>CM046877.1:622338261-622938261 GCA_025667525.1 Glebionis coronaria
TTCAACCCCCCCCCCTTCTAGTTTCTACACTTTCATTTCTTGATCCATATTTCATATATCCATGACCTTAAAAGACACCATTCGTATCACCCATGTATACGGAGGTTTTCCTTCAGTCTAATGATAAGACCCAATCTGCTAACGCACTTACCTCAGACAGATGCGAGTTAAATATGATTCTGATTATGAACTATGAACAGCACACCATGCAACGATGGTCGCCACTCCTGAATACGTGCAGCATGGTTTTCCATCAGGAAAATTTGTACAAATTAATTATGCTCTACAAGCACGTGTTTGTTATCCAATGGCTGTGAAGATTTTCCAGCTATCAGTTATGACACAACTTCTGAAAGTTCATTTCATTCAAAATCAGCCTATCATTTCAAGGTTTCCCTGATATAATCCAGAAAGACCTCCGAGGGTACTTTCTATCCGCAAGGTGGAACTTAACATCGAGCATGTTGAAGGATCAGCAATACGAAATGTTTGAAGAAACTCATTCGCCAGGTGTACCACCATGGTGTGCAACGATTCTGTTAGTAAGGAGAAGGACGGTAACATAAGATTATATGTCGACTACCGTCGATTTAAACAAATCAGCATTCATGATTGCTCCTCCCCTCCACGTATTAACAATGGGTCTGATTGATTATAGTGTACTAAACACTTTTCCAAGATCAACATATGACTTATGCTGTTAACAGTGGCGAATGAAAGAGCAAGACATTTCCATGACTGCTATTCGCACACGATTTGGTCATGCTAAATTCATGATTTTGTATTAGTCTAATAAATGCTCTAGCAGCATTATGGAATTAATAAATTGAGTTTCCATGAACTCATAAACAAATTCATCTGTATTTTCATCGATGACAACTTGACTTTCTTTAAGTCTAGAGAAGGGCACGAAGACCATATTCGCACTACGTTACAAATTCTATGACAAAAGAAATTTCACCCTAAAATTTTTCTAGTACAAGATCAAGATGGTTTTAGTGACACGCTGAATTACATTGATTCTCATTGTTAATCTTACCATGACTCAGCTTACGCGTAAAGGAGAGAACCTTACACTATATTAGGTGTTCCAGGAAATCCTACGCTATGAGAAGTCTAATTCAGAGACTCATGGTTTTCCAAACTTCTATGTATCCAGTTTTATGAAGTAAGATACAGTAATGTTCGCACTAGGCACGAAGACCATATTCGCACTAGGTTACAAATTATACGACTGAAGAAATTTCACCCTGAAATTTTTCTAATACAAATTCAAGATGGTTTCAGTGACACGCTGAATTACATTGTTTCTCACGGTTAATCTTACAATGACTCAGCTTACGCGTAAAGGAGATAACCTTACACTATATTTGGTGTTCTAGGAAATCCTACGCTAAGAGAAGTCTAATTTCAGAGACTCACGGTTTTCCAAACATCTATGTATCCAGTTTTATGAAATAAGATGCAGTTATGTTCATATCTAACTGTCTGACATACCAACAGGTTAAGATAAAACACCAACATGCTAATGGCTATTTCCACCGTAAAGACTTCCCGAATGGAAATGGGACAAGATCTCCATGGATTTTGACACCAGATTATTGTAGTCTCAGATGAAGCATGATGCAATCTGGGTTATATTCAACCGTCTGACCAAGTCTGCATGTTCCTTGCACCCGAAAAGATTTCACAGTAGCAGAATGTCGGATATTTTCAGCCAGAGATCGTACGATCACTTGGCACTCTTTCAGCTACCGAATCAGGTAAAGGTTCATGTTTGTGTTCATCATTTACGTTCAAGTCCTTGTTCAGTTATACGTTCACGTTCATGATCGTATTCTAGCTTACAATTTACACTTCATATTTTGTTCTGGAAAGTTTTTACAGGAAGCCTGGGAGACTAGACTCAAGTTAAATAAACTTTCCATCCACAGACCGGCGTTTCACGTCACATTTCACGTCTTACCTCATATCGTTGGCGTTACCTCCTCAGTTATCTCATGTTCACGATATGTTTCACATGTCATGTTCATTCCACGTCCCTCATATCACGTTCACGATAAGTTGACATATCATCATCCACCATAGGTTCTTATATTACACTCACCATGTCTAAACGTATCACGTTTACAATTGTTCATGTATCACGTACACAATTGTTCACATACTACGTTTCTGATATGCCTCGCGAATCTTTGACCAGATGCTTCTTATACCATTATGTTCAGATTACTTTATATAGTGCCATTTCATGTACCTTGCATGTGAATTCTCATCTTCTAGACTAGATTCGTGAGGTTTAGCTTACGCTAGAAAATCATGAAATTCTAGTATCATCAAGACATGGACAAGAAGACCAAGGTCTTTTTCAGTATAGATCCTTTGGAGGAATTATTCCGAGAAGGAGCCCACTCGGGAATGAGGGAGTCTATCCGGACTTCGTATCCTTATTTCATTCCACGATCCAAGTATGTTTTCCAGTCACGTCAGGTTCCATGCTCTCTTTTATTTCATGTCTTTCGGTTTCATGTTACCGGTCTATCGTATCTATAACTCAAGGACGAGTTATTCTTTTTAGAGGGGAAGAGTTGTAAAACCCGCTTAAAATTATTCGTGAACACGTCAACACATAAAATTTCGGATCAATTTAAATTTTATTTATCTATCTCATGTATAATATTTATTAAATACTACTGTACTATAAGTAATTATTATAAGTATAAAAATAATTACTACCTCACGACAAGAATAAAACGTACACGAAATATTAGATCACGTACACATATTTTAATTCACGGGACAATTATATATAACATATGTAATTTATTTCTTAGCCAATAAAAGCAAAATCGTGGAAACAAAAAGGACCTTTTTGTCCAAAAGAAAAAATAGAAAGGGGCCTAGGCCCGTTCCCGTGTTGGTAAATATCAAAACGCAGTTTATCATTCTTTTCTTCCTTCCCTTATATCACGTAAAAGAAACACAGAAACCCAAATTAAACTAGAGGGCCGCCGGTTCTAAAGTAGCAACAGAAGAAAGAAAGGACCTTGATCTTGATCATTTCCAATGGTGTCCGTGTTTAAATCTTTCAAGACGCACACGCATAGGTATTTGAACATGAAAACCCTATTTCGTTTTTGGTTATTTTGTTCTTCCTCTTTTTATGATCGACCACGCTTCTTTTCAACCAAGCCAAGGGTGTGTGTGTTCTCCCTGTGTCGCTGCAAAGACCTCCAAGGGTGCGGCTGGTTTTGTGTTCATGCCAGAGGACAGGCGATTCAGTTCAGTACATGTGATCCAGGGATCTAGAGACAGTCTCGAGGTCTTTCTTTCCGCCCAATCGAGACACCCAACAGGGTCAAGGGTCTTGGTTTATTTGATAGCCGAGAACCAAGAGCTCAATGCTCGGTTTGGTTGTATACTCGAGCCAAGCAACAGGCTCGGCCTGTTTCTAATTACCTAGACGAGACCTTCCCTTAAACCAAGGGGGTTCGACCTTATTTGATGTGTAGTCGAGAAACCCTAATAGGGTGTGGGATGTTTGGTTCATGTAGGAGCCGAGAACCAAGAACAGGAGACTATGGCTCGTTTCTTTCGTCCTTGTCTAGTCGAGAGACTCTAGAGCTAGGGCTCATTATATTGGTTTTTGTTCAGTTAATATAGATATTAATTTCATGAAAAACCTAGTTTTGATATTAATTAAGTTGTTAATTGATCATGGGTAATTTTGTGGTTAAAATGATTAACTAATTTATCATGCATTACAACTTAGGTTATAAATAAATTATTATTATTTCTTTAATCATGAAACATATGTATAAGTTATGTTGTGAATTATTATGACATGAAATGATGGTTTATTAAATTAAACTTTAGACTATAATTATATGATTAATAATACAAGATTATATCATGACCTAAAGTATTAAACTTAGGCTATAATTAATTATATAATTCATGATTTCACTTGTTTAATTTTATAAACTATACATTATATCACAAGTTTATTTTATGATAAAGTTTATTTTACATTATTAATTAATATTTATTAAACTATGCAATTTAACATAAATTAATAATTATCATGTAACCTATAGTTTTATTCTAAATAAACTTTACTATATTATTTCAATATCATGACTTATACATATAATTAAGATTAGCTTATTTTGACAACTTATTAAATAAGCCTATTTCTATTTTTGAAAACTTTCTATTTTGGAAACTTTTTATTTTTGAAAAATTACTATTTTTGGAAACTTACTATTTTTCGAAACCTGCTATTTTTAGAAAGTTACTTATTATTACACAACAAGTATAATAATACAAGAATACAAGATAATACTTAAACAGAAATACATGAAATACATGAATAATTCAGTATATCATTTAAAACAGTAAAATAAGATAATAACATATAAAACAAGCTAAGAACATACAAGAACTAGTAACGTACTCAGTAATCAGATAACTCATACATGTCCCTTATTTATGTAGTATTAGTGATATTGGAGTAGGACTTCGCATCCTTTCATCTTTCCTCGTTCACTAAACATAAGGTATGGATATTCTTTCCTTCAGTATGGACATTCCTTTCCTTATTAGGATTTCTCGTTTGCAGCCAACTGTTTTCCCAAGTATATATTTTATATGTTTTGATCTACTTATGTTTAGTTATAAATGCCTAAGCCATATACATGTATGACCAGTTCTACCTAGTGATGGAGGTACCATAACCATAACAATAGAGGCACTAGTGTTATGACTTCACCACGACAGAGTGATAGCTCGTGGCGCCCCTTTCAGTTTTGGCCATATTATTATATTATCATGTGGGGCATACGGGTGCGCGTCCTAGTTACATGTATTACCAGTATTTTTAGAGTGAATGTGGTGTGTGCCTTGCATCCTTCAAAAGGAGTTGATCCCTCCTACCCAGACTCAATTAATTAGAGGCAATCCCTCGAGTTGCATGATGAGGCCGCCCCTCTAAGTATTCATACACGTTGATACTTCATGACCTATATGGGCTTGGTTACATGTGAAATACAGTTTTCATATAATAAACATAAGGCTTTTCAAACTATAAAACCAATTTTACTAGTTTATACCAGGTTTTCCAAGACTTATACATTTCCGCTGCTATATGTCATATTATGTTTCCGTCTTTCATACTATGTCATATTCCATTCACTGAGCATTTTGCTCAGCCGTTATTTTCTTCCATGTCCCAAAACCACAGGTACCCAAGGTCAGACTTGAGCATTTTAAAGGACGTGCATAGGATGGAAGCTACCTTAGACTTCATCTCCTTTGCCTTCATATATTTGTGCTTGTTTTGTCCTTCCTTATTTCATTTACTTTATCTATGTTTTGGGCTTACGTTTGGGGAACCGATGTTTGATTTTGGTTTTCCCTTTTGGTCATGTATGTTTTAGCACATATTACCTTGCATGCTTTGATGACACGCCATAATTGTCCTGTGATATTTTATTTATCAAAATAGGGTGTTACATTAAGCATCATCTATTTTTCTTTCAATTTTAGATATGTTTTACGTTTACTTTGTTATTTCTTTTTCACGTCTATTTTCATATATTAAAAGAAAACAAAACATGTTATTACATGTATATTATAAATCAAACTATTACCATGAACCTCATTTGAAAATAATACATTATTTTTTATCGTAAAAAATAGAACATAACATAACAAAAAATACAAACCTTGCATTCATGCGTCAATTTTATTTGAATAACCAGAAGTTCCTCCAAATATAAAGTAAGATTTTTTATATTTATTATAACTAATTTAAACAACCACTAAAATAAACACACCATATAAAACACAATATAATGCTCACACCAATAACATTGTGTATTAAACCTCATTTGTAAATGGTGATTACATAATTACGAAAGCCACCTCGAATATCGAAATTTTTAAAGAAAGGCCTACCGTAACAAAAAAGTTGGACAACAAAAAGTGAAAATAAAAACAAGCCATTTACGATATGTAATCAAATTACAAAAGGTCAAACAATATAGAAACTTATACTAATGTCTACTTCACCGACGGATTCACTAGCTACTTCACGCCTTCACCTCACACAAGGTTGTTCTCAACATAAAATTAAGGTATGTCCGTAAAAACACTACTCTATCGGATCTAATGGTTTTTGTTTTCAAGGTGGTTTCGACAACCACTGTTGTACAATATGGGTTCGCGTCCGATTTTAGGAAGTAAAAGATTAAAAAAGGGTAAAACTTTTTTGAAAATAATGAAATGAGTATGAAATAAAATTTTAATTTTGATCGAAATTGTTGTAAAAACATGTATGTTACTACGAAGAATATATGATTTCTCATACTTTGACTTGATTATTTCTTTAGTGTGAAATGAAAAAGTGATTTGATGATGTTTACTATATTATATGATTTGATTGTTTCTTTAGTGTGAAATGAAAAAAATGATTTTATGATGTTTACTATATGATATAGTGATAAATGTTATATGCCTATATGTCATGAAATACACGAACATCATTGAAATATAGAAAAATAAAATGTTACGTATCTCCGTTCAATAAATTTGATAGGACTTAACAAATTCGAAAAAAAATAGTGTGTATCAGTTACAGTTTGTGTGTGTGCTAGAAGAACATATAGTTATTAACATTTACTCAACTTTTACTCAACTTTTTATACGTTTTAATAATAAATTTTTTTCTAGTGATGTTGATTAGAATGATATGGCATGTAATATTTCGACACATGTGGTTCTAACTATATGTGTGAGATAACATTTAGGTTATTCATATTTAATCAATTTTTCATATATGTTCATAGTAAGTTTGTTTGTGGTGATGTTGATCATAACTATATAACATGTAATACTTCTGCAAATATGGTTGTAATTATATCTATGCGATAACATTTAGGTTATTGATATTTAACCAACTTTTCTTACGTGCACATTATTAAGTTTGTTTCCAGTAATATAGTAATGTTTATTAGAAGTATATGAAATGTGATTCAATACATATAGTTGTAATTGTATGTGTGAGATTACATTTAAGCCATTTACATGACTTTCATACATGTTCATAATCAAGTTTGTTTCTAATAATGTTTGATCAACTATATGACATGTAATACTTTAACACATATGGTTCTAACAAACTTAATTATGAACATGTATGAAAAATTGACAGAATGTCAATAAATTATTTTTTATCTATGTTGAAATATTACATGTTAAAAAGATGTGTTAGAAGCATATGTGTTGAAATATTACATGCCATATAGTTCTCATCAACATTATTAGAAACAAACTTAATTTTAAACATGTATAGGAAACTGATTAAATGTTATCTCACCCGTATAATTACAACCATGTGCGTTTAAAGTTATTACATTGTATATAGTAATGATATTATGCCATATAGTTATGATTTTATGCTATATAATTTTGATTTCATTGACTTGTCGGTTTTTCTAGCGCACACACAAATGTGAACTGATACACACTAAAACTGTTTCAATTTGTTAATTATTACTAAATACGTTGAAAGGACATACGTAATGTTTTATTTTTCTGCACTTTCATTTATGTTTATATATTCTATTCCATGTATGCGTATCATGTTGATGACTATAAAGTATAGTAAACGTCGTCACATACTCTTTTCATTTCATAGAAAGAAACAACCAAAACAATTATGAGAAATTTTATGTTCATCTTTGTAGCATATATGCTTTTTACAACATTTTCGATCATAGGTACCATTACATTTTTTCGTATTAGTTTCATTATTTTCAAGAAGTTTTGTCTTGTTATAATCTTTTACTCTCTATATTAGGAACCACCTTGAAAACAAAACCCTTAGAGTAGTGTTTTATGGACCTACCTTAATTTTATGTTGGAAACCACCTTGTGTAAGGTGAAGTTACGAAGTAACTAGTAATTTTGTTGATGTTAACTTTGGCGTTTTTAAATTGGTGAAAAGTTGCAAGATGCGATGGTGGGGTTGAGTTTTCAAAGTAACATTTATCTTTATTTTTTGTTACTCTTTAAAGTTTCATTAGATTTAGTCATTTAGTTTAATACAATACAATATATTCTTTTAAATTTATTATGTCCAAACGAAAAAAAATTAAGAAAAAACGCAAATGAAGTTAAAGTAAAAAAATAAATATAGAGGTTACAAATGACAATTAATATATTTCTTAAATGTAGTACAGTAGTGTCCTCGGTTGTGATATAATCATTTAGAGCATTGCTAAATCCTCCTACAAAATCATCCTACATATCCTCCTACACACACAAATATAAAATATATATTTTTTCCACTCATTATCTCTCCAGATCTAAACCGTAAGTGGATTTGTAGGAAGATTATGTAGGAGGAATTAGCATTTTTGAATCATTTAAATTGGAAGGAAGTGTTAGCAATGAGAAATATGTAGTGTTAAGCGACTTATTTATTAGAAAATACTTATTATTATTGATGTGACCCGACCCGATTTATGGCTTGTAAAATTTTTGAGTTTTTGTTTTTTTAGATTTTTTGTTTGTTGTGTCACTCCTAAAATAGTTGTTGAGTATTAGTTTGGTCAATGGCTTCTTTACCATTTGTTAAAGCACGTTAGCTAATCGTAAGCTAAAAAAACAACGTAGAAATTTGTTAATTGCTAGCTTTCTTTCACGTATATGTCATTTTTATATAAGTTATAAATTGTAAATCTTGAAATATATAAACTAATTTAAAGAAATACAAAAATAACTAAAAATATATAAAATATCACATATTTTATAGTATGATTCCTTTCTAATAGAAAATCAAAAGAAATGGAACAACAACGTTTGATCGTGATGGAAACACGCTTATTTTACTTGTCCATTGATAATGTATTTGTTGCAAAATGACATGCTCACAATAAAACATTGAAGAGACTACACAATCACGTTTAGACATGAGTACTAGTCTCGCAACTATTTTCTTCGTTATATTTTAATTACATATCACTAATAACATGTCTCTATTATCATTTTTATTGTTTATTTTTTAGTTACGGTCGGT
Organism: Glebionis coronaria; assembly: GCA_025667525.1. NCBI lineage: Eukaryota > Viridiplantae > Streptophyta > Magnoliopsida > Asterales > Asteraceae > Glebionis > Glebionis coronaria. The sequence goes on from CM046877.1 coordinate 622,347,344, forward strand.
CATTCTCTAGAAAGAATTCTAGAAAGACCTCAAGTGGTTCTAGATTTTATTGGTGTGGGTACACCATTGCAATTTTAGTTGGTGTAATTATTTGAACGGTTGTTTAAATTACTTATAATAATTATAAAAATGGTTGTTCGATTTTTGAGGGAATTCTAGTTATTGAAATGAAATTGATGCAGGAATGCAAAGGTTTGGCTTTTTTGTTACGTATGCTCCATTTTCTATAGATTTAGTTACAATAGTATTTTCAAGTAAGGTTCATGGTAATTATTTGGTTTATAACATACATGGAATGGTATGTTTCGTGTTTTCTTAGTATATATGACAATGGATTTGGAAAATAAAATAACAAAGCAAATGAAAAAATTATCAAGCAGTGAAAGAAAAATAAGCAATACTCTATGTAATCGTTGAAATGCTCAAGTTGAGATGATTTTAACACATCGGCTATCTTATGTACCCAATTTTAGACGACTCAATGCTACATATGTTAAACCAAAATTTGGCTTGGTGTTACTAGCATAAAATGGTACAAACATTTAGCTAAATATGAATATGTTTAGCTAATACTTATAATGTTACTGATCTATTTTTTGAGAATAAAAAACCTTCATACACTACTCAAATAAGACATCATTTTTACTTTAACTCATCTCGAAAAGTACTCGTAGTCTTTTCTATTTTAATCATCCCAATATACGTACTGTCAACAAATCAAAAGAAATGAACATAAATAGAGTACGATCTTAGACACATGTTCTCAACCTTAAGAAATGCAATGCAAATAATCGTGAGAAAATGTCAAGGTGAAAAGGCAACAGGAAAGATGCTGAAAACACAATCATTCATGTTATAGAGATAAATCGACGTGTTTAATTACGTAGCTTGTTTCAATAAAACACTAGGAAGCAAATTAGTATATACGCATAATTACTAATTAGGAAGCATATGATCAGCAAAGGTCATACATATATGCACAAGGCTGCAAGAAACAGAAACAAAAATAGCATAAAAGACCACCCATATGGTGTATTGTCGTATCTGCTTGATTCTGCAATAAATACATACCTTTCATCATTTTCGCACACGACGACTAGTAGTAATTTCAATATGAAAAATTAGGAATTGAACTATATTGGTGATCATAAAAGAAAAAAAGACATCGTTCAAACGATTTCAAGGAGGATTGATGGAATCGATTTCAAGGAAAGTTAGGAATTATAGTGGCGATCATAAACTTGGTTTTTATATATTGGCATATTTGGGATGTTATACTAATGGGAGGCTGTTACTAAAAATTAAATAAGGGTGGTAGTAATGCAATTTAACGTTGAATTTACAGCAACATTAATATCGGTGGTAGAAGTGCTACTAGTAACATATGATCGTTACAGCTTTTTTCTATGGTCAAAATTCGCATTAAAGATGAAAGCTAACCATAACATATATATAGGACTTGTACTAAAACACCCTCTTTATTCGTTTTTCATTTTATATTTTTTTAACAAATCACCCTCTTTATTCCAATGATGTACAAGTTTGCAACAATTTGGCCAAGATTGTTAGGTTTTAGTTAAATTAAAGAATTAAATAATATCGCTGATATAATTTTTTTATCTACTTTTGAAAGTGGATAATTAATTTATGTCCTCGGTCTGGTCCGATTCGGTCTTACTAAAAATTTGTTTATTTTATCTAATTGAGACCGGATCGGATTAGATTAAAACCGGACAAGACCGAACAGACCCGGGACTAGTGTTGATCCCAAACTTAGATCGATTTAGCTTTATGTATACGAGATTAGATCAAGTAATACACATAGAGAAACCTTTGTATATGTATATGACAATCTAAGTGTTATGTGGAATTAACACTTAAACAAGAACACACAAGATGTAAACAAACTTTCACTTTGATTAATGATATCAAACTTGCTTACAATGAAAGTGTTTTACGTATGAAAAATTCATATTGAACATTAACCTAAAGGTCTTCTTTTATAGACATAAGAATCCTTGTACAATAATCTACGTATCAACTATTCTAGGTAAAGATAATTATAGAAAATACATTGTTGTTCCTATCTTTACTAGAAGTAATCTAGAACATAATAAACGCGTAGATCATATCCTTCCATCAGTGCTTGTCTTCAATGTGTCAACGCTTGACTTCTTCTTGTCAACGCTTGATCTGTCAGCGTTTGTTTTCTTCCTATCAACGCTTGTTTTACTCTTGTCAGCGCTAAAGTAGACTGGCTATAATTTGTTCCCAACAATCCTCCCCTAAACTTGATATCTACTCTAGTAATCAAGTTTCTGAATAAAAATTAAGAACTAGGAGGAATCTTACAAACTTTCTCATATTGGTAATAAATAAATCTGATCAAATTTTTGGCCACGTCACTTGAATAATCAATTTCTAGCTGTGTGTTCTTCATCTTCTCCAAGACTTCCTTGGACATGAAATACTGACCATCTACAAGTAGATACTCAGCAAACTTTGTAGAACTCAAATAATATACTCCAGCAGCTGAATACAATCTCCATTGAAGACCACTGAGGTCATCTTCAAGATCCTTCCAAATAGCAGGATCTTCATCTCTTGGTCTACACATTATTTTGAATGTTGACCAAAGTTTTATTGCATTGACTGAAGTGGGATCTTCAGTCTCATACTTGGCCTCTAACAATCTCCATAGGTCTACCAAGTCTTCTCTATCAAAACTTGCAAACAAAGATATAAGGGTGGTAAAAGTGTGAACCTCTTTTCCATACCTGCCAATCTTTCAAAACCCACATTCATCTTCTTCATAACTTATAATAGGGTTTCTGGAATCAAGTGGTAACACTTGTACCATATCTGAAGCTTCCAATGGTGAGAGCTTGAGGCTCTTTCTTATAACAGCTTAACTTGGATTTAATGGATCCATATCTTTGGGAAACTCAAAAGGGACTCCCTTTTTCACAGGTCTGGGAACAAACATTGCCTTCTTAAGCTCCATTTCCTCTGCAAGTTCTTCTTTTCTTTCATCAGAAAGAAGTCTTAGAGTGTTTTCTTCCTGCACTCTAACCCAAATGGGATAAGCTCTGCACTCTAACTCTTCAAATGTCAAACCAATCAATTTCTTATGAGTCCATCCTGTTCCATGACATCTGAGTAGCATGTAGTACAACTCCCTTCTATCCCTTTTCAAATTTGAGAGAACATTGCTTGCTTTATGTTTCAGAATGACCTTTTAATCCTTTTGTACTCTGAGAAGAATCTCCAAACCCCATATCTGATCTGAAATGGTCAAATGTGGATTCTCTATACACCTATCTTCCCAAGCATGGTACATCTGAACAACCTCTGGCATGTCAAAATCAACTTGCAATTTCAACTCATTCAACTTCTCTTTGGCTAGCTCATCACCATACTCAAGTCTTTCTGGCTGTTCTATGATCATTACACTTGAGTCTGAACTGGCTTCATCACTCCCTTCTTGCTCTTCTGAAGTGACAACAAAAGGTGATTCATCCACCTTCTTTCTTTCTTGTTCCACAATTTGTGCAGCCAATCTTCTATCAAACTCAATTTGTGTTGCATTCTGTAGAACAACTTCTTCTACCATAATACCCTTACCCTTATCTAATGGATCAACTGTTGGTAAGGTAGATGGTAATACCTATGAAGAAACCTCTTTGATGATGGATGATGACTGGAATACATCAACCTCATTTGCAGGTCTGTCAACGCCCAATTTTGCTTTGTCAGCGCCCAAGATACTCATGTCAGCGTTCAAATTCTGCTTGTCAATGCTTAAATTACCTGTCTCAGCGCCTCTTGCAATTTCCTCCAACATGGCTGTAAATGACAAATTTAAGTTTGTAGGAGAGACTAGAGACGTATCAAAACCTGTCTGTTTCTTCAAACTTGTTAGGGCCTCAGCAACACCCAAAGATTCACCATCATGGGAGCCCTTATCACTCACATTTATTTGTTCATCCTCCCCTTTGGAAGATTCCTCCATCCCTCTCCTGGTGCTAGCATTTTCCAAAACAACAATCCTCTCCCTCAATTGCTTGAGTTCAAGGCCTTGTGTACTGACAATATGTACCAAGTCTGCATTTTGCTTTTGCAAGCTTATGCAGACAGCCGTCAATTCCATTAGGGTCATTGGTTCCAATCTACCCTCTTCTAAAAAGGGTATTTGACCTCCCAAGTTAGATTCATTGGGCATGGATGAGGTCTTAATGATGGTAGGATTGTCTTGGCCAGCTTATAAGCCAGAACCAATAGTCCCAGCCTCATCCATAGCACCAACCACACTTGTGGTGGTGGTTCTCTCTGCTACATGGCTAGGACCACTAGAGGAGAACACTCCAGCAGTCCTTTGGCGTTTTTGTAACCTATATTGTGTTGGGGGAGAAAAGGATGTGGATTGGGTGGATGTGGGTTGGTTAAGGGGTGTTTGGTGTTGGGTCAAAAAGTTGATATGGCAGAAACTCAAAAACGAAGAAAACATGAAGATTTTGTCTAAGCGTTGTCAAGAGCAATTTAGGCGTTGACAAGAACAAATCCAGCGTTGTTGGCTCAAGAGTTGTCATGTACAATCTAAGCATTGTTACATGCAATTCAAGCATTGACAAAACATAGACAAAGAAGCTTATGGAAGCTTCTATTTAGATAAACATGCAAAGATATTCTGCATAAGTTTATTTAAATAGAAGATTTACATGTTTATTTAGTCTTATCTCTTGTTAACCCTAATCCTTACACTATAAAAGGAACCAAGGGTCTTAGGTTTTAATCATCAATTCATTCACAATGTAAACCTAAAAGCGTGTGTGCACTAGACGTGGGATTCAATGTATACACGTCTAGTGGATGTTTGTTATTAATATAATGAACATCCCATTTGTTTTAATTCATGTTATTCGTGCCTAAACACCTTGTTAATGTGCTATGTTCTTATTCCGCTTTGATTGTATAATCATATGAACATGATGCATTCCTAGTTGCTTAAAAGATCCGGAAACCAAGGTTTCCACATTTGGGTCTGTGAAGGATTGATGTCAACGTTTGAAATAGGCACATCAACGCCAACATTTAACGTGTCAGCGTCGAAGGGTTCTTGGTCAATTTGCATATGTTGTGGTGAAGGTAAAGGTTCAGGTATTGGGTCAATTTGGGGTTGGGGGTCTGGTTGGGGTTGAGCTGCTTCAATGACAGCAATCATAGAAGGGGTTAGGGGTAAGTCACGATGTGGGGGTGAGTTCATCTTCATAAAAATCGCTTTCTTTTGCACAGGGATCTCATAAAAAATCATCATGATCCCTTGTGCAGTAATTTTGCACCTCAAAAACCATTTGTAAAAATCTGGGATAAGCTAAAGTCATTTTGTTCCCTTTATTTTTACACATGCCCTCAAAAATCATTTTTGAATAATTAAACTTTTGCCCAGTAGGAATACACACAATAGCACTTGCAACAGATCTATTGATCTCATTGTGTGCAGTACACTTGGGACTCAAACATTGTAAGAGGACATGTATTAGGTACTTCTAGGCTGGGGGAAACTCATGTTTATGATATTTATTTAAAGTTCCTTCAGCAGGAAAAGGATAACCCAAAGCCCTTAGTCCTTGTTCTATTTCACTAATGGGAAGGGTGGTTATACCATCAGCATCATCAAGATGCAATGCTTGGCGTACCAAAGCTTCAGTAACCACCCATGTGCTCCCATGAACAATAGAAGATAATGTAGTCACTCTATTAACTGTTGAGGAACTAACAGTGTTCCAAAACTGTTTAATATGTGTGACAGTAATGAGTGGAGCATGAGAAAGAGCATACCTAATGGGGGATGCGTTCAAATACGCCACCATTTGTGTGTATTGGGGAAACATAGTATCATCAACTTCAAGATATGCTACCATATTGTGTTGACTCCTGAACCCCAATTCCAAATCACTTGGTTTAAACTTTGGTGCCATTGTTGAAATCTGTTTGAATGATTGATAAAGATGAAGTTATAGGAGAAAATTGTGTTAGACAAGAATGATAGGTACCCTGTTTAAAATAGGAATCAAATATATAAGAGAGAAAGTATGCATGTGATTGGTCAAAAATTAGGCAACTATTTTCAAAATACAATCATGAAAATATTGAAAAAGAATAAGTTTATCTCATGCATTAAATGAGAGTTATCTGCTCCCTAAATTACGGCCCAAAAATATGTCAAAAAGTAACAACTGGGTAGGTCCCATTGAGTGTCAACGGTAAAAAATAACCCATCAACGCCCAACGGCTATATTCTTGTCAACGTTTGCCAAAGCCATGTCAGCGTCTAAATTGGTCACAACAACGCTTGGAAAAATACTTGTCAGCGTCCAAAAATAAAAATTTATAAAAATGAAAAATGACCTTAACAAAGTAATTTATCGTAGAGAAGATAAACTATAAGTTGATAATTATTATAGGGCGGCAAGCACTGTCCAGTTATGCACACTTGCTTATGCAAGATAGACATAACAGTCCTCTAGAGTCCCTTGCTAACCAAAACTCTTAACAACTAAGTTACCTCATAAAATTCCTTGTTACTCCCAGGTAAAACCCATGATAAAATCATTCCCAAGTCTCCTAACAGACCACAACCAATTCTAGGCCAAAAATGTCTTGGCAACATGCATAGTATATCAACTTTGCATGCTACAGTGCCTCATGATTTAGTAAAACTAACTCATACTCACCTGTGGACACAATTTAGAATTGTGATAAGAGTATCATAAGGATACCCAAAAATCCTAAAGGTTCCTAAAATCTCCCCTTAAACGGTGATACAAATGTTGCCAAAAATATGCATGAACATAAAAAATTTATGTCAAGATAGGAATAGAAAATTCCAACCATCATCCATAAACAAAAACATGCTCAAATGCTTCTCCAATGATCCATAAGCAACTCTGTATCCAATGGTATAATGCTAACACCACCTGCACATTTAGATTGAAAACCACAAAACTAACATTGTTGATGACAACGCCCCGATAACACTTGTCTGCGTTAAGAAAAGCTTTGTCAGCGTTAGACAAATATATTGCTGACAACGTCACAATAACACTTATCAGCGTTAAAGCAACCTTTGTCAGTGTTAGAAAAATATAGTGGAAATCTAAATCCTCAAAAAGACCAATAACAATGCATTATCCTGGACATACTTTTACAAAAAGACTCCAAAACACATATTATGTGAGATTGATCATTCCAATACTTGTTACCAAGTATTGAAACCTTCCATCATCAAAAGGTTTAGTTAGTAAATCTGACACATTCTCTTTTGTGTCAACCCTATCTGGTTGTATTAAACCCTTTTCAAAACAATCTCTTATAAAATGGTGTCTAATTTCTATGTGTTTAGTTTTAGAATGATGTACATGATTCTTAATAATGCATAAGGTGCTGTTATTGTCAACAAATATCTTGGTATGCATGAAATTATACCCATAGTCCAACAGTTGGTTCTGAATCCATAAAACTTGTCCACAACAAGCAGCTGCAGCCACATACTCTGCTTCAGTTGTAGAATTAGCCACCACTATTTGTTTCTTGCATTGCCAAGATATCAACCTGCTCCCAAGAAACTGACATCCACCAGTTGTGGATTTTCTATCAAACTTATCACCTCCATAGTCACTGTCTGAATAAGCAATAAGCTCCAAAGGTGAATCTTTTGGATACCACAAGCCAAGACTGGGATAACATCTTAGGTACCTAAAGATCCTATTAACAGCATAAAGGTGACATTCTTTGGGAGTCACTTTATGGCGTGCACAAGCACACACATCAAACATGATGTCAGGTCTGGAGGCTGTAAGATACATCAATGAACTAATCATTGATCTATAGTGCCTGACATCAACATCTTTCCCATCACCAATCTTTCCCTAAGGGTGTTCTCTATCCATAGGAGTAGTAGCCCTCTTTTCATGTGGAGAAAAGCCAAACTTCTTCAAGATCTCTGCCACATATTTATCCTGGGAGATGAAGATAACATCTTCTTTCTGCTGAACTTGTAACCCTAGAAAGAAGTTCATCTCCCCCATTGCACTCATCTTGAATTTGTCTGTCATAAGCTTGGAGAAATCCTCACTCATCTTTGGTTTGGTGGATCCAAATATGATATCATCAACATAGACCTGAACAAGTAGAACATCCTTACCATTCTTCTTTGTAAACAATGTCTGATCTATGGTGCCCCTCTTGAATCCATTGTCCACCAAATAAGTAGACAAAGTACCATACCATGCTCTTGGGGCTTGATGAAGTCCATACATAGATTTCTTGACTCTATACACCTTGTCTGGATTCTCTGGATCCTCAAAACCAGGAGGTTGCATCATATATACCTCCTCAACAATTGTTCCATAGAGGAAGGCACTCTTGACATCCATTTGATAGACAGTGAAGCCTATGCAGGATGCATAGGCTAGAAAGATCCTTATAGCTTCAATCCTTGCAACTGGTGCAAAGACCTCTTCATAGTCTATCCCCTCCTCTTGTGTATATCCCTGAGCCACTAATCTTGCCTTGTTTCTGACCACAATACCTCTTTCATCTCTCTTGTTTCTTAGACCCCATCTTGTCCCTATAGGTCTGACATATATGGGACAATCAACCAGCTCCCAAACATCCTGAATTGTAAATCAGTGAAGCTCATCCTTCATTGCTTCCACCCAACTTGGTTCTTTGAGAGCATCAAAGATCTTCTTGGGTTCCTGTTGTGACAGAAAATAGGCAAACAAACATGCTTGCACAAGAGGGGTATCAACCTTCTTGTGAATATTGGCAATAAATCCACCAAGACCTTGATGAGATCTTCTAGTCTGAACAGGAGTCATAATATCACCAATGATTTGAGAAGTAGGGTGATTCTTCATAGTAGAAGTGAGAACTCCTCCTTCAAAAAGTCTGGTGTCTTCAATCTCATTATCCATGTTGCCAATATCTTCTTCTTCAGACTCTCTTTCATCAATATGAGGATGAACCTCTTCATATAAATTAGAAGGTTCACCCTGTTCAAAAGTAGAAGAGAAAAGATGCGCAAAAGTGTTGTCAACGCCTGAACCTTGGTTGTCAGCGTTTGGGTTGTCAACGCCTGAATTGGTGTTGTCAACGTTTGAGCCATCAACGTCTGAATTTGTCCTGTCAGCGCTAGATTTTCCTTTGTCAGCGCCTGAAGGACCATGCATGTTGTTATCTGGTGGTACTTGGGACCACCATTATCCTTTCCAGCAGCAGCAGAAGCAAAAGCATCTGTCCATATGGAATTGTGACATACTCTAGTATAGGAGATGACTTTTCTGCTTGTGATCCAACCTCTTCATTAACCAGTGTACCTGAAACATCAATAACTTGTTCTTCCACAACATTTGAATTTACCTTCACAATGTCTGGATTAGTGACAAGCATATAATTTAAAGTCCTAGATAAAGGTTCCAAGTTAAACAACCAATTTGGACCACTTTCAGGATCACTAGGTTTATTCTCTAAAAACCTAACATGTACTCTTTCAAGTATACGTTTTTCCTTTTTAAGATAAACCCTATATCCCTTGCTCTGCACTGAATACCCCATGAAATAGCCTTCATCACCTTTTGCACTAAATTTACCTAAGGCATCACTAGTATCTAGAACAACTACATGACAACCAAAAGGTCTAAGAAAACCAATATTGGGTTTTCTTCCCCAAAGTAACTCATAAGGTGTTTTGTTCTGTATCTTGTTGACCAATGCTCTATTTTGAACATAGCATGCTGTATTCACAGCCTCAGCCCAAAAAGCTATGGGGAAATGAGCATCAGCCAACATAGTTCTGGCTGCTTCAATTAGGGTTCTATTCTTTCTTTCTACAACCCCATTTTGTTGTGGGGTTCTGGCAACACTAAACTGCCTAGTAATCCCTTTCTTGGCACAAAAATCATCTAAAACATTATTCCTAAATTCACCACCATTATCACTCCTAAGCATTTTAACTTCATTACCAGTCTTCTTCTCAATCTGAGTGATAAAGTCAATTAAAGTGTCAGCTGTATCACTCTTCATAGCTAAAAAGAAAGTCCAAGTAAACCTAGAAAAGTCATCTATGATGATAAAGCAGTATGATTTACCATTCAAACTTTCTATATTTGTTGGACCAAATAGGTCCATATGAAGCAAGTGAAGTGGTCTAGTACTAGTGTGCACCTGTTTAGACTTGAATGAGACCTTGTGTTGCTTGCCTTTAAGACATGCAACACAAGAGTGGTCATTGTGGAAAGCCTTTTCAGGCAAACCATCAACCAAGCCAAGTCTCACAAGCCTGTTTATATTCTTAAAGTTTATGTGCCCTAGTCTCCTGTGCCATAGATTACTTTCATCTACTGAAGCTTTAGCATAAAAACATGACATATTGTTATTCATTCTAATCCCATTTAGATTCACATTATATATGTATTTATGTCTAAGTGTTCTATAATCAATATATTTCTCATCAGGGATCTTATAATCCTTGCTTAACACCAAGCATTCAGTATCAGTAACAGAACTTTATTTTTGTTATCACAAACTTGTGATACACTAAAAAGATTGTAATCAAGTTCCTTTACCAAAAAGACGTTTTCAAAACGCAATTTCTTGGTGAGAAGTGTTCCTTTGCCTGTGATAGTACCATATCCGCCTCCAAAGTAAACCTTATCACCATCCTTGATGGAAGTGAAGTTAGTGAGATAATCTTCCTTCCCTGTCATGTGCCTTGAGCATCCACTGTCCCAATATCCATAATCATTGACATGTTTTTGAATGCCCTGCACATAAAGAAAACAAGTTAGTTTTATTTGGGAACCCAAGCCTTAGCAGACTTGGATTCATCTGGTTGTTCAACAAGAACAGACTTAGTTCTCATAACAACCCCATTTTCATCCCTCTTTGGATGAAATACCCAGTTAACCCCAATAGGTTTTGTAATGACCTTTGAAATGTAATTAAATCTGTTGTAGGTCATTGAAAACCCATTATCATTAGGGTTTTGTTCTTTCTTAGGTCTCCATGTCAAGCTTGAAGAAGCTTTAGACCCCTTACCCTGTGGTTGCAAATATTTAGGTCTGGTCACGTTTCTGTCAGCGTTGGATTTGGTCTTGTCAACGCTGAAATTACCTTTGTCAGCGTTGAACCTAGGGTTTTCTATAGAAACCCATTTCCTATTAGACCAAGTATTTGTCTTTTGAAATGGTCTTTGTCCATGAGTGTTAGACCCTCTAGTGAAGAATGGGGCAGGTCTAACAACTTGTGAACTTTGCTGCACACAAGGTTTGGGTCTGACAACGTTTGACTTTTTAACAACGTTGACTTTGGAAGCGTTGACACACTTATATGCTAAATGTGAAAAGCTACCACAAGTGTAACAGGCTTTTCTAGACACAACCCAAGGTCTAGAAGAGAAGAAGCCTGTTCCATCATTGCTAACTTGGCTCTTAGGTGATCTAGTATTCCTATACATCTCTGCATACTTGACACTAGGTTTTCTAACAGTGTTTGAGCCAAGGTCAACAGCCTTACCAGTGATTGGGTTTGTTACCTTAATGGGGGTTGACTCATTAGGACTTTCACATAACAATCCACCCTTAACAAACAAGGTAGGGTTGGCTTTCTTCCATTCATTTAAGTCAGTCAACTTCTGTTGATATTCTTCAACTGGGGTAATGACTCTTGGTGGAGGAATAAATTCCTCCTCTTGGAGTTCTGGTAAACCAGTCCAAGATAGGTCCTTTTGTTAGACACCATAGAAGTCACCAGCTGGTGGTGGAACCACAGAGTAGTCTTTCATCCCAATCCCAGTCATGTCCTTAGGATCCCTTTGTTTATTAACACATTCTCCTAGGGTTTGTGTGGCCTTATCAAATCTCTGAATTTTAAGGCCAACATTATCCTTATTCTTAATGGCCTCATCTAGCTTAGCCTGTAACTTACCATTAACCCTTTCTATGATGCTCCTAATATCATTACTAGCATTCAACTCATGTTTTAAGATATTTATTTTATCTTTTAAATCAAATTCCATTTTCTTGTATTCAGAAACTGTCATCTCAGTTTGAGTGAGAGCTAGCTGGTAATTAGATAGTTTGCATCTTTCAGTACTCACATCATCTAATAATCTTAACACCTCTTTGTTAAGTTTCTCAGTATTTAACCTACAGCCTTTACTACAAAAAGCATCATCGTATACCTCATTTTCTGATGAAGAGGAGGAGTGTGCCATGAGAGCATATTGGACATGCTCTTCTTCTTTAATCTCAGCAACCAAAGCTTTATCCTCTTCCAAATCTTTAGCCAAATAGCTCCAATCCCATCCCATACCATCAATTTCTTGAACTGCAACCATGGCCTTAGGATCCTGAGCCTTAACAATTTGGCTTGAGGGTTTGCCAGCATCAGATCTTCTAGGTGATCTGCATTCCCTCATGAAGTGCCCCATACGATGAAAATTGTAGCATTCAACCTTGGATTTATCAAATCCAGCAGTGTCTTTTGCATTGAAGGTCATTTTCTTCTTAAACCTTATATTCTACCTGTTTGCTCTTATACTAGCAAGAGCCATGTTCTACTTAATATCCATCTCCTCCAAGTGCTCATCACTTATCTGCTCAAGGTCCTCATATGTAATCACTGAACCATTGGGCAAAGATGAAATATAAGAACATACAGTATCTAGATCCAAACCAGCAGGTTTAACTCTTGGTTAGTCAATTTTGTATGTGTCAGCGTCTGAATAGGAGGCGTTGATAGGACATGTTCCAGTGTTGACACATGATGATCCAGTAACTGGATGCATGTAAGAGTCCTTCTGATTAAATTGACCTTCACTATGTGAGAAGAAGGCCATATTACTGTTGGTAGACTTGCTTCCATGCTCTAAAGAGTTTCATTCTCCAACAGCCTCAGTTTGTTGTAGATATCATCAAAAGTAGAACTTTTGTGAGTGTTGTTGGTAAGTATAGATCTTGCCTCAATCTTCCACGCCTCACCAAGACTTTTAAGAAAAGTGGCATTAATATCAACATCACCAAGTTGTGTCCCCATAAAGGACAATTTGCTTGTAATGTCAAGCAATCTGCTTCTCACACTGCTAAGCTTCTCATTAGGTTGAGCCTTGAAGACAGCATAATCATGCATGAGTTGCTTCTTCTTCTCTTCCTTAGTATCATCATTACCACCATATGCAACTTCAAGAGCTGCCCAAAGGTCCTTAGCAGATTCATAACCTTTGTATTTATGCTGGTTCTCTTGTCCCAAAGAGAGTTTCAGAATATTTAGGGTTTTCATATCAACCCTTTTCTTTGCTATGTCTTCAGCAGACACAGCTCTACCATCCTCAGGCTTTTCTTTCTTATCTGCTTCTGAACATCCAGCAACAGCTGCTCTTCCAGCAATAGCATTAGCAATCTTTTGGGCTTTATTGAATGTGTTTCCATATTCAATAATCTCCCAGAGAGTGTAGTCATAGATCCCCATATATTGCTCAAAGTTGAATTTCCACAATTCAAAGTTGGTTGCATCAAGCATGGGAATCTTGATGTTTGGTAAAGGTGAGGAGGAGGAGGTTACTTCTGAATTTGACATGATGTTATTAGGGTTTTGTGAAGATTAGGGTTTTTGGTGATTTTAGGGTTCTTATGTTCTTTAAGATCAAAAGTTCCTCAACAAGCTCTAATACCACTTGTTGATCCCAAACTTAGATCGATTTAGCTTTATGTATACGAGATTAGATCAAGTAATACACTTAGAGAAACCTTTGTATATGTATATGACAATCTAAGTGTTATGCGGAATTAACACTTAAACAAGAACACACAAGATGTAAACAAACTTTCACTTTGATTAATGATATCAAACTTGCTTACAATGAAAGTGTTTTACGTATGAAAAACTCATATTGAACATTAACCTAAAGGTCTTCTTTTATAGACATAAGAAGCCTTGTACAATAATCTACGTATCAACTATTCTAGGTAAAGATAAATATAGAAAATACATTTTTGTTCCTATCTTTACTAGAAGTAATCTAGAACATAATAAACGCGTAGATCATATCCTTCCATCAGTGATTGTCTTCAATGTGTCAACGCTTGACTTCTTCTTGTCAACGCTTGATCTGTCAGCGTTTGTTTTCTTCCTATCAACGCTTGTTTTACTCTTGTCAGCGCTCAAGTAGACTGGCTATAATTTATTCCCAACAACTAGGGATGATCAAAAGAACCAAAGAACCGGACCGGAGCCGAGAATTGGACCGGAACCACGAAGAACCGAACCGGAACCAGAACCGTTGGATCTAGTTCCAGTTCTTGTTTTTAAGATTTTTTGGTTCTTGGTTCGGTTCGGTTCGGTTCCATCAGTTCTCGGTTCTGGAACAAAAGATCCGATAATTATAAAAATATTATAACTTTTTTTATATACCATACTCAAAAGCTAATATCATAGGTATGGCATAAAAAAAGTTTTGGTTCTCAGTTCCACCGGTTCTGGTTCCAGTTCCACCGGATCTAGATCCACGTTCATCCCTACCCGGGACCGGACCGGACGATTTTGTTCCGGTCTCGGTCCGGAATTTTGGACCAATTCGGTCATTGATTCGATCCGATTTTGATCGGTCCGGTTTGATCTGGATCCGTCACTCAGCCTTATGTGACATTAGGCTGCCCGCAACGCACCAGATTAATTTTCAGTCGCGACCGAATCGGCCCGTTACGGTGATTCGGTCACCGGTGTAGACTTCCCTAAACCGATCGTACTTACGACCCAATTCACCAAACCAATCATCCTTTCTTTTTTTTATATTTCTTTTGATAAAATTATATTAGATCTAATTATGTTTAAAGTACATAAAGTTTATAAAAAATTCTAAATTTTAATATATTGAGATTTGTTTAATTCCTCACACCATATATTAACTTGATAATTTTTTGAGTTAGTTTTTAGCTAATGCATTTTATCCCCCTTTACTTCTAATTAAGTATTTTATTAATCAATTTTTTAACGATATTTAAGTATAAATATTATTGTAATGTTTTTTATTTTATTTAAAGAATTATTTGAAAAAAAATATTTTTATTACAAAATTTGAACTAAGTCGCCTGGTTAAGGTAAATAGGTCACAATAGATCGTAGGAGAGAGAAAGCTAGATCGTGGGAGAGAGAAAGCTGACGTGTTAAGGTCGTGATCTAATCTACGTTGCAGGTAGCCTTAAGTATTCGAGAGTCAGGTAAATGAGAGATAGTCGATGTGATAAAATATGTCTCAATAAATACTAGTATTCTAGTAATTGCATTTGTATCATCTCTTTTTCTTTGACTATTGGATAATTTTCGTTTACTTGTATTTTATTTTCCGAATCTATTGTCATTGTCATATATATAATAAAAAACCCACCAAACATAACATTTCATGTATATTTTAAACCGAATTACTACAATAAAGCTCGTTAGAAAATATTACTATGTCATTTCATTGTATCAAAAAAGGGTTAACAAAAGAAGAATTACTATCCTTTCACGGAAAAAGATCCCCATAGACCTTTAGTTTATCATAGACTCAACCAACCAATCACAACCATCCATTTTTTATCATATAACAAAAAAACTCATTTTTTAAAAATTAAATATCTCACAAACCGTTCATCTTTACGTAAAACAAAACATATCATCGCGACGAGAATTAAATCATCTATCTATCGAGGGGGACATGTATATACTTTCGACGAACTTTTTTTTGACTTTTTTTCTTAAGTCACGTCTGGAGAGAATCATATATGATTCGTCACAAAACATATATGATTCTCAGAAAATCATATATGATTCATATCATGAATCATATATGATTTTCTGAAAATCATATATGATTCGTGACGAATTATATATGATTCGTGACGAATCATATATGATTCTCTACAGACGTGACTTAAGGAAAAAAAAGTCGAAAAAAAAGTTCGTCAGAAGTATATACATGTGCCCCTCAATAGATAGATGATTTAATTCTCGTCACAATTGTGTATTTTTTTTCGTTTGACGATTAACCGTTTGTGAGATATTTAATTTTTAAAAAAGTGGTGGGAAGTGGGTTTTTTTAAAAATGGGTGATTATGATTGGTTGGATAGGTCTATGCTAATTTAAGTGTCTACATAGATCTTAACTCACCCTTTCACTCATGCATCAATTTCATTTGAATGACAAAAAATTCTTCCAAAGGCCATGCAACTCTTTTTATATTTATAACTATATTTAAAAGCCGCTCAGATAACTGCACCAGTTAAAATCGCAATGTTGCGCCAAAGCCAATCAAAGATTATATAACACCTAAATGTAACCGGATGTGAAACAATTGTTAAAGCCACTTCAGTTCTTTCAAAAGTTCTAGACGCACTAAAGATTGAACAATTAAAAGTGAAAATATAGACACGTTATTTATGATATCTAATCGAACTGCAACAAGGTAAATAGTTTAAAGACGTATACTCATGTCTAAACATGATATGGGTTACAACTCAAACCCTCGATCTAGTACTCGATCTTCGGAGATTACAAAACCCGTATCTCTGATACCATTAACAACTCGAAACCTTGATGCATTTAAAAAATATATAACTTTTTCTTCAAGTACAAACGATTAGCTAACGACTTTGTCATGTATAAAGTCTCTAACTTTTTCAAGTTTCCGCTGCAGTCGTTTCCTTTGTAATATCCCGTAGACCTGATCACCTAAACACAAGATAATTGTGCTTTAAGCCTTTTTTTAAATGACGTTATCGTACGCCACTATTGTGGTGGCGGGTAATTCTTCCAATACTGCATCTAAACATGATTGCTTAGGTTTTATCATTGTTTTCTTGTGAACGATTCATTTTGTAACAAATATACATGTTTTATCATGATCAAACATTGTTGATTCATTTCTTTTGATTGTTGTTTAACAAAGAATCATCTTATAGGCTTGTACTACATGGTAGTGTATGCTTTTAGTTAGAAAAAATTTTAGTTCTTTTGATTTTTTTTTCAAGTTTTAAATCTCAAAAATTAAATATAAATGACATAAAAGTCAAAGAAATCTAACAACAACATATTTATATAAAAAAACTTAAATCATCTTAGCCATTTGGTTACATGTTTTAACAAATGGTAAAGAATACACTCGTGAGCAAATTTATACTAAAGATAAAAACCGATGAAACCATTTTAGGGACCTAAAGATAAAAAAACGATGAAACTTGTCCCTAGCGATATGTCGTTGGAGAAAACTATTCTTGCCGACATGTCGCTGGGAAATGTCGACGAGGAACGAGCGTAAGGAAAAGTATCCCCTACGACATGTTGAGTTTTTCTCAGCAAAACGACGGGTCCCACAAGCTTTTGACCATGGAAATCTTTGCCACGCTCGCACAAGAATCCATAGCAACAGGTCTTTAGGGACAATCATCGACATAAGACATTAATAAACACACTTAAGAAAAATCGCTAATTAATCCTGGGTTTTCCCCGGCAACGTGTCGTTGGGGAAACTTTCCTTATACGTTAACAAGTCAACTGGACACGTGGCTTTTCTTGCTGTGCTGACAAACCTTACCCGACGTCGCTAGGGATAATCCTTGACTATTTTTGAAAAGTCAAACGGGAGCCAATTTTCCCTAACCACATGTCGTCGGGAAAAAGTCAGTATTTTTTTAATACAGCCTGTACAGCAAGCTATTTCCAGATTTTTATCCGATATAAACAACAACTAGTACCAAAATACACTACTATATAACGGATCGATCGATCAAGTTAATACAGATACGTCACAACTTGTACCAAAACATATATTGGAGCTAAACCAAATAAGTCTAAAAAACATTGGTTTCTAGTGACAATTCAGGGATTACAAGTGAATATTCAAGATGTTAAGGTAGGAAAAACAAGTGTTTATAAAGATACTAACCGATATTGTTTTCAAAACTAGCTAGTGCCATTACTGTAAGTTTATGGACTTATATTTAATAGGCGTGTGATAGGATCGAATTCGAGATTTTGGGATTGCACACAATACGTAAAGAGTTAATTTAATTAATAATCATATTTATCGTATTTATTAATTTATTTAATAAATATATTTATGGATTTATTAATTTAACCGAGCAAGTAACTATATAACCTAAACGATCGTTAATTAATTAATATTTAATTTATAACGAGCGTTAAATAAACATATAGTATGTTTAAACAAAAGGAAAGAAGTTTGGAAGATTCTGGAACACCCCTTAGGGGTGTTCGACCGTTGGTTATGCCCTAGGAGGGGGGAAAAACTTGCCTTATATTTATTGGGCTATAATGGGTTGAAAGTCTATAAATACACCTCCTAATCCCTCATAATATTCATAACTTAAATCCCCCCCCCCTCTCTCTCTCTCTCTCTCTCTCTCTTGGTTCGATCATAGAAGGTAACCCACGTAGGGGTTCAGTTGGTTTTTCTTGGTTGATCGATTGTATACGTAATCTAGTCCTAGCCCCTCTCTAGGGTTGTTGGGTAGATTAATTACAAGCGTTGTAGCTCAGTTTTCACGTGCTAGAATCACGGTTAGCTCGTTGTATTACGTGTGCACAAGAACGTAATATAGTATTTCTTTAGACTATATCTTGGTATAGACGGAATAAACCCGAATTGGTGATTCGTTCTTCATCTTGTGGAATTGCTTTAGTGTAAAGGTATGTAACCCTAATTCGATTAATTATAATCGTGTTATTAATTATGATGTTGTTAAATCGCTTCCGCTATATGTGCTTTGATCTCCTTTGGGTTTTTATATAATTTTTATGATACTAATAAACCTTCAATTACTCTTGTTATCATCCTCGCGAGCATCCACACTATTGCTTGTGCTACTCTTGCACCACTTCTCAAGATACCATAAGTGAATTCCGTTCGGGGGTTGTTTGTAACACCCCACTTTGATAAGTGGACCGTTACATGATTATTATGGTGTGTCATCAAATGATACAAGGTATTATGTCCTAAAACATACATGACCAAAGGGGTAACCGGAATCAATCATCGGTTCCCAATCATCAGCCCAAAACATAAATAAAGTAAATGAAATAAAGAGGACAAAACAAGTGTCCAAGCAAGCATAAGTATATGAAGGAAAAAGGAGAAAAAGTCTAAGATAGCTTCCATCCTATGCACGTCCTCCAAATGCTCAAGTCTGACCTTGGGTACCTGCCGTTTGGGACATGGAAGAAAAGTAACGGCTGAGCAAGACTGCAAAACCCGCATATTAATACCATGAATAGTACACTACGTAAACATATGAACCAATTAAAACTTTTCAATTACGTCATGTACACGTGTCACGAATATTAAATTCAGAAACAAAGTACGTGTTAGTGCACGATAATTATTACGTACGTGTTAATACATGATAATTATTAATTATAATAATTATAATCACGAGCATATGATCATGAACATTAAAACATGAATATGGGAATTACGTATTATATATTATTTCACGATAAACAAGTACTACGTATACTATATATATCCCATGTATATTAAAAAACGAACCAATACGAATATTTAATGAACATGAACATACACGTAATATAATTAAACATGAAAAAGCTCGGGTTACCCTTGTGGGGCCTTGGTAGCCGCGGACAAGAGGGAAGGAAGGGCCAAGCCCATTTTTGACTTTTGACTAAAATGTGAAAAGAAAAACACAGAGAAAACATTAACAAGAATTTTACAAGAAAATAAAACCCTAGCTTCTCCTTTTCCTCTTCTTGGCCACCAGTTTCAAAGAACACCAAGAGGTGTTTGGGTTGATTTTGATCTTGATTTTGGGGTTAAACATGTCGTGTTCTTAGTTCTTTCTAAACACGAAATCGGTATCGCCATAAACCTTCATCTTTTAATTTATTTTCCTTTGAATCATGATTCATGTGTTAGAATATTAAAAGCATAAATAAAACATGACAATTAACCCAAGAATCAAGAATAGTTGGGGTTTTGGTGGGGTTTGTCCGGCCGACACACACAACCGAGAGCCCAAGCTCTCTGCTTGGTTTGTTTCGCACCAATAGCCGAGACCAAGAGGTCTCGGTGTGGTCTTGATGGTTTGGCAGCAAGAACAAGGGACCCCGAATCAAATCGGGGTGTTGTTTGGTTTGTGTTTGGGTCTCGGCGCAGCAACAGTAGCACCACCGGCTTATGCCGATGGCTGTTTTGTTTGATCAGGGGGAACCGCAGCCAAGCAAGGGGAAACCACCAGCCTCATCAGGTCGTGATTTGGTTCGTACAGTGGCAACCAGCTAGGTCGGGTAGCCACTGTTAGGGTGTGTTTGGTCCGGCTTATGTTTCGCCTTATATGTTTCGGCTTATATTAAAAACACGGGCACGGGATATTTTTACAGGTTATTATTTTTACAAGAATTATTAAATTAATTAAACATGACTAATAATTAATTTAATTTAATCATGGACTTAGGTTATATTTATTATTAATAAATAATACATGTTTTAACCTAAGCATTTTGTTATTTAATTTAGACTATACTTATTAAATAATTATTAAAACATAGACTTATAATTCATTAATAAATCATGACTTAGGTTATAATTAATAATTATTAATACAAGATTAACCTAAGTATTTTATATGTCTTAATTTAATTAAATCATGCCTTTATTTAATTAAATCATATAACCTATAGTTTATTAAATCATCATGACATTTAATTAATAAACTATACTGTTAACTAAATGACTTATAACTTTTAACCAATAAGCTTAAACTTATTTTATTAGCTTATTAATCCAGCTTATTTCTAACTATGAGAACTTTCTATTTTAGGAAACTTACTATTTTTAGAAACTGATCTATTTTTGAAAACTTTCGATTTTTGGAAACCTGCTATTTTTAGAAAGTTACTTATTATTACACAACAAGTATAATAATAAAATAATACAAGATAATAGATAATCAGAATACATGAAATACATGAATAATACAGTATATCATTTAAAACAGTAAAATAAGACAAGAACCTATAAAACAAGCTAAGAACATACAAGAACCAGTAACATACTCAGTAATCAGACAACTCATACATGTCCCTTATTTATGTAGCATTAGTGAGATCAGAGTAGGACTTTCCATCCTTCCATCTTTCCTCGTTCACTAGACATAAGGTACTGATATTTCGTACTTCAGTATGGAATTCTCTTTCCTTATTAGGATTCCCCGTTTGCAGCTAACTATTTCCCAAGTATATGTTTTACATGTTTGATCTGCTTACGTTTTGTTTTAAATGCCTAAGCCATATACATGCATGACCAGTTCCACCTAGTTATGGAGGTACCATAACCATAACACTAGAGGCACTAGTGTTATGACTTCACCACGGCGGAGTGATAGCTTGTGGCGTCCCTTTCAGTTTTGGCCATATTATTATATTATCATGTGGGGCGTATGGGTGCATCCTAGTTACATGTGTTACCAATATTGTCAGGTGAATGTGGTGTGTGCCTTGCATCCTTCACAAGGAGTTGATCCCTCCTACCCAGACTTAATTAATTAGAGGCAACCCCTCTAATTGCATGATGAGGTCACCCATCTAATTATTCATGCACGTTGATATTAAATGACCTATATGGGCTATTTGGCTATTAAAATACAGTTTTCAGAATTATAAACACAAGGCTTTTCAAACTATAAAACCAGTTTTATAAACATGTTCCAAGTTTTCCAAGACTTATACATTTCCGCTGCTATTAAGCCTTATTTATGTTTCAGTCATTAATACTATGTCATATATCTGTTAACTGAGCGTATTGCTCAGCCGTTACTTTCCATTCCATGTCCCAAAATGACAGTACCCATGGACAGACTTGAGCATTTGGAGGACGTGCATAGGATGACGCTGCCTTAGACTTCTCCTTTTGCCCTCATATACTTATGCATGTTTAGTCTTTTTTTATTTCATTTACCTTATTCTATGTTTTGGGCTTTTGTTTTGGGAACCAATGTTTGATTCCGGTTTTCCCTTTTGGTCATGTATGTTTTAGTACATATTACCTTGCATGCTTTGATGACACACCATAAATACGCGTAACGGTCTACTTATCAAAGTGGGTTGTTACAATTATGGTATCAGAGCCTAAGGTTTCGACTTGTAGGCTCTAAAACTTGACCTGTGACTAGTGGGTAGTCACCAGGAGCTTCCTAAGTCAACGTTTGTTATTCCACGTATTGATGTTTTGAGCACCTTGTTGTTTTAACCATGATGTTTTCATCAGGATTGATTTTACTAAAATGGACTGAACAACCGTCATCCATACTTAGTTATGTGTCATTGTTTTATGCATGAGGTCTCCTAGTAAACTTTGGCTAATATGGATGAAACCCAATAGTTCATACTTGGTTACACGTTTTCTATTAAGTTTTGACAGTTGATTCTCACTTATTTATTTTTCATGTATCATTCTTGCATGTATCTTCACTAAGTAATAGTTGGTACAGGACTGGCCATATTTAGTCGCATGTGCTTTTATTGAATCATTTTGTTTTGATGAACCGACCCATAGGCGTTCATCCTCGTCATGTCGTTTTGTTTTGCTGAACCGACCCATAGGCGTCCACTCAAACTCATGTCATTATCGTTGGCCATGCATTCATACACTGTTTTTCATGCATAATTTTTTTTCATGTTTATATGCATAAAATTTTGTTTTCATGTTTATATATATTATGTCCTAATCAGATTAATCATATCAGTTTTGTTTTGTGAACCGAACCATGGTCTTTCACACCAGTGATTCTCAGCTTTCTTTTCATTACAGTCATATTTCTTTCATGTCCCCTCATTAATTGTTATGATCCTTATGTCAATTATGTTTTCATATTATCATGGTTAACTTCATTTTTATGATGATTACATTTTATGCTCCTTATGACGACGATGTTTTCATACGCTCATGCTGATTTCGTTTTTATGTTGATTATGTCTTAAGTCTCTTTACGTTAATTATGTTTTCATCATGTTGATCATGCCCTCATGCTACACATTGATGGATTTCGTTAAATCCGGCTTTTATGATAGTCATGGTTGGTTTTCATTAACCATGCTTTCATGCTAATGATTGTTAAATTTCGTTTAACCACACTTTTAGTATCTTCTCTATGCAACCAGAATGATGTCCATGCTGGAGTTGCCAGGCTATCATGATGCTCATTCCAGTTCAGGTTTCTAACCGTTAAACCAATTATTTTCCTTTAAAATC
The DNA here is from genome assembly GCA_025667525.1 of Glebionis coronaria. NCBI lineage: Eukaryota > Viridiplantae > Streptophyta > Magnoliopsida > Asterales > Asteraceae > Glebionis > Glebionis coronaria. The sequence goes on from CM046877.1 coordinate 622,370,668, forward strand.
ATGTCAGATGATCGACCCTATATCGATCATTTCATATGCATTCCATGTGTACTCCATGTACCGTATTCCACATGTACTCCATGTACTGTATTTCACATGTACTCCATGTACCGTATACCATGTGCATCACACGTACCGTAATCCATGTGTATCCCACTTACAATATTCCGCGAGTATTCGCTAGTCGATTGTCGATCACCTGAGGCATACTTCACTTGCTGATATTCTACAAGATGTTGATGTCGTTCATAATTTGGAGATGTTACTAAATGGTGATGCTGCTGATTATTTGGAGACGCTACGAGATGCCGATGTCGTTCACAACCTGGAGATCCTACAAGACGAAGACAAAGGCGTTAGATCAAAGCGATCGGACGAGAAGATTCTTCACTACCAGATGATTTCCATCACAATCCATGTCCTTACCTTTTAGTTATATGTCGCACGTCATTCAGTTGTCTTTTCAGTCATAGAAGTGAGAACCGGTACCAGTCGGCCACTTAGCTGAATAGTTACATGAATCACCGTCATGAGAATGCCCCCTCATGGAACTGACAGACAAGCCTATAGTAACCACTACTGTGACAAAAACTATTCTTGTAATCACAACAGTAACTCCAGTAACGGACGTGATAAAAAATACAAAGGGTCAGCAGTTCTACCGATTCGCCAATTCTGGCATAATAACCTAAGAGTTCCAATGTTATTCGTTTCACACCTCCAGATACATGTAAAGACATCAGTCAAGACACATGTCTCACGTATATTTTCTAAAGACACCTGTCAAGACATCATTCAAGACACATGTCATAAGCATATTTTCTCAAGACACGAGTCAAGACACATGACTTACGTCTATTTTCTGAAACAACCTATGAAATTCAGGGTACCCTCCAAGGGGTACATCCATTTTGTTGAGCCATGTATTAACCAGGCCACAATAATTTCAGTGCCACCACCGGTGTATTGTTGAACCATGTCTCCACTTATCACGTTCACAATTGTTCACGTATCACGTACTACGTTTCTGATATGTCTCGTGAATCTTTCACCAGATGATTCTTATACCATTATGTTCAGATTATTCTGTATCGTGCCATTTCATGTACCTTGCATGTGAATTCTCATCTTCTAGACCAGATCGTGAGGTTTAGCTTACGCAGGAAAATAAGGAAATTCCAGTATCATCAAGACATGGTCAAGAAGACCAATGTCTTTTTCAATATAGATCCTTTGGATGAATTATTCCGAGAAGGAGCCCACTCGATAATGAGGGAGTCCATCTGGACTTAGTATCCTTATTGCATTCCACGATCCAAGTATATTTTCCAGTCACGTCAGGTTCCATGCTCTCTTTTATTTCATGTCTTTCGGTTTCATGTTTCCGGTTTATCATATCTATAACTCGAGGACGAGTTATTCTTTTTAGAGGGGAAGAGTTGTAAAACCCGCTTAAAATTATTCATGAACACGTCAACACATAAAATTTTGGACCAATTTAAATTTTATTTATCTATCTCATGTATAATATTTAATTAAATATTACATGTACTATAAGTAATTATTATAAGTATAAAAATAATTACTACATCACGACAAGAATAAAACGTACACGAAATATTAGATCACGTACACATATTTAAATTCACGGGAAAATTATATATAACATATGTAATTTATTTGTTAGCCAATAAAAGCAAAACCGTGGAAACAAAAAGGACCATTTCGGCCAAAGAGAAAATAGAAAGGGGCCTAGGCCCGTTCCTGTGTTGGTATATATAAAAACGTAGTTTATCATTCTTTTCTTCCTTCCCTTATATCACGTAAAAGAAAAACAGAAACCCTAATTAAACTAGAGGGCCGCTGGTTCTAGAGTAGCAACAGAAGGAAGAAAGGACCTTGATCTTGATCATTTCCAATGGTTCCCGTGTTTAAATCTTTCAAGACGAACATGCATAGGTATTTGACCATGAAAAACCTATTTTGTTTTTGGTTGTTTTGTTCTTCCTCTTTTGATGATCGACCACGCTTCTGTTCAACCAAGCCAAGGGTGCGCGTGTTGTCCTTGTGACGCCGCAAAGACCTCCAAGGGTGCGGCTAGTTTTGTGTTCAAGCCAGAGGCCAGGCGGTTCGGTTCAATACATGTGATCGAGGGACCAAGAGACAGTCTCGAGGCCTTTCTTTCCGCCCAATCGAGAAACCCAATAGGGTCAAGGGTCTTGGTTTATTGGATAGCCGAGAACCAAGAGCTCAAGGCTCGGTTTGGTTGTATACTCGAGCCAAGCAACAGGCTCGGCCTGTTTCTAATTACCTAGCCGAGACCTTCCCTTGAACCAAGGGGGTTCTACCTTGTTTGATGTGCAATCGAGAAACCCTAATAGGGTGAGGTCTGTTTGGTTCATGTAGGAGCCGAGAACCAAGAACAGGAGACTATGGCTCGTTTCTTTCGGCCATGTCCAGTCGAAAGACCTTAGAGATAGGGCTCAATATATTGGATTTGTTTTAATTTTGGTTTTGATTTATGTTGTAACACCCCATTTTGGTAAATAGAATTTCACGCGTGATTATGGCTTGTCATCAAAGCACACAAGGATAAATGTCTTAAACATTACATGACCATAAAGGAAATACCGGAAACAAACATCGGTACCCCAAAGTAAATATCATCACACACAAACATAAGTACTGTAAATGAAAAGGACTAAACAATGTCCATGGAAATAAGTATCAAAAGTATGATGATAAGCATAAAGTAATGAAGGCTAGAAAGCTTCCAATCCATATGCATGTAAGCTTAAAGTCTACGAGCATCCCTGAGTACCTACCGTTTTGGGAACATGAAAGGAAAAACGGCTGAGCATAACGCTCAGTACACGGATATACAATCATAGAATGAATAACATAAGCATATACAACATATAGCAGCAGAATTGATTAAGTCTTGGAAAACTTGGTATAACTTAGTAAAACTAGTTTTATAGTTTGAAAAGCCTTATGTTTATCTTATAAAAACTGTTTAACATGTTTATCATTAGCCAATATAGGTCATGAAATATCAACGTGCATGAATACTTGGAGGGGTGACCTCATCATGCAATTAGAGGGGCTGCCTCTAATTAATATAAGTTTGGGTAGGAGGGATCAGCTCCTTGTGAAGGATGCAAGGCACACACCACATTTACCTAAATAATCTATAAAAACATGTAACCTAGGATGCACCCATATGCCCCACATGATAACATAATAATATGGCAAAAAGCTGAAAGGGACGCCACGAGCTATCACTCTGCCGTGGTGAAGTCATAACACTGGTGCCTCTAGTGTTATGGTTATGGTACCTCCATAACTAGGTGAAACTGGTCATGCATGTATATGGCTTAGGCATTTAATTAAACATAAGCAAATCAAAACATATAAAACATATACCAGGAAAACAGTTGGTTGCATACGGGAAATCCTAATAAGAAAGAATGTCCATACTAAAAGGACGGAGAATCCGTACCTTATGTCCAGTGAACGAAGAAGACGAATGGAAGAGAGTCCTACTTCGATCTCACTAACGCTACATACATAATATACGTGTATAAGTATTCTGATTACTGAGTACGTATCTGGTTTTATATCATGTCTTAGCTTGTTTTATATGTTCATGCCTTGTTTTACTGATTCTCTTGTTATGTTGTGTTTATCATGTATTCTGGATATTCTGATTAAGTATTACTTGTATTTCTTGTATTTCTTGTATTATTATACTTGTTGTGTAATAATAAGTAACATTCTAAAAATAGCAAGTTTCCTAAAATAGAAAGTTTCCAAAAATAGTAAGTTTCCAAAAATAGATTAGCTGCTTAAAATAAATAAGTTTCCAAAAATAGAAAGTTTCCATAAATATATTAGCTACTTAAAATAGATAAGTTTCTAAAAATAAAAAGTTTCCATATTTAGAAATAAACTAGATTATTAAGCTAATAAAGTAAGCTTAAGTTTTACTGATTAATATTCTAAGTCATGTGATTAATAGTATAGTTTATTAATTAATACATGTAAATTAACTAAACTATATATTATAAGATTTAATTAAATATAGCATGATTTAATTAAATTAAAGTGTATATAATACTTAGGTTAAAACATGTATTAATATTTATTATTAATATAACCTAAGTCATGGAAATTAATTAATTATATGTCATGTTTTATTAATTAATTAATTACTTAGTCTAAATTCATGATTTAAATACTTAGGTTAAAATCATGTATTATTAATAATAATAATTAACCTAAGTCATGTCTAAATTAAATTAATTATATAACATGGTAAATTAATTTAATTAACCTTGTAAATAATTAGACTTGTAAAAATAATTAACTTATAAAATTAAGTCGTGAACCGAACCCGTGTGTTTAGTTTAGACATGTCGTGAACCGGACCGTGTTTAACCTTGAAACATACCAAACAAACACCCCTACCTAAAACAGTGGCAAACCGGCCTAAGCCGGTTGCCCCTGCCTTCGGTTCGCTGCCACCAGCTTAAGCCGGTGGTCTTGCCCCTGCTCGTCCCACCCGCTGACCACCAAGGTTCCCACTGGCAGCAGCCAGTGGTCCCCCTGTTGCCTGCGGTGGTTCCCCCTGCATACCAAAAATAGCCACCGGTAGTTGCCGGTGGTGGGGCTGTGGCTGCCGAGACAAACCAAAGACCACAAGGCCACCCTGACATGCGTCGGGGTCCCTTGTTTCGCCTACTTCCGAACCACAAAGCCAACATCGAGACTCGAAGGTCTCAGCTATGGTCACACGTGGGACACCGAGAGCTTCGGCTCTCGGTTTGTGTGCGTCGGCCAAACCAAAACACCCCTAAACCACCATGATTTTAACCCCCCATGATTTAATTAACATGTTTTAAATCTTTTTATTTAATTATCATGATTTCATGTGTTCTTGATCTAATAAATAATTAAAAATAAAAAGGTTTAAGGATTACCAATGCGTGAAACAAAAGAGAATGATAACACGAACGATCTCACTAGAATTGGATCACCAAAAATCAACAAACACCCCTTCTTGTGGTGTTATACCCGGCGGCCAAAAAGGGAGAAAAAGGAGGAGCTAGGGTTTTGTGATTTTTCTAATCTTCTGTAATTATGAAAAAATATGTTTTGCCTTTTTCTAATTTAGTTAAAAATAAAAGTGGGCTTGGCCCCTTTCTTTGTTCTTGTCGCGGGTATGTGGGGCCCACAAGGGGAACCCCATGTTTTTTGTGTTCTAAAATATTACGTGTTCGTGTTTACGTGATTTTATTCTTAATTGTTCGTGTTATAATATATATTTATACGTGATCGTAATAAATATTACGTAAATACATAATAATAGGTTCGTGATTATTTACGTTCATGATTTCATGTTCGTGATTATAATTATTGTTGATAATAATTATCGTGTCTTAATACGTATTAAATACTTATTGTGTAATAACACGCACGTAATACTTGTATTTAATATTCATGAAACGTAAACATGTTATATATGGAAAGTTTTAATCATGTACGTACGATTATATATGTATTGTTCATGGTAAAAGCATGCGGGTTTTACAACTCTCCCCCCCCCTAAAAAGAATAATTCGTCCCCGAATTATAGATAACGTAAACTGTAAAAGAAGAACATACCCGAATTCAAAATATGAAATGAGGGTAAGAAGCCCGGATAGACTCCTCTGTTTCCCAAGTGGCTTCCCGCTCGGTATGATCCCTCCAAAGGATTTTGACGAATGGAATCGTCTTCCTCCTCATGACTCGTTCTTGCCTGTCAAGAAATCGTTCGGGTTCCTCTATGAAGGTAAGATCTTCACGAATCTGTTCCAGTGGATACTGAACCATGTGAAGGGGATGATACTTGTACCCTCTGAGTAAGGATACATGGAAAACATCATGAACATGAGAAAGCTGTGGAGGTAACGCTAAACGATAATATACTTCACCGACTCGCTCAATGACATCAAACAGTCCGATGAATCGAGGACTGAGCTTCCCTTTGATTCCAAAACGTCTAACACCACGTGCCGGCGATACCTTAAGGAAGACGTGATCTCCTACGTTAAAATGTAAGTCCCTACGATGCTTGTTGGCATAACTCTTCTGACGTGATCGTGCTTCTTGCAGTTTCTGCTTAGCTATTGCGACCTTCTCGTTGGTCAACTCTATCATTTCTGGTCCTTCAAGTTTTCGCTCACCAACCTGATCCCAGCAGATTGGGGCGCGAAACTTTATACCATACAACATCTCGAATGAAGCACACTTAATACTTGCGTGCCAACTGTTGTTGTATGCAAACTCTACCAGACAGATATAATCGTCCCAATCTCCCGTCCATTCTAACGCACATGACCTCAACATGCCTTCTAATGTCTGAATCGTTCTCTCCAATTGGCCGTATGTTTGAGGATGAAAAGCCGTGCTAAGCTTAAGTTTTGTACCCCAAGCTTTCTGCAGACTCCTCCAAAATCGCGAAGTGAAACGAGGATCTCTGTCTGAGACGATGCTGGATGGAGCACCATGAAGTCTCATGATCTCCTTCTTGTAAGTATCGGCGAGTTTACTGACCGAATCTTCCTTGCGGATCGGTAAGAAATGAGCTGACTTAGTAAGCCGATCAACGATAATCCAAATCGCATCGTGCTTCCTCTTTGTCTGCGGAAGACCAGTAACAAAATCCATGGTGATCTTGTCCCACTTCCACTCTAGAATATCTAACGGTTCTAGAAGACCGCCAGATCGTTGATGCTCGATCTTAACCTGCTGGCAGGTAAGACATTTGGAGACGTTAGTAGCAATATCCTGTTTCATACCACTCCACCAAAAGTATTGCTTGATGTCATGGTACATCTTGGTTGAACCATGATGAATGGAAAATGGGGAGCTATGATCCTCAGCTAACAATGCTTCCCGGAGTTCTTGATCATCAGGAACACAAAGTCTCGTGCCCTGCCATAAGATACCGTCTGCGTCTACTCGAAATTTTGTCTGCTTCTCCAAGTTCTGAATTATCGCCCAGATTTCACCATCATCCTTCTGAGCTTCCTTGATCCTAGAGAGTAACTCGGGTTCCACTCTAAGATTAGCTCAGTAACCGTGCTATCCACGTACCATGATCTCAATATCTAGTCGCTACAAGTCTCTTATAATTTCCTCCTCAATTTTAATGCCGTTTATCATTCCGGACTTTCTGCTAAGTGCATCTACCACTACATTCGCCTTGCCGGGATGATACTACAGATTGATGTCATAATCCTTCAATAGCTCTAACCATCTCCTCTGTCTCATGTTCAATTCATGTTGAGTGAAGATGTACTTCAAGCTCTTGTGGTCCGTGAAAATGTCACATGATTCTCCATACAAGTAGTGCCTCCATATTTTTAATGCAAACACGACTGCTGCAAGTTCCAAGTCATGCGCAGGGTAATTTTCTTCATAAGGCTTAAGCTGTCGTGAAGCGTAAGCGATCACTTTCCCATGTTGCATGAGAACACAGCCAAGTCCCTTCCCCGATGCATCACTGTAGATCTGAAATCCACCTATACCAGATGTGAGAGTAAGAATCGGTGCACATACTAACTTCTGCTTTAGGTCTTCAAAGCTCTTCTCTCGTTCTTCCGTCCAGACGAATTTCTCCCCTTTTCGCATCAATTTGGTCAAAGGTAGTGCTAAACGGGAAAAGTTCTCCATGAACCTACGGTAGTAACCAGCTAAGCCTAGGAAACTGCGATCCTCAGTCGCGGATGTCGTTCTTGGCCACTTGGTAATAGCCTCAACCTTTGTTGGATCCATAGTGATTCCTTCTGCTGATACAATGTGACCTAAGAATGCCACCTTGTCTAACCAGAACTTGTAAAACCCGTATTTAAAAATCAGAATATTTAAATACGCAGTTTAATTTTAATAAACTATATAATTATAAATTATTAGACAGAGATAGAAACGCAGAAATTAAATACGCAATCCCAGTTTATTTAAATACTATAAATATTACAGTTTATTCAGATAATAAGTATTTAGTCTCAGAAAATATTACAGATGAATTATTAAGTTCAGAAATAAATAAGGAAACGTTAACACTAATTACGCACTCAGTTTTATTTAAATACTGCAAATAATTAATTATTTAGAAAATGATTAAACGCTTAAGAAAAAAATTAAAACACGAGAAATATATTTACGTTTCAGAACGAGATTTTTAAGTACGAGCTTTACGTAAATAATTAAACGCGATTTAAAAAAAAGAGTATTTGTGCTCTTTGGGCCGGTTTGTGAAAGAAAGGAAAAGAAAAAGAAAACTGGGCTAAGCCCATTTGGGGTAAGAAAAAGGAACGAGGGGTTTCCCTTTACACACACAGCGAACAAAAAAAAAAGATCTAGGGTTGCTCTTTGGTGGCCGCCGGCAGGGGAAACAAAGAGACGGAAGTCTCGAGTTTTTGATTCCCTTTCGATCCGAGTAGTGGTACTCCATATTCAGAATCATAACGGTATTCAATCTTCCTTTTTCTTCATATGTCATGAATACAATGAGAGTGTTTCAGAACACATGGTTAGTTTATAAACATGTTTTACGTTCGAATCAGTCGGGTTCTTGGGTCTAGATCACGAAAACCGAGAGTGAACAACTCTCGGTGTGTTTTTTTTTTTTTGGTGTACAGCCGAGGCCTAGTGCCTCGGTGGTGCCTTTGTTCGACCAGACACAGCCAAAACCCACGTAGGGGGTTATGTGAATTAGGGTGTCGGGTTGTTTTGGTGTAGGGAACCAAGACCCTAATGAGTCTCGGTGGTTCCTTTTGGTCAGCCTGAACCCAAAAAGAAAACAAGCAGGGGCGTTTGGGATTAACAAGTATAAGGGTGTGTTTGGGTTTGTCAGAAACAAAAGCAGTGGGAACTTTGTAAAGTAACAGTGGGTGTATATAGCAAGCAGTGGGAACCACTGCATTAGCAGTGGGAACCACTGCACTAACAGTGGGAACTTAGACAAGCAGGGGGAACTAAATAACTGGCAGTGGGAAATTAAATAGAACAGTGGGAACCACGAATTTATTTGTATTGGTAAATTAATTTATAATGAGTTATATAAATAAATTAATAATATTATCCAATTCTGTTTATCTAATTAATAAAATTAAATTAATTCTAGCTTTCATTTTATCCTATTAAAAACTTATGATTTATAAATAATTCTATTTAAAGATATTAAATTGGAAGTATTTTAAGATAGGAAACTTTTAATAATAACGAGTTACTATGTATAGCAATACCGGGGTATACATTTTACGATAATCAGAAATACCGAATACATTAAATCAGTAATAGTTACGAACAGTCAGAACTTACCAGATTATATACGATCAGTATTCAAGAATAATTTTAAATCCAACGAAAACAGTAAGAGCAGTAAAATAAAAAAACATCAGTCAACTTATTTTCGCGTACATTATTTATGTAGTATCCGGGAAGTCGGGGTCGATCCTGCAGCTTCATTACTGGACACGAGGTACGGATTTCCCGTCCTTTCAGTAAGGACTTCCTTTCTATGCATGATTAGGATTCCCCATCTTCAGCCAAATGTTTTTCCCCAGTATATGTTTAAACTTATCAGTAATCATGTTAAGAATTAAATAAATTGCCTGAGCATTATATACAAGCATGATTAGTTTATGTACTAGTTACGGAGGTACCGTAACCACGGCACTAGAGGCACCGGTGTCGTGACTCACATGCAGGAGAGTGATATCCTGCATCGTCCCACTCAGCTCAGCTTGGCCATTTTATCAGTATTATTAGTGGGGCGTATGGATGCATCCTAGGCTACAGTTTATAGTTTAGCAGGTGAATGTGGTGTGTGCTCTACATCCTTCACATTGGAGCTGATCCCTCCACCCAGCACAGTTATTTAGAGGTCACCCCTCTACAGCATGACGAGGTCACCCCTCTATGTATTCATGCAGCAGTTGTTACAGCGCATGACCTATATAAGCTCTTGGCAATTAAAATACAATAAATGCATGTTATACAGATTTAACAAGTAACAGTTCAGTTTCATTATTGATAAATCAGACTTTACAGATTATTTACAGATTTCCACTGCAACTTTACTTATCAGTCTTACAGCTCCAGTATTTCATCATCTGTTCATTTCAGAATTTCCTTATCATGTTTTATATCCGTTCACTGGGCGTTATGCTCAGCCGTAGTTCCTTTCATGTTCTAACGGCAGGTACACCAGGACGCTTTTAGGATTCTAAGAGCATGTGCATTTGGATGGAAGCTATCTAGACTTCTTACTTTATGCATTTCTTACATTATTCTGCTTATTTGGACATTGTTTAGTCCTTTCATTCAGTATTTACTTTTCATGTTTTGGGCTTATGTTTGGATTGCCGATGGTTGATTCCGGTATTTCCTTTATGGTCAGCTAATGTTTTAGGACATTTACCTTATGCTTTGATGACACGCCATAAATACACGTAACGGTCCACTTATCCAAGTGGGGTGTTACAATTATGGTATCAGAGCGCAAGGTTCGACCTGTAAGCTCTAAAACTTGACCTGTGACTAGTGGGTAGTCACCAGGAACTTCCCAGAGTTTGGCGTTGTTATCTTTCATGTTTCTCATGGATTATTCAGTCAGTTTTCTTTATTTATCAGTCAGTTTTCTTAAAGTTTTGACTAAGTAAAAGGTTGGTACAGAACTGGCCGTACTTAGTCGCATGTGCTTTTTAGCTAGCTTTCGTTTTGGTGAACTGACCATAGGCGTTCACCCTTGCCCGTTCAGATTTTGTATTGGTAAACTGACCATAGGCGTTTACCCTTACTCATGACAGATTCATGTTTTCAGTCAGATATTACTTGGTGAACCAGCCATAAACGTTCACCATTTCTCAAGTCAAATTTCATGTTTTTTTAGTCAAATGATGTTTTGTGAACCGATCCACAGTTGTTCACCTTTGTCATATCAGGACATTTCATAAATTTTGACAAGTATGGATTGAACTACATCCATCCATATTTAGTCCGGGATTATAAATTTCTATACATGACAGTTCTCAGAAAATTTTGACCAGTATGGATCAAACCAGAATAGCCCATACTTAGTCTCATGTTTTCTTCTTTGAATTATGTGGATTGAACCATAGCCGTCCGCATCAGTTGATGTTGAACCTCAGTCGATTATACTTTTATGATCTTTGTAACAATCAAATTTTCAAACCCTCACGTTGATGTCATCTATATTATGATTCAGTTTCATGTCTCCTTACGAGGGTTATGTTTTCAGCAAAATAATGATGTTTTCATGTTAAGATACACAAGAACTTCAGTAAAACCCGTTTTCATGATAAATCATAATTGGCTTTCATTAATCATGCTTCATGCTGACCACTGTTGGGACATCAATTATACCATACTTTTCAGCCTTGAAACAACCAACAGTAAGTCGACGCAGGAATTGTCAGCCTAACATGTTACTAATTTCAGATCAGTTTACTATCGTTTAAATCAAATTATTTTCTTGATCATGTCAGACAAACGACACCAGTGTCGATCATCCCATAAAATATCCACCAGTGCTATGTACGGTATTCCATATGTACCCCATGTACAATGTCTCAGTTATACTCAATGTACAGTATTCCATATATACTCCATGTACAACATTTCACGTGTACTCCAGGTACAGAGTCTCAGATATGCTCCATGTGAAATATTCATTTTGTACTTCAGGTACAGTAGTCCAGGTGTACTCCAGGTACCCTACTCCATGGATATTTCTAATCGATCCTTAATCATCCCAGGCGTTTCCACTTGTCGATATTCTACCAGGTGTTGATGCTGCTCGTGAGTTGAAGATTTTACCAGATGCTGATGCTGCTAACACTCTGAAGACCTCACAATTGCTGATGCTGCTAATACTTTCAAGATTCCTCAAGATGCTGATGTCGTTTATACTTCGAAGACTCTGCAGAAATAGGGACGTAAACTATAATTTGAAATTTCGGGCAAGAATAAATTTCAATCATCAGACACTACCATCCTATTCCATGCTTTTACTTCCTCAGTTAGACGTCACACTTCACTCAGCCAATCTTTCTGTCAGAAGAGTGGGAACTGGCAACCAGCCGGCCACTCAGCAAAAATAATTATATGAATCACGGTCATGATAATGACCGTCATAAAGTGACAGACAAAGCAGTAGTGACAATCACCGTGCTTATAATTAATCAGTCAGTAACCATCGGAACTCCGGAACAGACGTGACCAGAAATACAAGAGGTCAGTAGTCTAACCGGTCCGCCAATCCTAGCAGTTACCAAAATTTTCAGCCTTGTTCAGATTTATCTATTAAAATACATGTCCAGACAACAGTCAAGACACGGGTCTCAAATATCATTTCAGAAGACACATATTAGGACACCAGTCATGGTACACGTCGTACGAATCTTTCCTCAAAATACGAGTCAGGACTCATAACTCCGTATATTCTAAACCAGGCCCTCAACGATTCAGGGCACCCTCCAAGGGGAAACCACTCGCTTTATTATGCCACGCATAAATTAGATCATTTGAAAAATTCAGTCACCACCACTGGAGTATTGTTCAGGTTAAACACACAGTATTCACTCTGTGAAATTATAGACGAACACATTCAGATAAAAGGTCGCCATGTTTACTTCACGTATTCCTATGTCAGCATTATGTAAATCAGGTATTTACCTACCTCTCAGCCGAAAGGACTCCACAGAATCACCTATATTATTAAGGTTTTCTTTCAATCAACGATAAGATCTGTCTTACTAAATTCTAAATATATTATTATACTTTCTGCCAGAAAAATCAGTACAAATTTCGTCTACCTTACAAGCACGTGGCTTGTCAGTCCATAGCTACGAAGACTTTTACCTACCTGTTATAAATTCACTTTTGAAATTCCTTAAATTCATGATCAGTAGATTATTCCGGAGTTCCAGATATAATTTCAGAAAGTTTTCCAGAAATCCCTTCCTAACCACGAGACAGAAATTTAACATCGAGCTAGTCTCAAGAACAGAACCTGTTTTCAGAACTCTTGATCACAGGGCTTTAGCTAAGTTAAACGAGTTGCAGTATTGCTGCAAGAGATACCGAAATGAGGCTTTATTCGCCCCAGCGCACCATCAGGAAGTGCGCCGTTTCCGTCTATCAAGAAGAAGGCCGGTATCATGAGGTCATGTATCGACCATTGAAATTTCTTTTTCTACAAGATCACCATTCTTAATCAATGTTCAGTCCATGAATAGCAGGTTTATCTGATCTGCTACGATGTCTTAAATATTTTCTAGAACGATTCACGATCATACCACCAACAGTGCTGAGAGAAAGAACACGAGGTTTTCTAGACTGTTGTTACACACGATATAGTCTCTCTAAAATTTTGAAATTATACTTCTGAACTCCCTAATGCTCGGCTATCTTATGGAATTTATGAATAAAAATTTTCCCAAGATTCTCAGACGAACTCGTCAGCATATTCATTGATGACATTCTGATCTACCAAATCCTAAAGGAGAACACGAGAATCATCTTCTCACAGTTGTACAGAATCTTCGGTAGGAGAAGAAATTATATACGCAGATTTCTAGATATGAATCCCAGTAGAACAAGGTGGCATTTCTTGACCACACTATTTCAGAAGAAAGGAATTTTAGATAATCCTGCGAAGGTGAAGGCCATCACCAGATGGCCACGACCGACGCCGGTGAATGAAGTACAAAATTTTCCAAAACTCAATTGACTGCTACCGCAGAAATTGCTGACAGTTTCCACCATAAATTTTTCTATGGCTGTCCAATCAGATTTCCACCAGAAGGTCCCATAATCTCATCGCACATTGATGCAGCTATGTTCATATCTAATGCCTGACATACCTCAGGTTCAAGATAGAACACCGACATGCTATTACTACTAGTAGAAATTCCAGATCCGAAAGGAGACAAGACTCCATGGAGATTGTTATCAGTTTACCACAGACTCAGAGAAAGCATGATACTATCTAAGTTATCATCAACCATGTAATCAGCATGCGCGTCTCTTTCATCCGAAAGGATCACGTAGTAGCAGATCTGCAGAAAATGTTAAAATTCAGCAGTAAATCATACGAATTCAAGGCATTCCTTTGACCATCATATCAGACAGGATTCATGTTCACAATCAAGTGTATGTTCACGCCCACTTTAAATTCATGTTTATTTTCACTTTCACGTTTACGTCGCATTCGCGGTATGATGATGTTTCAGTTCATCTTTATGCTATCTCATAATTTAAGCTCACGTATGTGTTCATAACATTGTTCACGTTCAAGTTCGTGTGCCAATTCACGATACACGTTTCTCAGTCTATTACCGAATACGGTTACAGAAAGCTTGAGAGACCAGACTCAAGTTTAGCACAACTATTCCATAACCAGGCAGACGTTTCACATCTCAGGCCGTATCATTTGACATTCATTCCTCAGTCAGCATACGTTCATGATATGTTCTAGTATCACGTTCACAGTATGATTCACTTATCATATTCTAATTCCATGCCAGCGCTCCTCATATAATTATGAACCACGTTCACAATTGCTCACTTAGCATGTTCACAATTGTTCACGTAGTTCGTCCCTATATATATTCTCAGCAGCTTGCTCAGAGATATAAATGTTATCTTTTCAGGATAATTGTATGTACCGTTTCATGTATACTACATGCTATAGCTTATTCATTCAGGTTCAGAAAATCCATCTTAAGTATGGAACCAGAAGCTATTCAGCATCAACAGGACAGGGTCATCAGGACCAAGATTTTATTTATTATGTTAGACCTTTGAAGAAATTGTTTCGAGCGGGAGGCCACTCGAAACGGAGGAGTCCATCCGGACCTCTCATCCATTTCCTTCTATAAGCCAGTTATATTCTTTCAGTCATGTCACGTTCCATGTCATTTTCAGTCATGTCACGTTACGTCTTCACTTCAGTCATGTCATGTTTATACCTATCAGCAGCATTATGTCTTAATTAGAAGACAATTTATCCTTCAGCTTAATTGTCTTTTCAGTCTACGTGTTCTTTCAGTTTTTATAACCTCATCAGCTTATTACCTTAATTCGAGGAAGAATTTATCCTTTTTAGAGGGGAAGAATTGTAAAACCCAGTATAGTCGTATCTTTAATTCGGGGACGAATTATTGTTTTTAGAGGGGAAGAATTGTAAAACCCGTATTTAAAAATCAGAATATTTAAATACGCAGTTTAATTTTAATAAACTATATAAGTATAAATTATTAGACAGAGATAGAAACGCAGAAATTAAATACGCAATCCCAGTTTATTTAAATACTATAAATATTACAGTTTATTCAGATAATAAGTATTTAGTCTCAGAAAATATTACAGATGAATTATTAAGTTCAGAAATAAATAAGGAAACGTTAACACTAATTACGCACTCAGTTTTATTTAAATACTACAAATAATTAATTATTCAGAAAATGATTAAACGTTTAAGAAAAAAAATAAAACACGAGAAATATATTTACGTTTTAGAACGAGATTTTTAAGTACGAGCTTTACGTAAATAATTAAACGCGATTTAAAAAAAGAGTATTTGCTCTCTTTGGGCCGGTTTGTGAAAGAAAGGAAAAGAAAAAGAAAATTGGGCTAAGCCCATTTGGGGTAAGAAAAAGGAACGGGGGGTTTCCCTTTACACACACATCGAACAAAAAAAAAAGATCTAGGGTTGCTCTTTGGTGGCCGCCGGCTGGGGAAACAAAGAGACGGAAGTCTCGAGTTTTTGATTCCCTTTCGATCCGAGTAGTGGTACTCCATATTCAGAATCATAACGGTATTCAATCTTCCTTTTTCTTCATATGTCACGAATACAATGAGAGTGTTTCAGAACACATGGTTAGTTTATAAACATGTTTTACGTTCGAATCAGTCGGGTTCTTGGGTCTAGATCACGAAAACCGAGAGTGAACAACTCTCGGTGTGTTTTTTTTTTTTTGGTGTACAGCCGAGGCCTAGTGCCTCGGTGGTGCCTTTGTTCGACTAGACACAGCCAAAACCCACGCAGGGGGTTATGTGAATTAGGGTGTCGGGTTGTTTTGGTGTAGGGAACCGAGACCCTAATGAGTCTCGGTGGTTCCTTTTGGTCAGCCTGAACCCAAAAAGAAAACAAGCAGGGGCGTTTGGGATTAACAAGTATAAGGGTGTGTTTGGGTTTGTCAGAAACAAAAGCAGTGGGAACTTTGTAAAGTAACAGTAGGTGTATATAGCAAGCAGTGGGAACCACTGCATTAGCAGTGGGAACCACTGCACTAACAGTGGGAACTTAGACAAGCAGGGGGAACTAAATAACTGGCAGTGGGAAATTAAATAGAACAGTGGGAACCACGAATTTATTTGTATTGGTAAATTAATTTATAATGAGTTATATAAATAAATTAATAATATTATCCAATTCTGTTTATCTAATTAATAAAATTAATTTAATTCTAGCTTTCATTTTATCCTATTAAAAACTTATGATTTATAAATAATTCTATTTAAAGATATTAAATTGGAAGTATTTTAAGATAGGAAAATTTTAATAATAACGAGTTACTATGTATAGCAATACCGGGGTATACATTTTACGATAATCAGAAATACCGAATACATTAAATCAGTAATAGTTACGAACAGTCAGAACTTACCAGATTATATACGATCAGTATTCAAGAATAATTTTAAATCCAACGAAAACAGTAAGAGCAGTAAAATAAATAAACATCAGTCAACTTATTTTCGCGTACATTATTTATGTAGTATCCGGGAAGTCGGGGTCGATCCTGTAGCTTCATTACTGAACACGAGGTAAGGATTTCCCGTCCTTTCAGTAAGGACTTCCTTTCTATGCATGATTAGGATTCCCCATCTTCAGCCAAATATTTTTCCCCAGTATATGTTTAAACTTATCAGTAATCATGTTAAGATTTAAATAAATTGCCTGAGCATTATATACAAGCATGATTAGTTTATGTACTAGTTACGGAGGTACCGTAACCACGGCACTAGAGGCACCGGTGTCGTGACTCACATGCAGGAGAGTGATATCCTGCATCGTCCCACTCAGCTTAGCTTGGCCATTTTATCAGTATTGTTAGTGGGGCGTATGGATGCATCCTAGGCTACAGTTTACAGTTTAGCAGGTGAATGTGGTGTGTGCTCTACATCCTTCACATTAGAGCTGATCCCTCCACCCAGCACAGTTATTTAGAGGTCACCCCTCTACAGCATGACGAGGTCACCCCTCTATGTATTCATGCAGCAGTTGTTACAGCGCATAACCTATATAAGCTATTGGCAATTAAAATACAGTAAATGCATGTTATACAGATTTAACAGATAACAGTTCAGTTTCATTATTGATAAATCAGACTTTACAGATTATTTACAGATTTCCACTGCAACTTTACTTATCAGTCTTACAGCTCCAGTATTTCATCATCTGTTCATTTCAGAATTTCCTTATCATGTTTTATATCCGTTCACTGGGCGTTATGCTCAGCCGTAGTTCCTTTCATGTTCTAACGGCAGGTACACCAGGACGCTTTTAGGATTCTAAGAGCATGTGCATTTGGATGGAAGCTATCCAGACTTCTTACTTTATGCATTTCTTACATTATTCTGCTGATTTGGACATTGTTTAGTCCTTTCATTCAGTATTTACTTTTCATGTTTTGGGCTTATGTTTGGATTGCCGATGGTTGATTCCGGTATTTCCTTTATGGTCAGCTAATGTTTTAGGACATTTACCTTATGCTTTGATGACACGCCATAAATACACGTAACGGTCCACTTATCCAAGTGGGGTGTTACAGAACTACACTTGGATAATTTAGCATACATCTGCTTCTGGCGAAGAATTTGTAACACTGTACGAAGATGGTCTTCGTGTTCCTCCTTGGACTTAGAGAAAATCATAATGTCGTCAATGAAGACAATGATGAACTTTTCCAGAAATTCATGGAAGATTTTGTTCATCAAATCCATGAACACTGCTGGAGAATTGGTAAGGCCAAATGGCATGACTACAACTTTGTAGTGGCCATAGCGTGTACGGAAAGCAGTCTTGGCGATGCCCTGCTCTTTAACCCGTAGCTGATGATAGCCCGACCTCAGATCAATCTGGGAGAAATGTTTGGCCCCTTGGAGTTGGTCAAACAAATTGTCAATTCGTGGTAGAGGATACCTATTCCTGATGGTGATCTTGTTGAGCTCGCGATAATCTATGCAAAGACGCATACTGCCGTCCTTCTTCTTCACGAATAAGACTGGTGCGCCCCATGGAGATGCGCTCGGTCGAATGAAGCGTCGTTCCAGAAGTTCTTGCAATTGATCCTTTAGCTCCTTCAACTCTATGGGAGCCATGCGATAAGGAGCCTTGGAAACCGGCTCAGCTCCTGGAATGAGCTCGATATTAAACTCTACTTCACGTGCAGGTGGTATGCCCGGAAGTTCTTCTAGAAATACATCTGGAAATTCTGACACTATCAGCTGATTCTGAATTGATGGAGATTCAGCATCCATGTTATGAACAGTAGCTAGATAGCCCTCCCAACCATGTGAAAGTAATGCACGTGCTTGCAGGGTTGATATGATTTGTACAGACCTTTCGGGTATGAACCCGTTGTGAATGTACTCTGGTGCATTAACATCACCAAAGATGACTTGATATGAATGACAGTCTATGGTAGCATGATGTTTGGATAGCCAGTCCATGCCCAATATCATGTCAAAATCATTCATGTCCAGCGGAAGTGTGTCAACAGGACGAATCTTGTCGTCAAACTCTAGGGGAAGGATCTTGTACACATGGGTTATGCGTACAGAGTCTCTTAAAGGCGTGGAAATGTCTAGTACATTCTCTAATGACATTGGGGATATCCTAACATTCTTAGCATAAACAGTAGAAATGACCGAATGAGTAGCACCCGTGTCAAATAGAACACATGTAGCTTGACCATACATATACAAGATTCCAGTTATGGTACTTGTAGACTTGTTGGCCTGATCGCGAGAAGTCGTGTAAACGCGTCCACTAGTAGAAGGTGGCTTAGTATCCGCATGTCCCGATGTGCCCTCCATCTCGCCCTTGCGGCAGTCCTTCATGCGATGGCCAGGGAGACCACACTTGTAGCATGCGTCGCTGTCACGGCGACATGGCCCTGGGTACCTACGGTTGCAGGTTGTGCAAAGAGGATGAGTATATCCTCCAGCAAGTGTCCTTGCTGGCTGAGAGCCTGATGAGAACAGTATACATGAGACATGACAATAGGTACAAAGGAAAATGCGTAAAATTCGTAAGATGTAATACCAGTGATAGCTAGAGGGTTAGGCTGTGAACCTCTTTGGTTCTGGTCCCTCCCGTTACCATGATTCCTCGTAGAAGATTCTCTAATGTGTCAGAATTATGAACTATTGCATGTAAAAATAAGAAAATGAGTAAGTATAAGGACCTGCTGCTGTTGGAGTTTCCAGCGTTGTTACGGTAATTATCATTACCGCCACGCCAATCCGTAGCAAAACGGTCGTGAGTCTGACCGTTTCCCTTGGGCTGAGTAGGATGTTGCTGAGTAGCCGGTTGAGACCAGTCCCCCAGTCTTCTGCCTGGAAGATGTAGTTTAAAAGAGATATTAATACTGACATATACTAAAAGAATACGGTTTGGTCACCACTGAATAACGAATGTTTACCTCTTCTCGGGTCTCTCTGCTTCCCCGAAATCTACTCTTTCTTGTAGCATCTCCAGCTTACGTGCTGCATCGGCCACTTGTGCCACCGTTTTGAACGTAGCACACACCAAGTTGTTTGCGACCGATGTACGAAGAGCCCACCGGAAGTGGTATGCTTGCTCTTCGGGAGTACCTGCTGCTGCGCCAAGAAAACCAACCAAACGAAGAAATCGTTGCATGAACTCGTTGATGTTCTCTCTAGCTCTCTGTCTGATTCCATGGTACTCTCTCTTTAGCTTGTCTTGCTCAGCCTTGGGAAAGAAATGTCCCATCACCAAATCCCTGAACTGAGCCCAAGTCAAACCAGCCACCCAATTATCACCTCCCTCAGACTGCTTCAGTTCCTTCCACCATGATAGCACATCACCTTCGAACCGGTAACAGGCCAACCTCGACTTGAAGACGGGGTCACAGCCTATTGCATCGAAGATCTTCTCAATGTGAGCCAACCAGCTTTCAACTTCACTGGGGCTATCTGTTTTCTCGAAAGATCGAGGGCGTAGCTTATTTAATCTCTCCAGCCATGTGACCAGTGTTGCTGGAGGAGGAGGAGGAGGTACTGGGTGCTGTTGCTGATTGTTGGCAGCCTGCACCTCAGCCCTGATTTCGTTCCTCATTTGAGGAAGCATAGCTTGCATTGCAGCTTGGACTGCTGCATTGAGTTGTTCCTGCTCGCGTGTGAGAACCATCTGACAGTATAACATAAAAATACATGATTAAACTGATCAAAAACATAAAATATATACATGAAAAAAATTATACCAATAAATCATGAGAAAAATTTTATGTAGGAAAACTAGTACATGAATACATGATGCAGTTTTATGAAAACTTTTATATGCGCGACGCCTATGGTCAGTTCACTCAAAACAAAAGACATGGCGAGGGGACGCCAATAGGTCGGTCCCAAAGTTAAAAGTTTTGATAAGACACATGCGACTAAATAGGGCCAGTCCTGTACCAACCATTACTTAGTCATAAACCTGCGACAATGACATATATATGAATACATGAAAACCATGAATGCATGAAAACCGACTGTCAGTTCTAGGAAGACCATAGTGACTACCCACTATTCATAGGTCGTGTTTTAGAGCCTACAGGTCGAAGCCTTGGTTCTGATACCATAATTGTAACACCCCATTTTGGTAAATGGAATGTCACGCGTGATTATGGCGTGTCATCAAAGCATACAAGGATAAATGTCTTAAACATTACCTGACCATAAAGGAAATACCGGAAACAAACATTGGTACCCCAAAGTAAAGCTCATCACACACAAAAATAAGTACTGTAAATGAAAAGGACTAAACAATGTCCATGGAAACAAGTAGCAAAAGTATGATGATAAGCATAAAGTAATTAAGGCTAGAAAGCTTCCAACCCATATGCACGTATGCTTAAAGTCTACGAGCGTCCCTGAGTACCTGCCTTTTTGGGAACATGAAAGGAAAAACGGCTGAGCATAACGCTCAGTGCACGGATATACAAGCATAGAATGAATAACATAAGCATATACAACATATGGCAGCGGAATTGATTAAGTCCTGGAAAACCTGGTATAACTTAGTAAAACTGGTTTTATTATTTGAAAAGCCTTATGTTTATCTTATAAAAACTATTTAACATGTTTCTATTAGCCAATATAGGTCATGAAATATCAAAGTGCATGAATACTTGGAGGGGTGACCTCATCATGCAATTATAGGGGATGCCTCTAATTAATATAAGTTTGGGTAGGAGGGACCAGCTCCTTGTGAAGGATGCAAGGCACACACCACATTCACCTGAATAATCTGTAAAAACATGTAACCTAGGATGCACCCATACGCCCCACATGATAACTTAATAATATGGCCAAAAGCTGAAAGGGACGCCACGAGCTATCACTCCGTCGTGGTGAAGTCATAACACTGGTGCCTCCAGTGTTATGGTTATGGTACATCCATAACTAGGTGAAACTGGTCATGCGTGTATATGGCTTAGGCATTTAATTAAACATAAGCAAATCAAAACATATAAAACATATACTGGGAAAACAGTTGGCTACATACGGGGAATCCTAATAAGGAAGAATGTCCATACTGAAAGGACGGAGAATCCGTACCTTATGTTCAGTGAACGAAGAAGACGAACGGAAGAGAGTCCTACTTCGATCTCACTGATGCTACATACATAATATACGTGTATAAGTATTCTGATTACTGAGTACGTATCTGGTTTTATATCATGTCATAGCTTGTTTTATATGTTCATGTCTTGTTTTACTGATACTCTTGTTATGTTGTGTTTATCATGTATTCTGGATATTCTGATTAAGTATTACTTGTATTTCTTGTATTATTATACTTGTTGTGTAATAATAAGTAACTTTCTAAAAATAGCAGGTTTCCTAAAATAGAAAGTTTCCAAAAATAAAAAGTTTCCAAAAATAGATTAGCTACTTAAAATAAATAAGTTTCTAAAAATAGAAAGTTTCCATAAATAGATTAGCTGCTTAAAATAGATAAGTTTTTAAAAATAGAAAGTTTCCATATTTAGAAATAAACTAGATTATTAAGCTAATAAAGTAAGCTTAAGTTTTACTGATTAATATTCTAAGTCATGTGATTAATAGTATAGTTTATTAATTTATACATGTAAATTAAATAAACTATATATTATAAGATTTAATTAAATATAGCATGATTTAATTAAATTAAAGTGTATATAATACTTAGGTTAAAACATGTATTAATATTTATTATTAATATAACCTAACTCATAGAAATTAATTAATTATATGTCATGTTTTATTAATTAATTAATTACTTAGTCTAAATTCATGATTTAAATACTTAGGTTAAAATCATGTATTATTAATAACAATAATTAACCTAAGTCATGTCAAAATTAAATTAATTATATAACATGGTAAATTAATTTAATTAACCTTGTAAATAATTAGAGTTGTAAAAATAATTAACTTGTAAAATTAAGTCGTGAACCGAACCCGTGTGTTTAGTTTAGACATGTCGTGAACCGGACCGTGTTTACCCTTAAACCGGACCAAACAAACCCCCTACCGAATACAGTGGCAAACCGGCCTAAGCCGGGTGCCCCTGCTTTCGGTTCGCTGCCACCGGCTTAAGCCGGTGGTCTTGCCCCTGCTCGGCCCAGCCGCTGACCACCAAGGTTCCCACTGGTAGAAGCCAGTGGTCCCCCGCTGCCTGCGGTGGTTCCCCCTGCTTACCAAAAATAGCCACCGGCAGTTGCCGGTGGTGGGGGTGTGGCTGCCGAGACAAACCAAAGACCAAAAGGCCACCCCGACATGCGTCAGAGTCGCTTGTTTCGCCTGCTGCCGAACAACAAAGCCAACATCGAGACCCGAAGGTCTCGGCTGTTGTCGCACCTGGGACACCAAGAGCTTCGGCTCTCGGTTTGTGTGCGTCGGCCGAACCAAAACACCCCTTAACCACCATGATTTTAACCCCCCATGATTTAATTAACATGTTTTTAACTCTTGTTATTTAATTATCATGATTTCATGTGTTCTTGATCTAATAAATAATTAAAGAGAAAAAGGTATAAGGATTACCAATGCGTGAAACAAAAGATAATGATAACACGAACGATCTCACTAGAATTGGATCACCAAAAATCAACAAACACCCCTTCTTGTGGTGTTATACCCGGCGGCCAAAAAGGGAGAAAAAGGAGGAGCTAGGGTTTTGTGATTTTTCTAATCTTCTGTAATTATGAATATGTTTTCTCTTTTTCTAATTTAGATAAAAATAAAAGTGGGCTTGGCCCCTTGCTTTGTTTTTGCCACGGGTATGTGGGGCCCACAAGGGGAAACCCCATGTTTTTCGTGTTCTAAAATATTACGTGTTCTCGTGTTCGTGTTATAATATATATTTATACGTGATCGTAATAAATATTACGTAAATACATAATAATAGGTTCGTGATTATTTACGTTCATGATTTCATGTTCGTGATTATAATTATTGTTGATAATAATTATCGTGTCTTAATACGTATTAAACACTTATTGCGTAATAACACGTACGTAATACTTGTATTTAATATTCGTGAAACGTAAATATGTTATATATGGAAAGTTTTAATCATATACGTATGATTATATATGTACTGTTCATGGTAAAAGCATGTGAGTTTTACATATGTAATTACAGTAAATATATAACATGTCATGGTAAAAATAAAAGACTTAGGTTAAAATTAATATAGATATTAATTTCATGAAAAACCTAGTTTTGATATTAATTAAGTTGCTAACTGATCATAGGTAATTTTGTGGTTAAAATGATTAACTAATTTATCATGCATTAAAACTTAGGTTATAAATAAATTATTATTATTATTTAATCATGAAACATATTTATAAGTTATGTTGTGAATTATTATGACATGAAATGATGGTTCATTAAATTAAACTTTAGACTATGATTATATGTTTAATAATACAAGATTATATCATGACCTAAAGTATTAAACTTAGGCTATAATTAATTATATAATTATACATGATTTCACTTGTTTAATTTTATACACTATACATTAAATCACAAGTTTATTTTATGGTAAAGTTTATTTTACATTATTATTTAATATTTATTAAACTATGCAATTTAATATTAATTAATAATTATCATGTAACCTATAGTTTTATTCTAAATAAACTTTACTATATTATTTAAATATCATGACTTATACATATAATTAAGATTAGCTTATTTTGACAACTTATTAAATAATCCTATTTCTATTTTTGGAAACTTTCTGTTTTAAAAACTTTTTTTTTTGGAAACTTTTTGGAAACCAACTATTTTTAGAAAGTTACTTATTTATACACAACAAGTATAATAATACAAGAATACAAGATAATACTTAAACTAAAATAAATGAAATACATGAATAATCCAGTATATCATTTAAAATAGTAAAATAAGATAAGAACATATAAAAAAAGCTAAGAACATATAAAAAAGCTAAGAACATACCAGAACCAGTAACGTACTCAGTAATCGGATAACTCATACATGTCTCTTATTTATGTAGCATTAGTGATATTGGAGTAGGACTTCACATACTTTCATCTTTCCTCGTTCACTGGACATAAGGTACGGATATTCCTTCCTTCAGTATGGACATTCTCTTTCCTTATTAGGATTTCCCCTTTGCAGCCAACTGTTTTCCCAAGTATATGTTTTATATGTTTTGATGTGCTTATGTTTAGGTTTTAATGCTTAAGCCATATACATGCATGACCAGTTCCACCTAGTTATTGAGGTACCATAACCATAACACTGGAGGCACCAGTGTTATGACTTCACCACAGCGGAGTGATAGCTTATGACGTCCCTTTCAGTTTTGGCCATATTATTATATTATCATGTGGTGCGTATGGGTGCATCCTAGTTACATGTATTACCAGTATTTTCAGAGTGAATGTGGTGTGTGCCTTACATCCTTCACAAGGACTTAATCCCTCCTACCCAGACTCAATTAATTAGAGGCAACCCCTCTAGTTGCATGATAAGGTCACCCCTCTAAGTATTCATGCATGCTGATACTTCATGACCTATATGGGCTTGGTTACATGTAAAATACAGTTTTCATATAATAAACATAAGGTTTTTCAAACTATAAAACCAGTATTACCAATTTATACCAGGTTTTCCAAGACTTATACATTTCCGCTGCTATATGTCTCATTATGTTTCAGTCTTTCATACTATGTCATATTCCGTTCACTGAGCATGTTGCTCAGCCGTTATTTTCTTCCATGTCCCAAAACGGCAGGTACCCAAGGTCAGACTTAAGCATTTTGGAGGACGTGCATAGGATGGGAGCTACCTTAGACTTCATCTCCTTTACCTTCATATATTTGTGCTTGTTTAGTCGTTCCTTATTTTATTTACTTTATCTATGTTTTGGGCTTATGTTTGGGGTACCGATGTTTGATTCTGGTTTTCCCTTTTGGTCATGTATGTTTTAGCACATATTACCTTGCATGCTTTGATGACGCGTCATAATTATCCTATGATATTCCATTTATCAAAACGGGGTGTTACATTAAGCATCATCTATTTTTCTTTCAATTTTAGATATGTTTTTACCTTTACTTTGTTATTTCTTTTTCACGTCTATTTCATATATTAAAAGAAAACAAAACATGTTATTACATGTATATTAAAAATCAAACTATTACCATTAACCTCATTTGAAAATAATACAATATTTTATATCGTAAAAAGGATAACATAACATAACAAAAAATACAAACCTTGCATTCATGCGTCAATTTTATTTGAATAAGCAGAAGTTCCTCCAAATATAAAGTAAGCTTTTTTATAATTATTATAATTCATTTAAACAACCACTGAAATAAACACACCATATAAAACATAATGTAATGCTCACACCAATAACATTGTGTATTAAACCTCATTTGTAAATAGTGATTAAATAATTGCGAAAGCCACCTCGAATATCGAAATTTTGAAAGAAAGGCCTACCGTAACAAAAAGTTGGACAACAAAAAGTGAAAATAAAAATAAGTCATTTACGATATGTAATCAAATTACGAAAGGTCAAACAATATAGAAACTTATACTCATGTATACTTCACCGACAAATTCACTAGCTACTTCACACCTTCACCTTACACAAGGTTGTTCTTAACATAAAATTAAGGTATATCCGTAAAAACACTACTCTATTGGATCTAATGGTTTTTGTTTTCAAGGTGGTTTCTGACAACCACTGTTGTACAATATGGGTTCGCGTCCAATTTTAGGAAGTAAAAGATTAAAAAAGGGTAAAACTTTTTGAAAATAATGAAATGAGTATGAAATAGAATTTTAATTTTGATCGAAATTGTTGTAAAAAACATGTATGTTACTACGAAGAATATATGATTTCTCATACTTTGACTTGATTATTTCTTTAGTGTGAAATAACAAGTGATTTGATGATGTTTACTATATTATATGATTTGATTGTTTCTATAGTGTGAAATGAAAAAATGATTATATGATCTTTACTATATGATATAGTGATAAATATGATATGCCTATATGGCATGAAATACACGAACATCATTGAAATATAGAAAACTAAAATGTTACGTATCTCCGTTCAATGAATTTGATAGGACTTAACAAATTCGAAAAAATAATAGTGTGTATCAGTTACAATTTGTGCGTGTGCTAGAAGAAACCGACTAGTCCATGATTTATACTCCTTAGGAAGCTTATTGGCGATTGCTAAGTGCACGCCTCAGATAACATTTAGGTTATTAACATTTACTCAACTTTTTATACTTTTTAATAATATTTTTTTTCTAGTGATGTTGATTAGAACGATATGGCATGTAATATTTCGACACATGTGGTTCTAATTATATGCGTGAGATAACATTTAGGTTATTCATATTTAATCAATTTTTCATATATGTTCATAATAAGTTTGTTTGTGGTGATGTTGATCATAACTATATAACATGTAATACTTCTGTAAATATGGTTGTAATTATATCTATGAGATAACATTTAGGTTATTGATATTTAACCAACTTTTCGTACCTGCACATTATTAATTTGTTTCTAGTAATATAGTAATGTTTATTAGAAGTATATGACATGTGATTCAATAGTTGTAATTGTATATATGTGAGATTACATTTAGGTCATTTACATGACTTTCATACATGTTCATAATCAAGTTTGTTTCTAATAATGTTTAATCAACTATATGAACATGTATGAAAAACTGACGGAATGTCAATAACCAAAATGCTATCTATGTTGAAACATTTCATGTCAAAAAGATGTGTTAGAAACATCTGTGTTGAAATATTAAATGCCATATAGTTCTCATCAACATTATTAGAAACAAACTTAATTTTAAACATGTATAGGAAATTGATTAAATGTTATCTGATCCGTATAATTACAACCATGTGCGTTTGAAGTTATTACATTATATATAGTAATTATGTTATGCCATATAGTTGATTTAATGCTATATAATTTTGATTTCATTGACTAGCCGGTTTTTTTAGCGCACACACACAAATGTGAACTGATACACACTAAAAATGTTTCAATTTGTTAATTATTACCAAATACGTTGAAAGGAGATGCGTAACGTTTTATTTTTCTACATTTTCATTTATGTCTATATATTTTATTCCATGTATGCGTATCATGTTGATGACTATAAAGTATAGTAAACGTCGTCACATATTTTTTTCATTTCAGAGAAAGAAACAACCAAAACAACTATGAGAAATTTTATGTTCATATTTGTAGCATATATGCTTTTTACAACATTTTCGATCACAAGTAGCATTACATTTTTTCGTATTAG
This sequence comes from Glebionis coronaria, assembly GCA_025667525.1. NCBI lineage: Eukaryota > Viridiplantae > Streptophyta > Magnoliopsida > Asterales > Asteraceae > Glebionis > Glebionis coronaria. The sequence goes on from CM046877.1 coordinate 622,398,875, forward strand.
TTTCATTATTTTCAAGAAGTTTTGTCCTGATTTAATCTTTTACTCTCTATATTAGGAACCACCTTGAAAACAAAAACCCTTAGAGTAGTGTTTTAATGGACCTACCTTAATTTTATGTTGGAAACTACCTTGTGTAAGGTGAAGTTGAAAAGTAACTAGTAATTTTGTTGATGTTAACTTTGTCGTTCTTAAATTGGTGAAAGTTGCAAGATGCGATGGCTGGGGTTGAGTTTTCAAAGTAACATTGACTTATTTATTAGAAAATAATTATTATTATTGATGTGACCCGACCTGATTCATGGCTTGTAAAATTTTTTAGTTTTTGTTTTTTAAAATTTTTTGTTTGTTGTGTCACTCCTAAAATAGTTGTTGAGTATTAGTTTGGTCAATGGCTTCTTTACCATTTGTTAAAGCACGCTAGCTAATCGTAAGCTAAAAAAACAACGTAGAAATTTGTTAATTGCTAGCTTTCTTTCATAAATATGTCATTTTTATATAAGTTATAAATTGTAAATCTTGAAATATATAAACTAATTTAAAGAAATAAAAAAATAACTACAAATATATAAAATATCACATATTTTATAGTATTCTAATAGAAAATCAAAGAGACGGAACATCAACGTTTGATCGTGATGGAAACATGCTTATTTTACTTGTCCATTGATAATGTATTTGTTCCAAAATGACCCGCTCACAATAAAACATTGAAGTGACTACACAATCACGTTTAGACATGAGTACTGGTCTCTCAACTATTTCCTTTGTTGTAATTTAATTACATATCACTAATAACATGTCTCTATTATCATTTTTATTGTTTATTTTTTAGTTACGGTCGATCATTCTCCAGAAAGACCTCAAGTGGCTCTTGATTTTATTTCATCGCCAATGACAACAAGATTTTATACCGAATTTTATTGGTGTGGGTACACCATTGCAATTTTAGTTGGTGTAATTATTTGAACGGTTGATTAAATTACTTATAATAATTATAAAAATGGTCATTTTGTTTTTGTGGGATTCTAGTTATTGAAATGAAATTGATGCAAGAATGCAAAGGTTTGGCTTCTTTGTTAAGTATGCTCCATTTTCTATAGATTTAGTTACAATAGTATTTTCAAATAAGGTTCATGGTAATGATTTGGCTTATAACATACATGGAATGGTATGTTTCGTGTTTTCTTAGTATATCTGACAACGGATGTGAAAAATAAAATAACAAAGCAAATGAAAAAGTTATCAAACAGTGAAAGAAAAATAAGCAATGCTCTATGTGATCGTTGAAATGCTAGTGTTGAGATGATTTTAACACATCGGCTATCTTATGTACCCAATTTTAGACGACTCAATGCTACATATGTTAAACCGAAATTTGGCTTGGTGTTACTAGCGTAAAATGGTACAGACATTTAGCTAAGCATGAATATGTTTAGCTAATAATGTCTCTTGTCATTTGTACCAGTTCACTCTTTTTAGTATTATTATTTGAAAACAGGATAATGTTAGTGATCGATTTTTTTGATAATAAAAAACCTGCATACACTACTCAAATAAAACATCATTTTTACTTGAACTCATCAAAGTACTCGTAGTCTTTTCCAATTTAATCATCCCAAATATAGTGTCAACTAATCAAAAGAAATGAACATAAATAGAGTACGGTCTTAGACACATATTCTCAACCTTAAGAAATACGGTGCAGATAATTGTGAGAACACAATCATGCATGTTATAGAGATAAATGGATGTGTTTAATTACGTAGCTTGTTTCAATAGAACAATATAGTAAACAAAGTATACATGCATAATTACTAATTAGGGAGCATATGATCAGCAAAGGTAATACATATATGCACAGGGCCGCATGAAACAGAAAAGAAATGCATAAAAGACCAACCATATGGTGTATCGCCGTATCTGCTTGATTCTGCAATACATACATACTTGTCATCATTTTCGCAAGAGTATAGAGTGATGTTCAATAGGAAAATTAGGAATTTAAACTATATTGGTGATCATAGAAGAAAAAAAGACATAGTTCGAACGATTTCAAGGAGGATTGATGGAATCGATTTCAAGGAAAATAAGGAATTATAGTGGCGATCTTATATTGCCATATGTGGGATATTATATTAATGGGAGGCTGTTACTAAAAATTAATGGAAAAATTTAATAAGGGTGGTAGTAATGCAATTTAACGTTGAATTTACAACAACATTAATATTCGGTGGTAGTAAATTACTACTACTAATATATGATCGTTACAGTTTTTTTTATGGTCAAAATTGCATTAACACTAAAAACATCGGGAAAGAAACTAAAGATGAAAAAAGCTAACCATAACATAGAACTTGTACTAAAACACCATCTTTATTCCAGTGCTATAGAAGTTTGCAACAAAATTAAAGAATTAGAGAATATCACTGCTATAAATTTTTATCCACTTTTAAAAATGGATACTTAATTTAAAAAAATCTTAAAAAACACATAAATTATGCTTACGGGACGAAAAAAGTATCTAACATAAAAAGAGCAAGGTTTTGTGAGACTCAGGAAGGTATTGTTTGTTTATTAAGAGGCTCTAAATCTGAATCTGACTTGCACATCTGAATCTGAATATTTGGTAGAAAAGTCTGAATCTAATTTCCATCTAAATCTAAATAAGTGGTTGAGAAATCTGAATCTGAATCAAATATAATTTTTACAATATAAATATAATACAAGTGCATTCTTCACACAAGAAATAAACTTTATTAGACATAAGATAACAAAATTATAATACAATCGATCTAAAGCTAAAAGTCTTTTAACAAAACATGCAATCTCATGTATTTTTACTATAATAAATCACGTTAAACTACACGAGTCCGAAAATAGAAAACTAAATCGACCACGTTAGAGTTAAGATACATGAGTCCGAAACCGAACCCTTAAATTTTAACAAATATAAACCGTCAAAAATCATTTTATAAACTATTTATTTAGCAAAATAGATGCAACGATTTAAAAAACAATGGTAAACAAAGAAAAGAATGAAAATACAACAAAAATAGAAAAAATATAACATAATAAAAAATAAAAATAAATAAAAAAAAGTAACAAAAATTAAGAAAAAAATGACATTAAAAGGCGTTAAGACAACTCTTTTACATCTAGTTCAATTAGATGTTTGTGTCTCTTAATGCCTCTTAATGATCTGGAAAAAAATAAACAGTTTTGATAACCCAAATGTCTAACTACATTTGAATGAGTTAAAAGGTATTTTTAAAAAAACAAACACCACCAAAATCGTGTAAAGTCAAAGTGAGTTGGTCAAGAGTATTGGGTTTTGATTAAATAAAAGAATATCATTAAAAGAGACACCATTTAGTACAATTAAATCGTCCAAAAATAATCTATTTAATCTTTTAATTTTCAGATCTTAAAGGCCTAAAAACGGATATACAGTATGAGAAGTTAAAGTAGAGGTGTCAAAATGGGCGGGTGGGTGGGTACGGCTGACAGGATAAACGGGCGACGGGTTAAATGGGCACGAGCTAAACGGGCGCAAGCTAAAATTAAAAAAAAAAACATATAAAAATGTATAATTAAAAAATAAAAATATATGTTTAAAATTCGGAGATTAAAAAATTAATATAAGATAACCACAAAGTAACCTAATTAGTATTTTATATGTGCGCCTATTAAGCCTATAAGTTTCTTACATGTGTGCCTGTTTAGCTCATTAATAATAAAGAATAAGCCTAAAGTGCTCAATCCTTTTTTAAAAAGTATCAAATAATTCTCATATTTATCAAAATATGCATGATTTATCACTCTAAGTTAAACATTTTACAGATGCTCAAATCTAGTTTTACATTGGTTTTACATTGTTTTACCAAAAATTTCAATTCTTTTGATTGTTTTTTCTTTCAAATTAAACATTACTAAATAAACATAACATAAATATAGATAATCAAGCCCTAACATGAAGTCCTTGGCTCATTTACAAACAAAGCTTCAACGATTGGTAATCCAAAATAGAGAAATGTTAGGATCACAAAGAATTTACAAAATGTTTTCCACAAAATGATGTGGCATGATGATTTGTATATCATTGGCCAATAAAAAGATGAGAGATAAAAAATTTGTATCCAACTATTACATGACACATCATTTTGTGGAAAATATTTTGTAAACTCTTTGTGATCCTAGCATTCCTCTCCAAAATAACCATAACCGAATAAAGTGTGTAAGAGATGTACCAGCAAACAAACTAGCCCGTCTATATATATCAAATCAAAATCAAATCAAATCAAATCAAAAACCCTTATATAGGAAGGATGGTGAAACAATTCCTTAAATACAAAATTATATAAAAATGACACATGTAATTCATTAAAAGGTTTCCATAAAATTATTCAAAAAGAAAATAGGAATTACAAATGATGTCTTAAATACGAAATTCTATAAAAATATATATAGGAATTACAAATTGTGCCTTAAATACGAAATTCTATAAAAATATATAAGGAAGGATGGTGAAACAATGCCTTAAATACATAATTTTATAAAAATGACACATGTAATGCATTAAATGGTTTCCATAAGATGCTTCAAAAAGAAAGTAAGAATTACAATGATGCCTTAAATAAAAAATTATATAAAAACGACACATGTAATTTATTAAAAGGTATCCTTAAAATACTTCAAAAATGAAAATAAGAATTAAAGATTATTTACAATAGTTTTACTTACTAACACGATAATATTTTTAGATATTCGGACTGTCAAGTTCTGGACTGGACTATATATTGTTGCTATGTTATACAAGTGACAATAAATAATACCAGGAATGAGATTTTTGGGCTTACTTTTACTAAAATATACTTTACCGCAAAACTTACAAAACAAAATTATTTGTATAAAATATTTAACTATAAGGTTTTTGCTAACAAAAAAAACTTAACAATAATATTAATTTCAAAAAAAATAATGTAAAACGTTATTCATAACATTAAAATATACAAATTTTATTAAATCATAAAATTCAGAAATACATAAAATATTTATACAATATTATTAAAATTCTAAAATATTTTAATGTAAAAAACTTATTCATAACGTTAACGTATGCAAATTTGATTAACACATAATATTCTTAAATAAATAAATCATCTAAAACTACGTTATTTTTGTCCATTCTATACTATATTATTAAAATATTAATGACATAACTAACACTACATATGTTAAACTTATACAAGTATTACAAACACATATAACTTTAATTTTCATTAAAAAATATATACTTAAAACTACCCCGTCCACCTGACGGGTCTAAAGTCTTAAATTAGTGGAATTTAATACACTTAAAAACAGAAAATTAAAGATATATATACAACTAAAAAGGCTATTATAGTTAATTTCACATTCTCATATTTCATCAACCCATTACCACCGAGCTCTTCTCCTCCTCCCAAAATCATATCCATGATAGAAAAATAAACAAAGATTCGCTTTATTAAATTCCCACCGATTTAAAACAAAAAAGAAACAATCATTCATATAAGAAAATGATTTACGTGGGTACTTATTTCTAAAAAAGATGCGGATGTGTTAGTTATGGACTAGTTGGAAGAGACAACGTATCACGACGCATCAGTTATTTATGAGTTGATGTATTATCATGCATTAGCTATTTTCGATGTGACGTATCACGATGCATCAGTTATTTCTCGGATGGTGATGTATTACATGCATCAGTTATTTTCGAGATGACGTATTACCATCTATCAATTATTTTTGAAATAACGTACCACGATGCATTATCTATTTTCGAAATGACGTATCACGTTGTATTAATTTTTTTGGAACAAATGCACTATTATGTATATGTGTACTGGCGAGTTGGATGATTTTTGAAAGAGATGAACATTTGTATTTGTAAAAATATTTTATTGTTTATCTTTTAAATTTCTTAGAAATGACGTGTCCACTCATAAACAATTATAGGTCAATTGGATCTATTTTTAATAAAATCAGTTTATGTTATTTGTACTAATATGTATCAGTAGACTATTAGATAAAAAATCATATTGCATGTAAACCTTTTTGTGTTTAAATACGAATGATATGTAAAAAGAATTTTTAAAAAGTCATTAAATTAAGGCACACATAAAAATATTGACCAGATTTATATCCAATTCCCTAAACTACCCTTTTGATTATATTCATTTACCTTAATATCATCAATAAATTACTAGTTTTAATACTCGTGCACGCACGAGACTTAAATATAAACGATACATTAAGTAATAATTTATTTATTGCAAATTTATGTATATTATATATGTTTTTTTAAGAACATTTAATGTTTATATGTTTGATTATCTTGTTGTTTTATTATGTACTGTGTAAATTAATATAAACTCATCTTAATTTTATTTTTTAAATTAATAATCTTTTTACTTTCGATTTTATTCTAAATAGTTATATCTTAATTATTAATCAATACATTATTTACATCAACCTTATAAGTACAAATTCATGATTTTGTGATGTTTAATATTATTCTAAATAAAATATTAAAATTTATGTATATTATATATGTTTTTTAAGAACATATAATGTTTATATGTTTGATTATCTTGTTGTTTTATTGTGTACCGTGTATATTAATATAAATTCATCTCAATATTATTTTTCAAATTTAATATTCTTTTTACTTTCGATATTCTATTCTAAATAATTATATTTTAATTATTAATCCATAAATCATTTACATCAACCTTATACATATGTGATTATAAATTCAAGATTTTGTGATGTTTAATATTATTATAAATAAAATATTAAAATTTTAATATTTAAATAGTTATGATGTTCATGGACCCACGAGTTTTACATTATTTTTCATTATGTGATAATAATAATTGATATTTTGTATACATATTTGTTGAATAAAGGAGTAGGCTTTTTTTTTTTTTTTTTTTGGTAATCGTGATTTCCGACTCATTGGCCGACTAATCCACGGGGTTTGAGCCCACCGCCACACAGGCTCAAACTAGGTAAAGCCCTCCCTTTTCAGGAGGTTGGCTTTGTTTAACTAAAATGTTAAGTATCATTTTCTAGACATTGTGCGTTTAGTACACGTAACGACCTTGTAGAATCTCGTATATTTATTTTCACCTCACACCGATGTTTGAGGTCGTGCATTCATATTGATATTTATATTCATGTTAATATCTTTACTTTTGTCCTTCCCCCGATTGATTTTCGCCCTATCACTAGTGGTTACTCCACACCGGATAGATCATATAACCCGTTTAGTGTGTTGATGGAACATGATAGAACATTCATATTGCCCTCTGACAAAAATAGAACTTTAAACAAAATTAATAATTTATTTAGATTGCATTGCTTGACTTTGTTAATTGTCAAAATAAAAATAGACAATAACTTGTGTTTTTATTTGAATATTTATAATTACGTGATTTGTCTATTTTTTAATAGTATATATATGTTTTATTTTTAAAATATAAAGTATATAGATTATAAAGTTTAATGGTATTCTATTAATTTTCCAAAATTACTAATAAATATGAAAAATATAAGTTTACAATTAAGTCCATCTAATTTATTTATAATGGTATTCTGTTAATTATCCAAAATTACTAATAAATATGAAAAATATAAGTTTACAATTAAGTTCATCTAATTTATTTATAATTCAACCACTAAAGTTTTATTAATCCCTTCCTCCTTTTTAAGTTTTTAATTTCAAAAATTAAACACATATATATTAATGTGTTTTCATCAAATTCTTCCATCAATTTTTTTTATTTTGACTAAACTAAATTCAATTTTGACTTTTTTGGACCAATCACATTACTTTATTTTGCTTATGTGTTAAAATGAAACCATTTGATTGGTCCAATTATTTTTTATACAACCTACACTTTTCAACAAAACTCTTCAAAAATCTAATTCTTTTATTATATAAAAGATTGATATTATTAAAGACATATTAGTAAATCCAATGGTTGAGATTGGTTTTTACTTTTACAACTATAAATTTGTTCTCACAGTAACCATCCTCTATATTTTGGATCAAATAAGAATTTTTTTATTGTTTTAAAAATAAGAACCCAATAAAAATTTGACATGTGGAAACTAAGTCTTTAAATAAACTTAAACTAATTACAATATTATAAGAGCATCTCCAATGAGAGCTTTTTGAAAGACTTTTCACTATTTGAAAAAGTCTTTGAAATAACTTTTACCATTGGAGTGAAAGGTTATTAGTACCAATGGGTTTACATACACAAAGTGTTTTACACAATATTCTCAAAGCTATTACATTGCTTAAACATTAAATGATCCAAGAAAAAAAACCATTGCAAGAATTTTTAGCATTGGAGTAGATTTTGTAGAAAAAGTTTTTGTGTATAATTATAAATGCTATAATTAATATAATAAATACATAAAGTCTTGAAAAACTTTATGCAATGTAGATGCTCTTGAAAACTTGTTCTTTGTCTTCCGTAACAATTGCTTTACCATTATTTTATTTCAATTTTGTTTAAAAACATTTAAACCTCTCTCATTTATAATCATGGTGACCACTGGGCAAAAAACACCTACAAGATGAAGAATTGTTTTTTATATATTTGTTTCAAAATTTGATGTGTCAACATATATAAAATCAATGTGTAAGTACTTAAGTAGCCATTCATGTATATACGTGATTATGTACTAGGCTACTAGCAACATATTCATTTTTCTTTCATTCATATATTGATGTTGTACCATTTTATAAATGTATTAGTTTTTTTTAACTTGTTATTTTATATTTATACCGATGACTTTAGTACATATTATTTTTTTTGAAAAGTTATTTCGACGTATTATAGATTCGATACATGCTATTTTTTGTCGAGAGTTATTTAGATGTATCACGGTTTTGATATATATTATTTTTTGTCGAAAGTTAATTAAATGCATCACTAATTTGTATACACTATTTTTTGTCGGGTGTTATTTGGATGTATCACGGATTCGATACATGTTGTTTTGTTAAAAGCTATATTGATGTTTCACGGATTCGATACATGTTATTATTGTCGAAATATGCTTTGATGTATCACGGCTTCGATACATGCTATTTGTTATCAATGTATCAAAGCTTCGATGTATCACGGCTTCGATACATACTATTTTATTGCACCAATATATGTATCAAGTTACATATAATAGACTTTGATAAAATAATAACTAAATAATCTGCCCGTGATGTTATTTAAAAAATATGTAGTGACGCTATGTCGAAAAAAGGTACTTTAGTACGTAAAAAGCTCTTGCAAAATTGATTGTTAAAAATATCTGTTACAATAGCAAATTAGCAATACCCAATATGTAGCTTTCAAATTTGAGTGGCTTGTATTACGTTTAAAAATTTATGATACAAATTAAATGTACCAAATACTATGACTAAAGTCTGAACATCATATTAAATAACTACTTAATTACTCAAATATGCTATATAAAAACCTGAATATTGAAGTTTATTACACAAACGTCACTCATTAATTCTTAATCTCATCAAACACAAAATAATAAATCCAATGGTAAATAATAGTTCTTATTTTTACAATTTTAATTTTGATCTCACAATAACCCTCCTCTATATATATATATATATATATGATTGCTCGTTTATAAAGCATTATAAAGTGATAGATGCAATTATAGGTGGTAAATATTGCCCATTTTGATAAATATGGGCACTTTTTGCCAATTTTTAAAAAAAGATGGGGCACTTTTTGCCCATTCTTTATAATGAATGGGCTAAACGGGTGCATATGTAAGAAACTAAATGGGCTTAACGGGCGCACTTGTAAAATATAAATTAGTATACTCGACGAATATTTTTTATTAAATTTTTTATCCCGGCTTTCAAATAACTATTTTATTTTTTATTTGTAAGTTTTTATATGTTTTTTTTCCTTTTTTAGCTTGCACCCGTTTAGCCCGCCCGTTTAACCCGCCCGTTTCTCCCGCGCCCGTTTAACCCGTTACCCGTTTAGCCCGCCGCCCGTACCCGCCCGCCCCCCATTTTGCCACCTCTAAATGCAATCCAGCCTAAACACGGCTTCATAGGTGCAACTAAACTTTATAGTGATTACATTAGTATCATCTCTTTTTGTTTGACTGTTTGAGAATTATTCGTTTACTTTGTTATTTTATTTTCCACATTTGGTCATATATATTATAAAAATACAAAACATACCATTCCATGTATATTTTTGTTGGATTTAATTGACCAATGACCGCCAAATGTTTAATATAGTCTTCAATTTTAGCATAAACCTAATAAATCCATCTCCACCATCTATTTATCTAAGATCTAAGGGTTGTATTCAATAGTTTAACACAAAAAACACACATCCTCTCTGAAGGGATTTGATATCTGGCACCACGACACCCATCAACCACCATTTCCGCCCACCACTGCCACTACCAACACTAACCACCACCACCAACACCAACCACCACCAGCAACCACGACCAGATCCACACTATCTCGATCAAATCCACACCACCAAACCCTAATTTTTAGCACTAAGTTTCATTATTGATGGAAATACGATACGTAATAGATGTCGATGATGGTAAGTCGTTTTAATCATGCTTTTTTTTCATTTTGGTTATGCATAGAAAATTTCATAGCTACTCTAGGTAAAACACATGTTATGATTGTTGATTCACACCATGTGTTTGATAAATTGACACAATGATAATCACATGTGATTTAGCAAGTTCTAATTTATGAATGAGCGTTTTTATTGAAGTCTAGTCGATTTTTGTAGTTAATAAGCTAATTACAGAAGTAGAACTTATGATTACAGAACTGGGACTATGACTCGTATAAGAGTCTCTATGACTCATATATGAGTCGTGATGACTCATATATGAGTCACTATGACTCACATATGAGTCATGATGACTCATATATGAAACTGTACATATGAAACATTTTTTTGTATTACAAGTAATAATATAGTCTCTTTTGAAACAAAATCATGATGACTCATATATGAGTCATGGTGACTCATATATGAGTCACTATTATGATTCATATATGAAATTGAAACATATAGACTTTATATTGAAACTTGTAGTACTTTACTAATTTTTTTGTTTGCAGTTCCTAAAAGAGCCACCAACTCTTATAAAACCTAGGGCCTTCTCGTGGATTTAAAGGGCCCTGTGCAACAATCAGAAAACATACTTTTGGCAAAGTCGTTATGTCGATATTGATGTCGTTCTCTGATAACCAGAAAGAAAGAATGGCTCTTATTGCGAACGAAATATTGTAAAATGTATAATGATAAAGTTCTTTTTTTTTGAAAATCACAAGAAAGAAATTACTTTATTAATAATTATAATTTACATATTAGGAGAAGGCAAACGGGCAACAAGCTGTGCCGCTAGCCTTTTTTGTATAGCAAAACCAAGTCTATTAAATACAACGTTTGTGGATTTAGGAGTCAAAACATTACTATTCATAACACGTTGTATTCTCGTAAGTAGCTCCACCGCCTCAGGTGCAAGGAAACCAAATGTATCAAATGCGAAAGGAATAAACACGTGTTGATTTTCAACACATGCTTTCTCGTGTTTAGTCACTTTGCACGAGGCGGCTTTTATAGCAGCCTGACCCGCTATAAAGTCTCGACTGCCTAGCCCCACGAGAGGAGAAACCCCTGTCAAATCAACGCATGCATGTTTACCTCCAACCCATCCAAAAACCAAAACATCAGCGGGTCTTAGTGTGTATCTTCCATCTGACGGGTCGGTCAAGAAATTCACAGGTGCCTCTTTCTTGGCGGAGATCCCGGTACACCTACATATGTCGGTCATAAGTTCTTATATATTTTATAAATTATATATAACAACAAATGTTTGAAACCATTAACCAAAAAAATGCTTTAAACTTGTTGATATTGCCTCCTGACCACCTTTAAACTTTTATTGAGCATTTGAACCTAGCGTAAGTACTTTAATATACACACTACAGAGTATAAAAAAACTAACATTTGTAATTTTGTGCATTTATTGGGATAATACAACTCACCTAGTACAAATGTGACAAACTTTTGTAAGTTATTGTGCATTTATTAGGATAATACAACTCACCTAATACAAATGTGACAAATATCATAGACTTTTGGGTAAAACTTGACAATATCCAATATACATCATCATCTTCTTCCTTGGTCATTTTACTAGTTTTCTGTTTATTTCTTTCTTGCTAGATCAGTTAAACTTTGACATATTTATGAAACAAATCAATTATTTCTATCGTTTTCAAGCACTGTAACATCATACATAAGCATAAAGTTGATAAATCTCTCCGGTATGCTTGAAATTTTAGGGCCCCTCATAATATGGAGGCCCTGTGCCGTCGATTACTCTGCACATGCTCAAATCCGGTCATGATAAAACCAACCCTTATTCGCCTCTCATTGTGAGGTGGAGGAGTCTGATGAGGGTAATAATGAGGAGGAAGGGTCTGGTGATGATGAGGAGTAGAAGGGGTCTAGTGATTCTGATGAGGAGGAGTCTTGGTGAACTATAGTTGGATGGTAAAACTCATGATAGTTGTAGTTATGTGGTCTTATGTGAATGTTATGTTATTCCTAATTGATTGTAGTCGGAACATAACTATTTGATGGTTTTTTTTTCATTGTATGAAATGTGTTTTTACATGCTTCTTTATTTAATCAATTTACAATTTTGTTTTACGTATTTACTGCTTATGTTGTGTGTTAAATCTGATCTGGAAAACATATATGTTTGAGTCACCATGAAACATACATGTTTCACCATGAGTCATATATGAGTCACTATGAAACATACATGTTTCACCATTAATCATATGTGCCTATAAGTCATATATGATTCATAATGACTCTTATATGAGTCACTAGTCATTTTTACTAAATATTCTTATGATATCTTTTCAAAATCATCAGACATCATAACAAAATAACAAATCAGATATTCAACACATGTTTTCAACAGTTCTACATCATAACATAGAAAGAAAATTAAATTTAAACATAGTAAAAAAAATGCAAAAATAATCAAGTAGCTGTTGTATTAGATTGTTCTGTTTTTGTGTTTCTTTTTCATATACTTTTTGTTATTCTCTCAATTGCTTCATTTTCTCTCTCCATATCTCTTTGTGTTTCTTCTGAATGAAAGAGGTATCAAATCCCTTCTCCAACGCCTTAAAACGTACTTCTTCGGAGTCACTTCAATATCACGGTTCTTCAAAACAAAAAATATGTGGCGACAAATAAATCCATAACGCATATAATGCCTTCATGTACACTCAACTAACCCATCTTCAGAATTACAGAGAACCTTATTATAAAACAAAAACAAAAAAGATTTACATATGTACAATTTTGTATACGAGTCATCATGACCCATATATGAGTCATAGTGACTCATATATGAGTTACCGTGACTAATATATGAGTCACCGTGACTCATATGAGTCACCATGACTCATATATGAGCCAGCGTGACTCATATATGAGTCATAACGACTCTAAACGAGTCACAGTCCCAGTTATGTACTCATAAGTCCCACTTTTGTAATCATATATGAGTCATGGTGACTCATATATGAGTCACCATATTTTATTACAAAAGAGGTTATATCATTACCCGTATTACAAAAAAGACTTACATATGTACAATTTTATATATGAGCCGTCATGACTCATATATGAGTCACAGTAACTCATATACGAGTCAGCGTGACTCATATATGAGTCAGCGTGACTCATATATGACTCACCGAGACTCATATATATGAGTCATCATGACTAATATATATGAGTCATCGTGACTCATATACATGAGTCATAATGACTAATATATGAGTCATATCGACTCATATACAAGTCACAGTCCGAGTTCTATAATCATATGTCCCACTTCTGTAATCAGCTTATCAACTACAAAAATCGACCAGACAATAAAAATGCTCATTCATGAATTAGAACTTGCTAAATCACATGTAATTATCATTGTGTCATTTTATTTAACACATGGTGTGCATCAAATATCATAACATGTGTTTTACCTATATTATTACATGTATTACAAACAGTTACATCTGCATCTTCAATAACATCAGCATTAACTTCATTTATGGCATTAGTATCCATATGTACAAAAGATGTTGGTTTGTTGTGAAGATCATCGGAAAAAGGGTGGTTTGTTGTGGAGGTTGCCAGAAAAACGTGGGTTTGATGTGGAGGTTGCCGAAAAAACATTCGTTTGTTGTGGAGGTCACCGGAAAACTAAGTTTCTTGCTATGGGTTCCGGAAAAACAGGGGTGGTTGTGGAACCCGATCTTTTATTTTTATTTTGTGTGTGTGTGAAAAATATGATAGGCCGATGTGATGAAAGTGAAAGATAGGTTTAACCATAGCCATTAGATCAAACTAGAATCAATGGTTGTGAGTGATTCATTGGATCTTTACTAAATAATGGGTCTTTAAGGATCTCTTCCCACCAATAACCATTATAACATATTATAAATCATGAGTACACATAAGAATAAATAACAAGAACACCTAGAGGTATTTAATTTATATAAGATAGAAAATTATACCTTTTGACAATGTGATCAAATCACTTTTTGGGTTAAACTAAATCACCAAAGAACCGCTAAAATACAAAGCATCTATCCTCTATGAACACATACAATGTTTTACAAAGCATATATCCTCTATGAACACATACAATGTTTTACAAAGCATATATCCTCTATGAACACACACAATGTGCTATTAGAAAACGATAACACATGCTAGTACAAGTATATTAAATCACCAAACGAACCAAACCTTTAATCAAATCAACAACAAGAAAACCTTGTGGTTAGGTTTTCTTGTTTGGCCAAACCAACAAAAATAAACACCCTAAAAGGGTTTTGGTTGATCATACCACGAGGATGAGAAGGGAGGGTATTTTTGGAGTTTAGGGATTTTCAAGCATTAATAATGAATCCTTTAACCTCCTTTTATAACCTTAAAACTTGGCTTGTAAGTCAAACAATCATACCTCCTAATTATTTCCTTTTCTTCGTTTTGCAATTAATTTTAACGTTTTGCTAACCATCACCCATAGGATGGTTTTTAAACATTCCATATTTATAAAATAAATATTTAATAAATCTCAAATATACCATGTTTAAAATACTTACTAATTAATATATACCATATTAAAACTTACTTACCTTAATTATATGTGTTATAATCATGCATTTATAGAAATAAGTACTTCATATTTGGAAATATTTTTAACTATGGAAACTTAAAAAACACCCTAGGGGTGTTTGTTAGCAAAACCCTTAATTTAACAATAATTAACAATAATATAGTACTTGGTATCGTTCTACATATGCACTCATTGCTTATTACTGACATTTTCCTTTTTGTCATAACATGTGTTTATTAGCTTTACTTTATAATTATAGTATCATGTATGATTATATCAATTGTAACCTTTAACTTTTTATTTCTAAATTATAATAAAATACCAACTAGAATTAGACACCACACATATAATGGGTCTCTCCATAAGATCCAGGCATTCTCCAAGCATATATTATTTTACTTATACATATTCCAACAATTATAAACTAAATTACTGTATCAAAGCTCATTTAAAAATTGTATGTAATTTCATTGTATCAAAAAGGAAGCATAACATAACAAAAAATATGAACCCTTCAACTCATGAATAAATTTCATTTGAATAACTAAAATTTCATCTAAAGAACAAATAACTCTTTCTATAGTTGTTAGAGCGCACGGTATGGCTGAGCCGTCGAGCTCGTGTCGTGGACAAAAAGTAGTGTCACATCACCATTTTTTCTCACTACACCAAAACATCCCATAACCCCACAAACACCCTTCTTCGTTAACATCACAATTTTTCGTGTTATCGCCCGACCCTTTTTTTATTTTATTAATTATCCTTTTTAGTTAATAAGAAAAAATACATCTTAATTTTTCATTAATAAGAAAAAATACATCTTAACAAAAATACACTAATAAAAAAACACAAAAAAAGACAAATGTTTGAGCTGGGCCATTATCACAAAAGGAACATCACAAGCTTTCAAAAAAACATCTTCCAGCTTCCCCGGTCATCTTCCACCTTAAGAAAAACATTACAAATAATTCAAATATAAAAAAAACTCGTAACGCAAGTCATGGCGCGAGCCACGGTATGGTTGGTTGCGCCATGGTGTCGCGCCATCACCCATAACGTCGGCTGGCAATAGCCAACCGAAGCACCATAATGCAAGGCCTGGTATGGTTGGCAGCGCCATGGTGTCCAGCCGAACCCACCTGCTATCGTTCCAAGCCCTCTTATAAGAAAATTAAAAAGCCACTCAAATAACTACACTGATTAAAATCTTAATGTTGTGTCTATGCCAATCAAATTTTATGTAAAACCCCATTGCAACCGGCGATGAAACAATTGTGAAAGACACTTTAGTTCTTTCAAAAATTCTGGGGAAAAGGTCTACCGTAACTAAAAATTGAATAATAAAAAGTGAAAATAAAGTCAAGATCTATGATATGTAATCGAATTACAACAAGAGAAACGGTTTTTAATAGGTATACCCATGTCTAAGCTAGGTATTGTTAGATGATTAAACCCCCATGAATCTTATGTTTTATTGATCAACCATTTATAATGGTGATTACATGAAACCCTAGTGGACCCTAGACCCACAAATCGGGCCGGGCCATACTTATCCACTAATACTCCCCTGCAGTTCGAGCGGCGAAATCGCGAAAGCTCGGACTGAGTAATAAACTACCAAAAGAAACAAAATAAAACATGAAAAATCAAAACATTAATAAATCCTTGCACTTTCGATTATCTTCCTAAACTCTAACCACATCAACACAAATTCACAAAGCCGTGCACCACCTCTGATTCTTCTTCATAAACGTCATATGTGGGTTGTGACCTTTGCACAAACATTCCACTAAATAGACAACCGTGTGGATTTGTGACCTTTGCACAAATCACCAACACGTACACAAAGATGAAACAAAAGAGTTCAGGTATTTTGTAGAGTTCGAATGATAGATTGAAAATTTAGAACATATAGATCGAAAAGGCAGGTCAAAACAAAAACAATAAAAAACAAAACAACTAATTTTTTTTTAATAAACTAAATCATGAATATAGAAAAGCCAAACTTGATAGGGTTTTAGGAGGTAGGCTGTGATTGTTAGGTATAGTGTTTGAGACTGCGGCAGTGTTTTTAGGGTTACAGGATCGGAGGTATGGCCTGATACCATGTTAGATGATTAAACCCCCATGAATCTTATGTTTTATTGATCAACCATTTATAATGGTGATTACATGAAACCCTAGTGGACCCTAGACCCACAAATCGGGCCGGGCCATACTTATCCACTAATAGGTATACCCATGTCTAAGCATTAGTTCTGTTGTGACGATTTATTTTGTAACGAATGTACTATTTATAGATAAGTGATAAAAACATGTCTCGTCATGATTAAACATTATTGTTTCATACTTTTTGATTGTTCGTAAGAAAAGAATCATCTTACTAGCTTGTACTCCATGATAATGCCTATATTTTTAGTTCGAAAAAGTTTCAATTCTTTTGATTGTTTTTTTTTTCAAGTTTTACATTTAAAATAATAAGTATGACATATTTGTGAAACAATCGATCAACAAATATATTTATATAATTTTTTGATTATCTTAACTATTTGGTAACATGTTTTAACTGTTGGTAAATAAATGATCAAACTAATAATAATAAACTATTTTAGGGATCTAAAAATAAAAAAAAACGATGAAACTTCATGAAAAATAATGAAATCAATCTAACAATGCAATATAATATTACCTTTGATTAAAAGTGGTGTAAAAACATGTTTTTAATGACGAATAGCATATAATCTCTCATAATTGGATTTTTATTTACTTTGAAGTAAATCAGTTTAACGTGGTTTACATATATTACACAGTGATCAGTGTAATGTACCAATGTGACATGAAATATGTGAACACAATAGATATATTAGAATATTCAACCTTGTATATCTTCGTTTAACAGATTTTGTCAGATTTAATAATTTCAAACAATTTTTATCACCTTATTTGGTGAGATTGAGTATGTACGTGTTACAATTTGTATCACCTTCGTACTGGTATTATACATTATTTTGTGTATATTGATTTTAATGGATTTCATTATTATTAAGGTATAGATTTACCAAAAACAAAACTATGAGCATGTTAATGTCAACTAGCAGGGTACCCGCACGATGCGACAGCGGGTACCCTGTGATTGACCAGTTTGAAAATAATATCGATCAGGTTCGGTACACTTATTTTTATAGTTTTCGAGCGTATTTTTTCGTATCGTTTTCGAACGAATTTTATTTGACATCCGAACCGGTGGTCACTCTTGTTCTTGCTTAGTCTAATTTTCAAAACTATATAAATGAGCATATAATTTCATGAACTTTGTGTCTAGGGGTGGGAATTAGGTCGAGTTCAGGTCAATCGGGTCGGATCTAATTCGGGTTGGATCTAATTCGGGTCAAGGCTGAAAATAAGTTACCCAAACCTGACCTGATTTGAACTCGGGTTACAAAGGTTCATGTCTATTCGTGTCGGGTCTACTCGAGTAGATCAATTCGGGTCAACAAAGTTGGGTAAAACAAAAATTATTTTTACCCTTTTTTAAATATCACAGGATACCTACCACTGCGCGAGTACCCTGATAGTATTTGAATAAACATGATAGCAATGTAGTTAAAAACCAAATACAATTGATATAGAGGTAGACGGACTATAACAACCACAAAATTTCGGTGTGACAGATAGTAGTTGTAAATTTTACATAAAATTGCCCTTGCTATTCTGTCTGGTATGTTAGTCTGGGTTGATATGAGCAACTTGTATCTCTCTGATGTAGTTGTAAGAGTAACTTATCCGCCCATAATGAAAACTGTTTCCAATCCATAATTTGAAGTGATTGAAAGCCTTAACAGGAATGGAATTGAAATTGGAAATGGGAGTTATTAGTATTAATTTCACCTATGGTCGACTTATAAGTCTGAAGCACTTGACGTCTTGTTGACCTTAACTTCCAAATAGCACAAGAATGTATGTATGATATGTTGGAAAAAAACTTGGTGTAAGGTTATGTGAATGAGATATCTATTCTCAAATGTATGTGTTTAATACAAGTTATGAGTATCATTTACTTGAGTCAAACTTGTAACATCAAATTAATGGGTGTTTAAGGTCATATTCATTACATTGACATGTATTATTTGTACAATGTGTTTTATTTTTTGTAAAATAAGGTGATGGGGTTTTTTAATCATAGTATTTAATTCCTCTGTTATAATTAAGTTGCTATTTTTGTTAGATAAACTTAATTTTCTTCCACTATGTGTTTCTATAATTGTAAGTTGAAAATTCAAGTTTTCTAAAGATAACCTATCAATTTGTTTTATAAGAGGGTTAGATTATTTAGTTAGTATTGTCTCATGTTTGTTAAGAGAATAACAATCACTTTTACATATATTAATCAATCACAACATTATTTGTTGTTTATCAAAAATAAGTTATGCCTAATTGTCGATCAAGTATGTCATAAATCCCTTGGTGATTACATTCATTTTCTTTTTTTTGCAAACACTCAATCTCCAAAGCAGTGTATAAGTAAAACCTTTCATATATTATAATTTTAGAAAAATTTGTTTAATAAAGGTGTGTCAGCAAGGTTTATTTTAGCGAGTTTTAATTAATGATTTGAGTATAAATTGAAACCCTGCATACCTTTTATTGAACAAAATTTTCCAACAGTAAAATCGATGACCGCAATTTATCTATACTTTGCTTTGAAGAATTTAGTGTTACACGAGAAAAAATAGCATTACGGTCATACTCATTACAAACAATTGATGTCAAAATCTAGACAGAAGTTATCCTCGATCAAAAGCAAATAATATTGTGATTGTAGCATATGTGATAAGTTATTTCTTAACAAATATGAGATAATACTAATTAATTGGTATTTAATCTTCTTTTCCTACTCAATATAACATGTTCGTAGTTTTTTTTCTAGTAAATAAGAATCTTAATAATAAAACACCAATTTTTTTTATACAAAAATAAAGTATACACCAATAGGTAGATATTCGGTGAAGAAAATTAAAAGGAGGGAATGATTTTTATGTGACCCTAACACTAATACGAATAACTCAACGATCAAAAACTATAATATAAGATAAAATATATTTATGTTGATATATTGATTAAAATTACATATATATTAAATATCAGATAGCTCGGAGTAAACCTAACCTTTTTAGTTTTCTAGTCAACATACTATAAACAAACTTAATTATAAACGTGTATGAAAAGTTGGTTATATATCGATCAACTACTTGTTCTCGTGTGTGTATAGTTACAAACTATTATGTATGTTTAGCAATCACTACATAAGTTACTTTTGAGTGAACATTGAATTAAAACCTAAACATCGTCAACATAGCCATTGAATTAAAACCTATTACATGTATTACAAACAGCTACATATACTTTATACGTGTGGTGAAAAGTAAAGTAAAGAACATGTTTCTTATGATGAACATAAAATATCTCATAGTTATATTTGTTCTTCGTATACTTTCAAATGAAAAAATAATTTGATGTTGACGTATATCTGTAACATAAATGAAATATCGAGGAAATTAAATGTAACATGCGTTCAAGTGGTTTGCCAAGCTTTAATAACTCTAAACAATTTTTATCACCTTCTTGTTGTTGCGGTGATCGAGTATGTATCGGTTACAATTTTTGTGTATGTTTGGTAGAAGAAACTGACTAGTTGATGATTACACTCAACATGAAGGTGATAAAAGTTGTTTAGAGTCATTAAATCTTGGCAAATCACTTGAATGCATGTTACATTTAATTTCCTCGATATTTCATTTATATTTACATGTTTCATACCATACATATATACGTCAACATCAAATCACTTTTTTATTTGAAAGTAAACGAAGAACAAATATAACTATGAGATATTCTATGTTCATCCTAAGAAACATGTTCTTTACATCATTTTTCATCACACGCATCAACTATATTAAATGTAATTTCATTATTCCTATGAGGTTTTATTGGTTCTTCGCTATTTAAAACTTTAAAGTCGTTGTTGAGCATGAGTTCATCATATACTTCTTCACTATTTGTTAAATCATGTTACGAAGTGGTTGACATGATAAGAAAAATCACATACATCTGTTCATTAATAGGTTTCTTTCAGAATTGTTTAAAATATAAAATTCAAAACTCAAACGATACAAAAATAAAATTCATTATTAGGTTTCTTCCATCCGAGCATGGACAACAACGGAGAAGATCCGAAATCAGATTAATCACAACGATGAGGGGGTCTTGGCTGGATTGAATCCATATCATTTTCATGTTCACAATGTGTCTATTCCATCATTAACCAAGAACACATGATCTATGTTATATCAACAATGGATTAAAACATTGGTTTTGCAAAACAAGGTTTTTAGGTAAACATTAACAATGTCATTACCTACTTGTTCATGGGTTCATCTCAAATCCATCTTTTAATCAAAAATAATTAATCAAAATTCGGATTTGTTCTACAAGTGGGTTTTAGTGAAATCTTAATGAATATAAACCTAAGGAATCATAGTAAAATAACCATGTCAACCCACATTCCTAATAAGGTTTTAATTCAATTTCAATTTTAAAAATTCCCAATTATGAAAGGATGAACCCTAGAACAAAATAGATGAAATTGAAAGAAAATACTTACAATTAATTGATGTTAGATGATGGATGAGTGAAACCCACAACTTGGAATCAATTAATTTGAGTGACTGAAGGTTTTTGAAGCTTCAACAATGGTGGAAAAGGTAAAACCCGTCGGCTGTGTGTTTTTGGGAGAGAGAGATAGTGGTTTGAAAATGAATAAAATAATCAAACTGGCGCTCTGACTCAAATTCCTGCCCGCGGTTCCTTATCGATAAGGAACCGCGCTTTTGAGCCGCTGAGATAAAGAACCGCCTCCAGAGGTCGGTTTTTATCTATAAAGGACGCCAAATTTTAAAAACAAATTTTTCTAAAACACTTAAAAAATATGTCATGAGCCTTCTAAAATATCATTGGATCATCATAACACTAAGCAATATGCCTAAACGAAGGATTACGAGTTAAATCGAGATCGAAAAGAACCGAAACGGGCAAACGACTACTCATAGCAAAACGACTAACTGGAGAGAAGTCAAGGGAAGTGAATCAAGACTAGGACCAATGCTCAAGGGATTAATGACAATCTTCAAATAGTGGTAACGAAGAGCTTGTGTCATATATAGTGGTTTAAGACGTGCCTTTCCGGCGAGACGTTAAACGGCTTTGGTAATGAATAAGCACAAAGCAATTATTCAAGTATAGACTAAGATCACTTTCAATAATATTCTTAGTCTAAACCAAAATATGAGCAAGGTATTAATTCACTTTCTCTCCCACAAAGGGCCTACTAACCGTATGGGTGCAAACCATGGAAATCATGCTTGATACTTTAAGCTTCTACTAACTCAGTCTACATCACCATAGTGAGTCAAGTATCCAAGCAATGAAGGTTTGAGAGGATAAACGAAAAGAAACACAAACCACAAATAAATGTCAAGGCAAGGATGCCGAGAACAAGCACATAGTCAAGTAATGATCAAAAGAATGATCAAAGGGCGTGTGGAAGAACGAAAGCGTACCTTGGCCACAAAGAGCAATCCATGAAGGAATAAGTGCTATGCCCAATCAATGACTATGATGAGTACTAAGTCTTCAAGGACTAGTATCATTCCCAATCATCTTGGTATCATCATTCAAAGATGTTAAAGATCAATGAAGATGAGTCTTCTACAAGTTCAAGTAACTCAATCCACAACCAATTAAGTGATTGATCTTCATGAGTACCTACACAAAGCAAGATGCAAACTAGTAGATACATTTCAAGAGTATATCTAAAATGCATAAAGGCTACTAATCTTAAGTGGGATGCAATATTATCAATTAAAAGACCTATTTTCAAAGAAAACATAGTTTTGACCAAAGAGAAACTTTAGTATAACTTGACCTTCTAATTTGAGGAGACAATGGATCGATCCAAGTTTCAAAGTACAATATACTTCAAAGATCTTGAGTGACCATCGCTCTGATACCAATTGTAGAAACTAGAAGGAGGGGTTGAATAGTTTCTCTTCGATAGGTGACCAAATTAAAATTACTTTCAATTTGGTTTGTATCAAAACTATCTTTTACTTGAGGCTAAGTTGCATAATGATTAGGTTCAATTCAAATGCACTAGCAAAGATAATAGGTAAGTGTAATGATAATGAAATAAGTAAAGAGTAAGGAAGGAGACAACCTAGTGGGAAGACACCAAGATTTATAGTGGTTCGACAACGAGGCTCTATCCTCGTTTCTACTCCACTCCTCGAGTACACCTACTCGAGATTTCCACTATATCCACAAGCTCCCTTCTCGGCGGAGAAAACCTTACATCGTTGCTTACATTATTTTCCGACACTAAGCTAAATGTCGAGACCTAATCTTTAGCTAGGACCAATCTACACATCGTTGCCTACTTCACAATTTAACGACACAAGGCTAGATGTCGGGTTCTAATCTTAAGGTAGAACCAATCTTCACGACGTTTCCTACTTCACCATTTTACGACACAAGGCTAGATGTCGAGTTCTAAACGAAAGATAGAACCAATCTTCACGACTCTTCACTTTGAAGCTAAGTGAGAACTTCCCACAACACAACTACTAGTCACTTTATAGTTTAGTGAGAACTCACAAGACATAACCACATCACTTTATAGTTTAGTGAGAACTCCTAATCAAATCTATTACAACTCAACTAGACTTATCCAAGTACACACATGTAGCTTGGATTTACACAACACAATTCCAAGCAAACACATATGCAATGGATGTACACAACAAATCCAAGTATCCACAAATAACTTGGATGAACACAACTAGTCTAAGTATTCATAAATACATTGGATTGACCTAAAACAAAAAGGGTATCATGTTGAATATGACTAGCTCATAGATTCATCTTTATCACAACACTAGTAAGTGAGTGATATTCTTATTGGACAAGGTAAAGGAGGGGATCAAGAGGATAATCATATGTAAACATCCTTAACAATTTAAGTGATCATTTACTAATGATTATGCTATAGAAAATAGAAAGAGGGCTGAGAAAAACAGTCCAAGAGGCTTACTGGAAAATGAGATTTGACCCACTATTTAAAGGAGACAAAGTATAACGGATCTATAATGGCTAGCTGTGCGCGGTACCTTATCTCACCCCGCGGTTCCATATCGCTAAGGAACCGCGTAGGTACTTAAGGTACCGCCACTAGACTACGCTCCGTTTTTTGTCTTTTAGTGGGGTGGGAATATCTGAGGTATTTGAAACCTTCAAAGGATATTCTAACAGCATTTGGAATATGCTATTTTCAAATTTTCATTTTCTATTTTAATAAAACATTTTCTAAAAAAGAAAGTTTATTAAAAAGTCTTTTGTCATATTAACAAAAGTGAGTTTTAAGGATAATCATTTTGATGATCACTAAGTATGATTAAGAAAGGTTAGTGATATGATTATTACCTTGATGATAGTGTTAGTTAAATAATTCATTTTGTGTTTTACACTAAATGTGTTGTATGGTTTGTTGTGATCAAAACTAAGAAAGATTAGTTAACACTAATAATGTTTTTAGGCATCACTTGCATTAACAGGGTGCATCCTAGTTACATGTATTACTAGTATTTTCAGAGTGAATGTGGTGTGTGCCTTACATCCTTCACAAGGACTTAATCCCTCCTACCCAGACTCAATTAATTAGAGGCAACCCCTCTAGTTGCATGATGAGGTCACCCCTCTAAGTATTCATGCATGCTGATACTTCATGACCTATATGGGCTTGGTTACATGTAAAATACAGTTTTCATATAATAAACATAAGGCTTTTCAAACTATAAAACTAGTATTACCAGTTTATACCAGGTTTTCCAAGACTTATACATTTCCGCTGCTATATGTCTCATTATGTTTCATTCTTTCATACTATGTCATATTCCATTCACTGAGCATTTTGCTCAGCCGTTATTTTCTTCCATGTCCCAAAATGGCAGGTACCCAAGGTCAGACTTAAGCATTTTGGAAGACGTGCATAGGATGGGAGCTACCTTAGACTTCATCTCCTTTGCCTTCATATATTTGTGCTTGTTTAGTCGTTCCTTATTTTATTTACTTTATCTATGTTTTGGGCTTATGTTTGGGGAACTGATGTTTGATTCTGGTTTTCCCTTTTGGTCATATATGTTTTAGCACATATTACCTTGCATGCTTTGATGACGCGTCATAATTATCCTATGATATTCCATTTATCAAAATGAGGTGTTACATTAAGCATCATCTATTTTTCTTTCAATTTTAGATATGTTTTTACGTTTACTTTGTTATTTCTTTTTCACGTCTATTTTCATATATTAAAAGAAAACAAAACATGTTATTACATGTATATTAAAAATCAAACTATTACCATTAACCTCATTTGAAAATAATACAATATTTTATATCGTAAAAAGTATAACATAACATAACAAAAAATACAAACCTTGCATTCATGCGTCAATTTTATTTGAATAACCAGAAGTTCCTCCAAATATAAAGTAAGCTTTTTTATATTTATTATAACTAATTTAAACAACCACTCAAATAAACACACCATATAAAAAGCAATATAATGCTCACACGAATAACATTGTGTATTAAACCTCATTTGTAAATGGTGATTACATAATTACGAAAGCCACCTCGAATATCGAAATTTTGAAAGAAAGGCCTACCGTAACAAAAAAGTTGGACAACAAGAAGTGAAAATAAAAACAAGCCATTTACGATATGTAATCAAATTACAAAAGGTCAAACAATATAGAAACTTATACTCATGTCTACTTCAACCACAGATTCACTAGCTACTTCACGCCTTCACCTCACACAAGGTTGTTCTCAACATAAAATTAAGGTATGTCCGTAAAAACACTACTCTATCGGATCTAATGGTTATTGTTTTCAAGGTGGTTTCTGACAACCACTGTTGTACAATATGGGTTCGCGTCTGATTTTAGGAAGTAACAGATTAAAAAAGGGTAAAACTTTTTGAGAATAATGAAATGAGTATGAAATAAAATTTTAATTTTGATCGAAATTGTTGTAAAAAACATTTATGTTACTACGAAGAATATATGATTTCTCATACTATGACTTGATTATTTCTTTAGTGTGAAATGAAAAAGTAATTTGATGATGTTTACTATATTATATGATTTGATTGTTTCTATAGTGTGAAATGAAAAAAATGATTTTATGATGTTTACTATATGATATAGTGGTAAATGTTATATGCCTATATGTCATGAAATACACGAACATCATTGAAATATAGAAAAATAAAATGTTACATATCTCCGTTCAATGAATTTGATAGGACTTAACAAATTCGAAAAAATAATAGTCAGTTACAATTTGTGTGTGTGTTAGAAGAAACCGACTAGTCCACTCCTTAGGAAGCTTATTGGCGATTGCTAAGTGCACGCCTCAGATAACATTTAGGTTATTAACATTTACTCAACTTTTTATACTTTTTAATAATAATTTTTCTAGTGATGTTGATTAGAACGATATGACATGTAATATTTCGACACATGTGGTTCTAATTATATGCGTGAGATAACATTTAGGTTATTCATATTTAATCAATTTTTCATATATGTTCATAATAAGTTTGTTCGTGGTGATGTTGATCATAACTATATAGCATGTAATACTTCTGTAAATATGGTTGTAATTATATCTATGAGATAACATTTAGGTTATTGATATTTAACCAACTTTTCGTACCTGCACATTATTAATTTATTTCCAGTAATATAGTAATGTTTATTAGAAGTATATGACATGTGATTCAATACATATAGTTGTAATTGTATATATGTGAGATTACATTTAGGTCATTTACATGACTTTCATACATGTTCATAATCAAGTATGTTTCTAATAATGTTTGATCAACTATATGAATATGTATGAAAAACTGACGGAATGTCAATAACCAAAATGCTATCTATGTTGAAATATTTCATGTCAAAAAGATGTGTTAGAAACATCTATGTTGAAATATTAAATGCCATATAATTCTCATCAACATTATTAGAAACAAACTTAATTTTAAACATGTATAGAAAATTGATTAAATGTTATCTGACCCGTATAATTACAACCATGTGCGTTTGAAGTTATTACATTGTATATAGTAATTATATTATGCCATATAGTTGATTTTATGCTATATAATTCTGATTTCATTGACTAGTCGGTTTTTCTAGCGCACACACACAAATGTGAACTGATACACACTAAAAATGTTTCAATTTGTTAATTATTACCAAATACGTTGAAAGGAGATGCGTAACGTTTTATTTTTCTAAGTTTTCATTTATGTCTATATATTTTATTCCATGTATGCGTATCATGTTGATGATTATAAAGTATAGTAAACGTCACATATTTTTTTCATTTCAGAGAAAGAAACAACCAAAACAATTATGAGAAATTTTATGTTCATATTTGTAGCATATATGCTTTTTACAACATTTTCGATCACAAGTAGCATTACATTTTTTCATATTAGTTTCATTATTTTCAAGAAGTTTTGTCCTGTTTTAATCTTTTACTCTCTATATTAGGAACCACCTTGAAAACAATAACCCTTAGAGTAGTGTTTTAATGGACCTACCTTAATTTTATGTTGGAAACCACCTTGTGTAAGGTGAAGTTGTAAAGTAACTAGTAATTTTGTTGATGTTAACTTTGTCGTTCTTAAATTGGTGAAAGTTGCAAGATGCGATGGCTGGGGTTGATTTTTCAAAGTAACATTGACTTATTTATTAGAAAATTATTATTATTATTGATGTGACCCGACCTGATTCATGGCTTGTAAAATTTTTTAGTTTTTGTTTTTTTAGATTTTTTGTTTGTTGTGTCACTCCTAAAATAGTTGTTGAGTATTAGTTTGGTCAATGGCTTCTTTACCATTTGTTAAAGCACGTTAGCTAATCGTAAGCTAAAAAAACAATGTAGAAATTTGTTAATTGCTAGCTTTCTTTCACAAATATGTCATTTTTATATAAGTTGTAAATTGTAAATCTTGAAATATATAAACTAATTTAGAGAAATAAAAAAATAACTACAAATATATAAAATATCACATATTTTATAGTATTCTAATAGAAAATCAAAGAGACGGAACAACAACGTTTGATCGTGATGGAAACATGCTTATTTTACTTGTCCATTGATAATGTATTTGTTCCAAAATGACCCGCTCACAATAAAACATTGAAGAGACTACACAATCACGTTTAGACATGAGTACTGGTCTCTCAACTATTTCCTTTGTTGTAATTTAATTACATATCACTAATAACATGTCTCTATTATCATTTTTATTGTTTATTTTTTAGTTACGGTCGATCATTCTCCAGAAAGAATTCTAGAAAGACCTCAAGTGGCTCTTGATTTTATTTCATCGCCAATGACAACAAGATTTTATACCGAATTTTATTGGTGTGGGTACACCATTGCAATTTTAGTTGGTGTAATTATTTGAACGGTTGATTAAATTACTTATAATAATTATAAAAATGGTTGTTTTGTTTTTGTGGGATTTCTAGTTATTGAAATGAAATTGATGCAAGAATGCAAAGGTTTGGCTTTTTTGTTAAGTATGCTCCATTTTCTATAGATTTAGTTACAATAGTATTTTCAAATAAGGTTCATGGTAATGATTTGGTTTATAACATACATGGAATGGTATGTTTCGTGTTTTCTTAGTATATATGACAACAGATGTGAAAAATAAATAACAAAGCAAATGAAAAAGTTATCAAACAGTGAAAGAAAAATAAGCAATACTCTATGTGATCGTTGAAATGCTAGTGTTGAGATAATTTTAACACATCGGCTATCTTATGTACCCATTTTTAGACGACTCAATGCTACATATGTTAAACCGAAATTTGGATTGGTGTTACTAGCGTAAAATGGTACAGACATTTAGCTAAGCATGAATATGTTTAGCTAATAATATCTCTTGTCATTTGTACCAGTTCACTCTTTTTAGTATTATTATTTGAAAACAGTATAATGTTAGTGATCGATTTTTTTGATAATAAAAAACCTCCATACACTACTCAAATAAAACATCATTTTTACTTGAACTCATAAAAGTACTCGTAGTCTTTTCCAATTTAATCATCCCAAATATACTGACAACTAACCAAAAGAAATGAACATAAATAGAGTACGATCTTAGACACATATTCTCTACCTTAAGAAATACGATGCAGATAATTGTGAGAACACAATCATGCATGTTATAGAGATAAATGGACGTGTTTAATTACGTAGCTTGTTTCAATAAAACAATATAGTAAGCAAAGTATACATGCATAATTACTAATTAGGGAGCATATGATCAGCGAAGGTAATACATATATGCACAGGGCCGCATGAAACAGAAAAAAAATGCATAAAAGACCAACCATATGGTGTATCGTCGTATCTGCTTGATTCTGCAATACATACATACTTGTCATCATTTTCGCAAGAGTATAGAGTGATGTTCAATAGGAAAATTAGGAATTTAAACTATATTGGTGATCATAGAAGAAAAAAAGACATAGTTCGAACGATTTCAAGGAGGATTGATGGAATCGATTTCAAGGAAAATAAGGAATTATAGTGGCGATCTTATATTGCCGTATGTGGGATATTATATTAATGGGAGGTTGTTACTAAAAATTAATGGAAAAATTTAATAAGGGTGGTAGTAATGCAATTTAACGTTGAATTTACAACAACATTAATATTCGATGGTAGTAAATTACTACTACTAATATATGATCGTTACAGCTTTTTTTTATGGTCAAAATCGCATTAACACTAAAAACATCGGGAAAGAAACTAAAGATGAAAAAAGCTAACCATAACATAGAACTTGTACTAAAACACCATCTTTATTCCAGTGCTATAGAAGTTTGCAACAAAATTTAAGAATTAGAGAATATCACTGCTATAATTTTTTATCCACTTTTAAAAATGGATACTTAATTTAAATTTTTTTAAAAAAACACATAAATTATGCTTACGGGACGAAAAAAGTATCTAACATAAAAAGAGCAAGGTTTTGTGAGACTCAGGAAGGTGTTGTTTGTTTATTAAGAGGCTCTGAATCTGAATCTGACTTGCACATCTGAATCTGAATATTTGGTAGAAAAGTCTGAATCTAATTTCCATCTAAATCTGAATAAGTGGTTGAGAAATCTGAATCTGAATCAAATATAATTTTTACAATCTAAATATAATACAAGTGCATTCTTCACACAAGAAATAAACTTTATTAGACATAAGATAACAAAATTATAATACAATCGATCTAAAGCTAAAAGTATTTTAACAAAACATGCAATCTCATGTATTTTTACTATAATAAATCACGTTAAACTACACGAGTCCGAAAATAGAAAACTAAATCGACCACGTTAGAGTTAAGATACATGAGTCCGAAACCGAACCCTTAAATTTTAACAAATATAAACCGTCAAAAATCATTTTATAAAATATTTATTTAGCAAAATAGATGCAACGATTTAAAAAACAATAGTAAACAAAGAAAAGAATGAAAATACAACCAAAAATAGAAAAAATATAACATAATAAAAAATAAAAAAATAAAAAAAAGTAACAAAAATTAAGAAAAAAATGATATTAAGAGGTGTTAAGACAACTCTTTTACATCTAGTTCAATTAGTTGTTTGTGTCTCTTAATGCCTCTTAATGATCTGGAAAAAAATAAACAGTTTTGATAACCCAAATGTCTAACTATATTTGAATGAGTCAGATTAAGATGTTGTTAAGAGGCATTTCTAAAAAAACAAACACCACCAAAATCGTGTAAAGTCAAAGTGAGTTGGTCAAGAGTATTGGGTTTTGATTAAATAAAAGAATATCATTAAAAGAGACACCATTTAGTACAATTAAATCGTCCAAAAATAATCTATTTAATCTTTTAATTTTCAAATCTTAAAGGCCTAAAAACGGATATACATATATGAGCAGTTAAAGTAGAGGTGTCAAAATGGGCGGGTGGGTGGGTACGGCTGACAGGATAAACGGGCGGAGGGTTAAATGGGCACGAGCTAAACGGGCGCAAGCTAAAACTAGAAAAAAAACATATAAAAATGTATAATTAAAAAATAAAAATATATGTTTAAAAGTCGGAGATAAAAAAATAAATATAAGATAACCACAAAGTAACATAACTAGTATTTTATATGTGCGCCTATTAAGCATATAAGTTTCTTACATGTGTGCCTGTTTAGCTCATTAATAATAAAGAATGGGCCTAAAGTGCTCAATCCTTTTTTAAAAAGTATCAAATAATTCTAATATTTATCAAAATAGGCATGATTTATCACTCTAGGTTAAACATTTTACAGATGCTCAAATCTAGTTTTACATTGGTTTTACATTGTTTTACCAAAAATTTCAATTCTTTTGATTGTTTTTTCTTTCAAAATAAACATTACTAAATAAACATAACATAAATATAGATAATCAAACTTAATGTGTTTCACATCTTCAATACGCCGACGATACTATATTTTTTGGAGAGTGGGATAAGGAAAATGCACAAAACTTAATGTGTATTCTAAAGTGCTTTGAGGAAGTATCGGGGTTAAAAGTTAATCTTAACAAAAGTAGATTATATGGGGTTGGAGTTTCATCGAGTGAAGTGGAAGGTATGGCGCATTACATGGGATGTAGTGTGGGTGAATTACCTTTTATGTATTTGGGGATGCCTATTGGAGCATGCATGCGACGGGCTCATACTTGGAGACCTCTAGTAGAGAAATTCAAGAGTAGATTGTCCGAATGGAGAGCTAAATCGATGTCCTTTGGTGGTCGATTAACGTTGATAAAATCGGTCCTTAGTAGTTTACCGTTGTACTATTTCTCAATGTTCTGTGTGCCTTCGTGTGTAATAAATAAAATTGAGGGTATTAGGAGAGATTTCTTTTGGGGCGGGGTAAGTGAGAGTAAAAAAATGTCATGGGTTAAATGGGATATGGTTCTTTCGGGTTATGAGGTGGGGGGGTTAAATATTGGGTCTTTAAGGGCAAAAAATTGGCCGTTATTGGGTAAATGGTGGTGGAGATTTTGGAGGGAGAGGGACGTGTTATGGGTTAAGGTTATTAAAAGTATTCACGGTTGTCATGGGGGGCTAAGGGATGTAGAGGTGCGTATAGGTGGGGTGGTCGGGGGTGTATGGAGTGATATAATTCGGGTTGGGTCTGATATAAATAAAGTAGGTATTGGTTTTACTTCATCTATTATAAAAAAGGTGGGTTGCGGGAATGATACTTATTTTTGGTCAGATAGGTGGATTGGAGAATGGAAACTGAGTGACAAATTTTCTAGATTATACCACTTAGATAGGAATAAGGATGCATTGGTGGCAGAGAGGGGTGCTTGGATTGATGGGGTATGGTCATGGGATTGGGATTGGCTAAGGGAACCTAGAGGAAGGGGTTGTAGTGAATTTGAGGAATTGGTTGATCTCTTAAACTCTATTACTTTGTCTCATGATCGCAGGGATGAGTGGAGGTGGACTCTCAACAACGAAGAAAATTTTGTGGTTAAAGATCTATCAGGGCTAGTGGATGAGAAGCGGCTCCAAGTAAATGGGCAAGGTCAAGAAACAATGTGGAATAATCTTGCGCCAAAGAAGGTAAATATATTTGTGTGACGCACTTTGAAAGGTAGGCTCCCGGTCCGTAGCGAGTTAGACAAAAGAGGCATCGACTTACATACACTTTTATGCCCGTGTTGTGATGATAACGTAGAAACAGTCAACCATTCTTTGTTATTATGCAACATGGCATGGAGTATATGGGTCAAAATCTTTGAGTGGTGGAAGGGTGGGAATGTGGATGTGTTTACTACAGAAAATCTCTTAAGACATAATGGGTTTCGCTCACAATCAAGTGAGAACAGAAAGTGGTGGCAGTTTGTGGTTTGGGTAACCGGATATTTCATATGGAAAGAACGTAACAATCGCGTCTTCAACAATAAGGTTGCAAGTGTAAACAAGATCGTGCAAGATATTCAAGTGAAAAGCTTTCAGTGGATTTCAAGTCGGACCAGAAAAGGTTCATGGTGTTGGCAAGATTGGCTAACTGACCCTAACAATAGTGGTGTCAATATTCCCACAGCTCAACAGTAGCTTGCGAGTCTTTTTTGTGTGGTTTTGGCCGAGCTCCTCGTGGTGTTGCAACATAGTGCTAGTAGTGTGCTCATGTTGATGCTTTGTGAGTCGGGAAGTGTGAATATGCAAGCGTTGATATTAGGATTTTTCTGTTAGTGTGGTTGCTTGTCTAATTGTTTGGCTCTCAAATGTAGTTATATGTTTCGCTTAGTTAGTCATCTCTTGTTTGGCGTTTGGCTCCTTGGGTCCTTGCCTCTTTAATTGTCTTGTTAGAGAGGGTCGGATGCCTTTTTTTGTATTTGCTCTTGTTTGGTTATAAAATGTTGCCTTTCCAAAAAAAATAGATAATCAAGCCCTAACATGAAGTCCTTGGCTCATTTGCAAACAAAGCTTCAACGATTGGTAATCCAAAATAACCATAACCGAATAAAGTGTGTAAGAGATGTACCAGCAAACCAAACTAGCCCGTCTATATATATCAAAAATCAAAATCAAATCAAATCAAATCAAATCAAAATCAAATCAAATCAAATCAAATCAAAAACCCTTATATAGGAAGGATGGTGAAACAATTCCTTAAATACAAAATTCTATAAAAATGACACATGTAATTCATTAAAAGGTTTCCATAAAATTCTTCAAAAAGAAAATAGGAATTACAAATGATGTCTTAAATTCAAAATTCTATAAAAATATATATAGGAATTACAAATTGTGCCTTAAATACGAAATTCTATAGAAATATATAAGGAAGGATGGTGAAACAATGCCTTAAATACAAAATTCTATAAAAATGACACATGTAATGCATTAAATGATTTCCATAAAATGCTTCAAAAAGAAAGTAAGAATTACAAATGATGCCTTAAATAAAAAATTATATAAAAACGACACATGTATTTCATTAAAAGGTATCCATAAAATACTTAAAAAAATAAGAATTAAAAATTATTTACAATAGTTTTACTTACTAACATGATAATAGTTTTAGATATTCGGACTGTCAAGTTTTGGACTGGACTATATATTGTTGCTATGTTATACAAGTGACAATAAATAATACCAGGAATGAGATTTTTGGGCTTACTTTTACTAAAATACACTGTACCGCAAAACTTACAAAACAAAATTATTTGTATAAAATATTTAACTATAATGTTTTTGCTAACAAAAAAATACTTAACAATAATATTAATTTCAAAAAAAATAATGTAAAACGTTATTCATAACATTAAAATATATAAATTTTATTAAATCATAAAATTCAGAAATACATAAAACATTTATACAATATTATTAAAATTCTAAAAATATTTTAATGTAAAAAACTTATTCATAACGTTAACGTATGCAAATTCAATTAACATATAATATTCTTAAATAAATATATCATCTAAAGCTACGTTATTTTTGTCCATTCTATACTACATTATTAAAATATTAATGACATAACTAACACTACATATGCTAAACTTCTACAAGTATTACAAACACATATAACTTTAATTTTCATTAAAAAATATATACTTAAAGCTACCCGTCCACCAGACGGGTCTAAAGGCTAGTGTATATATATATATATATATATATATATATATATATATATATATATATATATATATATATATATATATATATAGAATCTGGATCGATTGAGAAGGAAAAAAACCTTCTCAATTGAGAAGGTTTTTCAAAAACCATAGCTTGTTAACTTTGATTCAAGTTTTTCAAGTGTTGATTCATTTTAATATGATAATAATACAAAATGAGTCAAAAAAAATTTGAATCAACATTAAAAAAACTCTCGATGTTGCGATATTTGTAAAATATTGAGTTTACTACACAAGTTTTTTGAATCATTTCATAACTCGATTTTTACAAAGATTTATGAATCAAAATTATGATTTATAGTTTTGATTCACTATTAAATGATGTTAACTAGTGAATCAATGAAAAATTTTCGAATCAATGGCTCAAACGAAGATTTCTCAAATTTCTCAAAATAAAAACCTTCTCAATGGAACCGGAGCCTATATATATATATATATATATATATATATATATATATATATATATATATATATATATATATATATATATATATATATATATATATATATATATATATATATAGGATCGAACGAAAACTTTTTAAAACTATAAAAATAAGAACTATTAAACAACCAATAAGATTAAAGCAAGCACTACAACAATCGCGCCCTATCCCAGCGATATTTTTGGTGTTTCCCCAGCGACATGTCGATGGGGAAGTATATCCCCAGCGACATGTCGCTGGGGTATACTCGCTGGGGTACGCTAGTTGTTAAAAGTATCCCCAGCGACTTCCCCCAGCGACACGTGGGACCCGCTGACTTTTCCTGGAAGAACAGATGCCACGGTGGCAAAAATTTCCCCAGCGACATGTCGCTGGGGAAAATCCTTATTAAATAAAAAAATTAAGTTAAACTTAACCATTTTAGCTAATTACAAATTTTCCCCAGCGACAAGTCGCTGGGGAAAATTTCCTTTCATTTGACTTGTCAACGCCTTGCCGTTGACTTGTCAACGCTCTCCAACGTTTCCCCAGCGACATGTCGCTGGGGAAACTTTTGATACGTTTGACATGTCAACGATTTGCGTTTGACTTGTCAACGAATAGCCAATGTTTCCCCAGCGACATGTCCCTGGGGAAGAGTCTGCAGGTTTTTTTTAAAATTGCCTGCACAGCAGGCGTTTTCCAGATTTTTTCCAGAATTTTTCCGGAAAAAATCTACCAAAACCTGTAACCAAAACCTGTATTTGCTCACCAAAAGACACATCTAAAGTAAACTTGAAATACAAATCAACACAAACGCGGAATAAGTTCAAACTTGCACCAAAATATAATATAACGTTCTAATGATCACATGGATACTAGGAATAAGTCGGGATAGTTAAGGATACTAGGGAAACAAGCGTTCTAATTTAGGATAATAGGGAAACAAGTCAAGATGAACATAAAGAAACTATGTACCATACTAACAAACACATATATGACACGACTAGCTCGCGTCATCGCCACCCTCCCGATCCTCAGCATCATCACCCGGGCGACTCCCGCTCCCGCTGGCACCAGCATCATCACCCGGGCGACTCCCACTCCCGCTGGCACCACCACTCTCATATGTGGCAAAAAGATCGCCATACCTGGGGTCGTTTCTGAACAAGCCCATCATGAAATCAACATCCCGATCCCGACGAGTCTCAGGGGGTGGTGGCGGAAAGTACGGGGGAGTACTGGTGTATCCCGGCAATACCATACCCACGCCAGGATGGTGGCCGCGAAACTTGCCTCCTCGCACCATCCTGTTGATCTTGGCAGTGGTGTGCTCACCCGTCGCCTCGAGCTCCCTCATCTGATCCTGTGTGGTGACAATAACACAAGATAGTAAATATATTAGTCGTGTTGCTAGATTATTAATCAATGATTCATTAAAGTGTGTTTTGAAAAGAATACTTACATACAACTGGAGAGACTGCTCATCTATAAATACACCATCTGAATTCGTATGCAGACGATAGAACATGTCGATCTCTGTAGGCTCCTGTTGGGTTTCGGACGCCTTTTGCTGTACATACACACATAAGTAAGATCAATCTAATTAAATGCGACAATAATAATATGTATGTAAAATAAATAATGATAATAATAAAATAATAAAAATAAAATACAATAATAATAATAATAAAATAAAAAAATAAAAAAAACCATAATAATGTAAAATCAATAATAATAATAATAATAATAATAATAATTACCATGAGATGTCGAGTGCGAGGGATCGACCGAGAACCATGTCGGGAGACAAGTGTTGCCTTGGACCGATTTTTGCTGTTTGTTGAGGATCGCTTCATGTTAGCTTCGTCAGTCCAAAACTCTATCTGTTTCTCCCACACTTCAGGTGTGTGCTCGTCGGGTCTGTTCCGCCTAATTTGATCCAAATCGTATTCTCCAGTCTCGGGGTCTTTTACACAGTAATCTCGCTTCAGACTAGCCTTGCTGGTATTGTATGATTTTTGTAGCTGTGCATTAATGGTATCATAAATACTCTTCCACCGAGGGGTGTTCACGTACGGCGTGAGATCATAATTTTTCTACAATCAAATACAACACATTGAAAACAGAGTTAGAAATATAATTTATATATTTATTTAAATTCGTTTATTTATTTATATGATATAAATAAATAAACGAATTTAAATGAATATACACAATACAACACATTGAAAACAGAGTTAGAAATATAATTTATATATTTATTTAAATTCGTTTATTTATTTATATGATATAAATAAATAAACGAATTTAAATGAATATACACAATACAACACATTGAAAACAGAGTTAGCAATATAATTTATATATTTATTTAAATTCGTTTATTTATTTATATGATATAAATAAATAAACGAATTTAAATAAATATACACAATACAACACATTAAAAACGGAGTTAGCAATATAATTTATATACTTATTTAAATTTGTTTATTTATTTATATGATATAAATAAAAAACAAATTTAAATAAATATATACAATTAAATAAATGAACACGATAATTAAATAAATATAAAATGATAACTTACCCCAATAGCTGCCCGGGCCGCCGCCTTGTACCCTTCGGGGACCTTGCTCCACGAAGGGTAATACAAAGGTATTTCCCTAACGACACACCCGAATAAGTTTCCCCAATGATCTGCGTAGGGGCCGACAGGTATAACAAGGTTATCTCTACCGGGTACAAAGTCGATCTCGACCGGCCGATTTTGATTCTCGGCCACCGCATCCAGTAATTTTAGGCAGCGGGTCTTCTCCCGGGTATTCTGCCTGCCGGCTCTCCTCCCACCCAAATTGGGCTTTTTCTTTCCTTTTCCTGCAAAATCAAGTGAGTGATAAAGTCATAAAAGTTAAGGCAAACAAGTTAAATATGTGTATCAAATTTGTATTACAATAATCCAGAAATTCTTACCCCGGTTGACGAAGCAACCCCCGCAACCGAATGATGGAGGACGTGGACGTGAAGGATCCTCGCCACCACCGTCCCCGCCGTGGCCCCGTGCAACATCAGTCATCTGTATACAGGTACAATTAGCATAACATGTAGAAATTTATGAACAAAATAATACAAGCATGCACAAATCTAAATATCAAAATAAATTTACACATTTAAACAATCCACAACAATTTCATTCATTCATTCATTCAAATATATAAGTGTATTTTACAAGTTACAACACAAAGTTAATCTTCTTCGTCACTAGAATAAAATTTCTCAACACCATCATCATCTTTGATGAGGTCTTCAAACAGCTTATTCCGCTAAGCTTATCGGGATAAGCTGTTTCAAACAGCTTATCCTGATAAGCTTACCAGGATAAGCTGTTTGAAAACAGCTTATTCAGATAAGCTGATAAGCAACATAGCGAGTGTTTGGGTTTGCGTTTTACACAGTTAAAGAGTGTTTGGATTTACGTTTAACGGAAATTAACAAGCTTATAAATCCCCAACGACATGTCGCTGGGGAAACCAAAATGATAAAAAAAACATACTTTTTATTTGTGGTGGTCTGTTGGTGGTCGGGGCTACGCCTCGGGCTGTGGTCGGGACTACAATAACATAAA
Source organism: Glebionis coronaria (assembly GCA_025667525.1). Classification (NCBI taxonomy): domain Eukaryota; kingdom Viridiplantae; phylum Streptophyta; class Magnoliopsida; order Asterales; family Asteraceae; genus Glebionis; species Glebionis coronaria. The sequence goes on from CM046877.1 coordinate 622,438,085, forward strand.
AGAAACTCATTTTAATCATCAATTAAAACCTTTAAAACCAAAAACATAAAACAAAATTAAAATCAAAATTAAACAAAATTAAAACCTTTAAAACCAAGGACGGTGGCGGGCTTGGTCGGCTGAGGTCGGGATCGGCTGTGGTCGGGGCTCCGCAACAGTCGGGCTCAAAAACATAAAAGAAAATTAAACAAAACATTAATTATCAATTACAATATCAATTATAAAATCAAAATTAAAATATAAAATCAAAATGTAAAAATCTAAAATAAAATTAAACAAAACATTACTTTTTATCAATTATTAAAGATGGATTGGTGGCGGAGTGGCGGATTGGTGGTGGTGGTGGCCGGGTTGGTGGCGGGTTGGTGTTGATGGATTGGTGGTGATGGATTGGTGGTGATGGGGATGGCGTAAATGGTGGTAGTGGTGATGATTGGTGGTGTAAATGATTCGTGGTGATGGATTGGTGGTGAAAATCGCACTTGTTTGAGAGAAGAAAAAAAGAGATAGAGGAAAGTGAAGTTTCTGTAAAGTGTTTGAGGATAAGAAGCTGTCAACACTTTCCCCAGCGACATGTCGCTGGGGAAATGTTCCCCAGCGACATGTCAATTATGAATTTGTCGTTTGCGCCAGCTGTTTAATAACCTGTCGATTTTAACAAAATTATCCCCAGCGACATGTCGCTGGGGAAACCTTTATTTTGTCGGTTTGCAAAAGAAGCGCGTTAATGAAAATTTTTGGAGGGATTTCTAAAATTGGTCAACGAAGCTTACCCCAGCGACATGTCGCTGGGGAAACGTTTTTACCAATTAATGATATTTACTTTTAAATGATTAATAATAATAATTTTATATAATTGTATTATTTTTAATTTTATATAATTAAAAATAATAAGTTTTATATAATTGTATATTTTACTTTTATATAATTAAAAATAATAAGTTTTATATAATTGTATATTTTTTATATAAGATATTTATGTAAATTAGTTTTAAATGATTGATAATAATACGTTTTAAATGATTAATAATAATAATTTTATATAATTGTATTATTATAATTTTATATAATTAAAAATAATAATTTTCATATAATTTTTTATATTTTTTATATAAGATATTTATGTATATTTTTTATATAAGATATTTATGTAGATAGGGTTCATCATTATAGGTTCAATGTATTAGATAGGGTTCATCATTATATTAGATAGGGTTCATCATTAGAGGTTCAACGTATTAGATAAGTTTCAACATTAGAGGTTCATTGAATTAGATAGGGTTCATCATTAGAGGTTCAATGTATTAGATAGGGTTCATCATTAGAGGTTCATTGAATTAGATAGGGTTCATCATTATAGGTTCAATGTATTAGATAGGGGTCATCATTAGAGGTTCAACGTATTAGATAGGTTTCAACATTAGAGGTTCATTGAATTAGATAGGGTTCATCATTAGAGGTTCAATGAATTAGATAGGGTTCAACATTATAGGTTCAATGTATTAGATAGAGTTCATCATTAGAGGTTCAATGTATTAGATAGGGTTCATCATTAGAGGTTCAACGTATTAGATAGGGTTTATCATTAGAGGTTCAATGTATTAGATATGGTTCAACATTATAGGTTCAATGTATTAGATAGGGTTCAACATTATAGGTTCAATGTATTAGATAAGGTTCAACATTATAGGTTCAATGTATTAGATACGTTTCATCATTATAGGTTCAATGTATTGATAGGGTTCAACATTATAGGTTCAATGTATTAGATAGGGTTCAACATTATATGTTCAATGTATTAGATAGGGTTCATCATTATAGGTTCAATGTATTAGATAGGGTTCATCATTATAGGTTCAATGTATTAGATAGGGTTCAACATTATAGGTTCAATGTATTAGATAGGGTTCAACATTATAGGTTCAATGTATTAGATATGGTTCAACATTATAGGTTCAATGTATTAGATACGTTTCATCATTATAGGTTCAATGTATTAGATAGGGTTCAACATTATAGGTTCAATGTATTAGACAGGGTTCAACATTATAGGTTCAATGTATTAGATACGTTTCATCATTATAGGTTTAATGTATTAGATACGTTTCATCATTATAGGTTCAATGTATTAGATAGGGTTCAACATTATAGGTTCAATGTATTAGATAGGTTTCATCATTATAGGTTCAATGTATTAGATAGGGTTCAACATTATAGGTTCAATGTATTAGATAGGGTTCAACATTATAGGTTCAATGTATTAGATAGGGTTCATCATTATAGGTTAAATATATTAGATAGGGTTCATCATTATAGGTTCAATGTATTAGATAGGGTTCATCATTAGAGGTTCAATGTATTAGATAGGGTTCATCATCAGAGGTTAAATGTATTAGATAGGGTTCAACATTATAGGTTCAATGTATTAGATAGGGTTCATCATTAGAGGTTCAATGTATTAGATAGGGTTCATCATTAGAGGTTCAATGTATTAGATAGGGTTCATCATTAGAGGTTCAACGTATTAGATAGGTTTCAACATTAGAGGTTCATTGAATTAGATAGGGTTCATCATTAGAGGTTCAATGTATTAGATAAGGTTCAACATTATAGGTTCAATGTATTAGATAGGGTTCATCAATAGAGGTTCAATGTATTAGATAGGGTTCATCATTAGAGGTTCAACGTATTAGATAGGGTTTATCATTAGAGGGTCAATGTATTAGATAGGGTTCAACATTATAGGTTCAATGTATTAGATAAGGTTCAACATTATAGGTTCAATGTATTAGATAGGGTTCAACATTATAGGTTCAATGTATTAGATACGTTTCATCATTATAGGTTCAATGTATTAGATAGGGTTCAACATTATAGGTTCAATGTATTAGATAGGGTTCAACATTATATGTTCAATGTATTAGATAGGGTTCATCATTATAGGTTCAATGTATTAGATAGGGTTCATCATTATAGGTTCAATGTATTAGATAAGGTTCAACATTATAGGTTCAATGTATTAGATAGGGTTCAACATTATAGGTTCAATGTATTAGATAGGGTTCAACATTATAGGTTCAATGTATTAGATACGTTTCATCATTATAGGTTCAATGTATTAGATAGGGTTCATCATTATAGGTTCAATGTATTAGATAGGGTTCATCATTAGAGGTTCAATGTATTAGATAGGGTTCATCATCAGAGGTTCAATGTATTAGATAGGGTTCAACATTATAGGTTCAATGTATTAGATAGGGTTCATCATTATAGGTTCAATGTATTAGATAGGGTTCATCATTAGAGGTTCAACGTATTAGATAGGTTTCAACATTAGAGGTTCATTGAATTAGATAGGGTTCATCATTAGAGGTTCAATGTATTAGATAAGGTTCAACATTATAGGTTCAATGTATTAGATAGGGTTCATCATTAGAGGTTCAATGTATTAGATAGGGTTCATCATTAGAGGTTCAACGTATTAGATAGGGTTTATCATTAGAGGTTCAATGTATTAGATAGGGTTCAACATTATAGGTTCAATGTATTAGATAGGGTTCAACATTATAGGTTCAATGTATTAGATAGGGTTCAACATTATAGGTTCAATGTATTAGATACATTTCATCATTATAGGTTCAATGTATTAGATAGGGTTCAACATTATAGGTTCAATGTATTAGATAGGGTTCAACATTATATGTTCAATGTATTAGATAGGGTACATCATTATAGGTTCAATGTATTAGATAGGGTTCATCATTATAGGTTCAATGTATTAGATAGGGTTCAACATTATAGGTTCAATGTATTAGATAGGGTTCAACATTATAGGTTCAATGTATTAGATAGGGTTCAACATTATAGGTTCAATGTATTAGATACGTTTCATCATTATAGGTTCAATGTATTAGATAGGGTTCATCATTATAGGTTCAATGTATTAGATAGGGTTCATCATTAGAGGTTCAATGTATTAGATAGGGTTCATCATCAGAGGTTCAATGTATTAGATAGGGTTCAACATTATAGGTTCAATGTATTAGATAGGGTTCAACATTATAGGTTTAATGTATTAGATAGGGTTCAACATTATAGGTTCAATGTATTAGATAGGGTTCAACATTATAGGTTCAATGTATTAGATACGTTTCATCATTATAGGTTCAATGTATTAGATAGGGTTCATCATTATAGGTTCAATGTATTAGATAGGGTTCATCATTAGAGGTTCAATGTATTAGATAGGGTTCATCATCAGAGGTTCAATGTATTAGATAGGGTTCAACATTATAGGTTCAATGTATTAGATAGGGTTCATCATTATAGGTTCAATGTATTAGATAGGGTTCAACATTATAGGTTCAATGTATTAGATAGGGTTCAACATTATAGGTTCAATGTATTAGATAGGGTTCAACATTATAGGTTCAATGTATTAGATAGGGTTCATCATTATAGGTTCAATGTATTAGATAGGGTTCATCATTATAGGTTCAATGTATTAGATAGGGTTCATCATTAGAGGTTCAATGTATTAGATAGGGTTCATCATTATAGGTTCAATGTATTAGATAGGGTTCATCATTATAGGTTCAATGTATTAGATAGGGTTCAACATTAGAGGTTCAACGTATTAGATGTTCATTGGAGGGAAAACATTAGAGGGAAAACATTGGAGGGAAAACATTGGAGGGAAAACATTGGAGGGAAAATGTTAACAATTTCCCTCACTTTTTTAGCATAAAAAGAGAACCACACACACTCCTTATCATCACAACCACCAGCATATTACACACACTTATCATCATAAACAAATTGTTATTATGTACATGTTGAAGCATGAAGCTTTTCCGTGCAGGTGTGGACATGGAGATGTAGTTCTTCGAGAATCGTGGACAACTGAAAACTTTGGTAGACTGTACTATGCTTGTCCACGTTCACGGGTTCAACCTCCAGTTTCATATGGATGCAAATTTTTTTTATGGAAAGACGAACGCGTCCAACTACTAATCAAATCTCTTGGAGGTTCAATGAGCTTTTCTCCTCCAAGCTCTTCTTCAAGACCTTCAACGAGCTTTTCTCCTCCAAGCTCTTCTACCAGACCTTCAACGATTCCAATTTCTTCTCCAAGCTCTTCAGCGTGTGCAAACTGTGTGCGCTTGAATGGAATGATAATGGTACTTGAGCGTACGATAGAGTTGTACCGCAACTCCGATAGGCACACATTGGATTCAGCTGCACTACTTCACGACCTTTACGATGACATGGGGAACATTCGTTTGGACTAGTTTATGATGTATCTGTTTTCGTGTTTATGAGTCTATTATCGGTTTAATATCCATGTTTAATTAAGCGCGTGTTTAAGTGTCAGTGTAGAATAAAGTTAGGTTTAGGCGTGTCTGTTTGTAAGCCTCAATGAATGTTAACAATTTTTAATTAATATTAACAATGAATGTTAACAATTATCAGTGAATGTTAACTTTTGGCGGGAAAACATTGGCGGGAAAATTAACCATTTGTCTCACTTTTTTTTATCATAAAAAGAGATATACTATTTTAAATTTTAATAACTATATTTTTTAATATATATATTATATTTACTAAAATATTATATAGACACTACACATTTTTGAAAAGTGGTGGTCAAATAGAAGTCAACTTATCCCCAGCGACATGTCGTTGGGGAAAGATTTGTTCGTTTTTTTGTAAAATAGGCGCGTTAACTGAATATCTTTGGAGGGAATCCTAAATGTTTCCCCAGCGACATGTCGCTGGGGAAAACTTTTGTCATAAATTAAACAACGCATTAACGCTAATCACTTGGATTAGACGTGGGAGAAAGTTTCCCCAGCGACATGTCGCTGGGGAAACGTTGGCGGGTTAATCTCCCGCTTGCATTAATTATGAAGTAGTTTGGTCAAAATTCAGTCAACTTTTCCCCAGCGACATGTCGCTGGGGAAAAGTTTCTTTATTTTTTGGTCAAAATTTTTTCGAGAAAGTTTGCCACGTCAAAAAGTTTTTACTTTTCCACAGCGACATGTTGTCGCTAGGGAAAACCCCGATGGGAAAAGGCTGGATTGTTGTAGTGAAGTCTTAAATTAGTGGAATTTAATACACTTAAAAACAAAAAATTAAAGATATACAACTAAAAAGGCTATTATAGTAAATTTCACATTCTCATATTTCATCAACCCATTACCACCGAGCTCTTCTCCTCCTCCCAAAATCATATCCATGAAATCCTTCCCTATCTTGCTATGTCTTACATTGTGGTTCATGGGTTTTATGATTTTTTTATTTGTGTGCGGATTAGGATGTGATACGTGGGTACTTATTTCTACAAATCTGTTGTTCCAGGATGTGTTAGTTACGGACTAGTTGGAAGAGACGACGTATCACGACGTATCAGTTATTTATGAGTTGATGTATCAATTATCATCATGCATTAGTTATTTTCGATGTGACGTATCACGATGCATCAGTTATTTCTCGGATGATGATGTATCACGATGCATCAGTTATTTTCGAGATGATGTATTACCATCTATTAGTTATTTTTGAAATAACGTACCACGATGCATTATCTATTTTCGAAATGACAGTATCACGTTGTATTAATTTTTTTGGAACAAATGCACTATTATGTATATGTGTACTGGCGAGTTGGATGATTTTTGAAAGAGATGAACATTTGTATTTGTAAAAATATTTTATTGTTTATCTTTTAAATTTCTTAGAAATGACGTGTCCACTCATAAACAATTATAGGTCAACTGGATCTATTTTTAATAAAATCAGTTTATGTTATTTGTACTAATATGTATCAGTAGACTATTAGATAAAAAATCATATTGCATGTAAACCTTTTTGTGTTTAAATACGAATGATATGTAAAAAGAATTTTTAAAAAGTCATTAAATTAAGGCACACATAAAAATATTGACCCGATTTATATACAATTCCCTAAAATACCCTTCTGATTATATTCATTTACCTTAATATCATCAATAAATTACTAGTTTTAATACCCGTGCACGCACAGGACTTAAATATAAACGATACATTAAGTAATAATCTATTTATTGCAAATTTATGTATATTATATATGTTTTTTAAGAACATCTAATGTTTATATGTTTGATTATCTTGTTGTTTTATTATGTACTGTGTAAATTAATATAAACTCATCTCAATTTTATTTTTTAAATTAATAATCTTTTTACTTTCGATTTTATTCTAAATAGTTATATCTTAATTATTAATCAATAAATTATTTACATCAACCTTATACGTACATGATTTATAAATTCATGATTTTGTGATGTTTAATATTATTCTAAATAAAATATTAAAATTTATGTATATTATATATGTTTTGTAAGGACATATAATGTTTATATGTTTGATTATCTTGTTGTTTTATTGTGTACCGTGTATATTAATATAAACTCATCTCAATTTTATTTTTCAAATTTAATATTCTTTTTACTTTCGATATTCTATTCTAAATAGTTATATTTTAATTATTAATCAATAAATCATTTACATTAACCTTATACGTACGTGATTATAAATTCAAGATTTTGTGATGTTTAATATTATTATAAATAAAATATAAAATTTTAATATTTAAATAGTTATGATGTTCATGGACCCACGAGTTTTACATAATTTTTCATTATGTGATAATAATAATTGATATTTTGTATAAATATTTGTTGCATAAAGGAGTTGGTTTTGTTTAACTAAAATGTTAAGTATCATTTTCTAGACATTGTGCGTTTAGTACACGTAACGACCTTGTAGAATCTCGTATATTTATTTTCACCTCACACCGATGTTTGAGGTCGTGCATTCATATTGATATTTATATTCATGTTAATAATAATTTATTTAGATTGCATTGCTTGACTTTGTTAATTGTCGAAATAAAAATAGACAATAACTTGTGTTTTTATTTGAGTATTTATAATTACGTGATTTGTCTATTTTTTAATAGTACATATATGTTTTATTTTTAAAATATAAAGTATATAGATTATAAAGTTTAATGGTATTCTGTTAATTTTCCAAAATTACTAATAAATATGAAAAATATAAGTTTACAATTAAGTCCATCTAATTTATTTATAATGGTATTCTGTTAATTTTCCAAAATTACTAATAAATATGAAAAATATAAGTTTACACTTAAGTCCATCTAATTTATTTATAATTCAACCACTAAAGTTTTATTAATCCCTTCCTCATTTTTAAGTTTTTAATTTCACAAATTAAACACATATATTTTAATGCGTTTTCATCAAATTCTTCCATCAAATTTTTTTATTTTGACTAAACTAAATTCAATTTTGACTTTTTTGGACCAATCACATTACTTTATTTTGCTTATGTGTCAAAATGAAGCCATTTGATTGGTCCAATTGTTTTTTCTACAACCTACACTTTTCACTAAAACTGTTCAAAAATTTAATTCTTTTAATATATAAAAGATAGATCTTATTAAAGACCTATTAGTAAATCCAATGGCTGAGATTGGTTCTTACTTTTACAACTATAAATTTGTTCTCACGGTAACCATCCTCTATATTTTGGATCAAATAAGAATTTTTTATTGTTTTAAAAATAAGAACCCAATAAAAATTTGACATGTGGAAACTAAGTCTTTAAATAAACTTAAACTAATTACAATATTATAAGAGCATCTCCAATAAGAGCTTTTTGAAAGACTTTTCACTATTTGAAAAAGTCTTTGAAATAATTTTTACCATTGGAGTGAAATGTTATTAGTACCAATGGGTTTACATACACAAAGTGTTTTACACAATATTCTCAAAGCTATTACATTACTTAAACATTAAATGATCTAAGAAAAAAAACCATTGCAAGAATTTTTAGCATTGGAGTAGATTTTGTAGAAAAAGTTTTTGTATATAATTATAAATGCTATAATTAATATAATAAATGCATAAAGTCTTGAAAGACTTTATGCAATGTAGATGCTCTTGAAAACTTGTTCTTTGTCTTCCGTAACAATTGCTTTACCATTATTTTATTTCAATTTTATTTCAATTTTGTTTAAAAACATTTAAACCTCTCTGATTTATAATCATGGTGACCATTTTATAAATGTATTAGTTTTTTTTAACTTGTCATTTTATATATTTGTTTCAGAATTTGATGTGTCAACATATATAAAATCAATGTGTAAGTACTTAAGTAGCCATTCATGTATATACGTGATAATGTACTAGACTACTAGCAACATATTCATTTTTCTTTCATTCATATATGTTGTGCCATTTTATAAATGTATTAGTTTTTTTTAACTTGTCATTTTATATTTGTACCGATGACTTTAGTACAAATTATTTTTTTTGAAAAGTTATTTCGATGTATTATAGATTCGATACATGCTATTTTTTTTGTCGAGAGTTATTTAGATGTATCACGGTTTTGATATATATTATTTTTTGTCGAAAGTTAATTAAATGCATCACTAATTTGTATACACTATTTTTTGTCGGATGTTATTTGGATGTATCACGGATTTGATACATGTTGTTTTGTTAAAAGCTATATTGATGTTTCACGGATTCGATACATGTTATTATTGTCGAAATATGCTTTGATGTATCACAGCTTCGAAACATGCTATTTTTTTTATCAATGTATCAAAGCTTCGATGTATCACGGCTTCGATACATGCTATTTTATTGCACCAATATATGTATCAAGTTACATATAATAGAATTTGATAAAATTATAACTAAATAATCTGCCCGTGATGTTATTTAAAAAATATGTAGTGACGCTATGTCGAAAAAAGGTACTCTAGTACGTAAAAAGCTCTTGCAAAATTGATTGTTAAAAATATTTGTTACAATCATAGTTCTAAATAGCTCGTTATAGCCCCGCACGCTAAAGTTTGAGGCGTGACCTCCGCGTTACGCAATAGGTCAAGGCGCGCTACGACATGAGGTGCGGTTATTTTTTGAATTCAACTCCAAAAAATGAATATTATTACATGTAAGGAGAGTTTTCTAGATTTAATTATTATGTACAACACTTATTATGAACATAATATAAATATAGTATTAAAATACATAAAACAAATAAACATTTTTATATGTTGTGCCGCTATAAGCCACGCTATAAAAACGCTAAAACTTCGCCTTAGCCGCTAAAACGTGTAGCTTAGACATGCCGCAACGCCACGATTCACGCTATTTATAACCATGTTACAATAGCAAATTAGCAATACCCAATATGTAGCTTTCAAATTTGAGTGGCTTGTATTACGTGTAAAAATTTATGATACAAATTAAATGTACCAAATACTATGACTAAAGTCCAGGGTTCTAAATAGCGCGCTATAGCGCGCCTTATAGCGGGCTATAACGTGAAGCGTGACCTCCATGTTACGAAACAGACTAAGGCGGCGTCTTAAGGCGTAGCGTGCTAAAAAGCGTCATAAAGCGTAATATAGGGCGATATAGCGCGTAACGTGGCGCTTTTTTCGAATCTTTTTGCTGATTTACAAGAATTTTTCCCTTTTACTAATTTTTGGTTATTTAGTTGATTTGGGCTTAGTAATTTTACTATGGAAATAAATCCTTGAGTAACTAATAGTCGGTTTTGTTTTCAACTAAAATTAAAATATTGCTCCATTTTATAAACTCGCTATATAAATACTAATTTATTAATATTTTGTGCCGCTATATGTCACGCTTCAGAAAACGCCATAGCTTCGCTATAGCTTCTGTAGCTTGTAGCTTGGCAATAACGCTACGCCACGCTTCACGCTATTTACAACCTTGCTAAAGTCTGAACATCATATTAAATAACTACTTAATTACTCAAATATACTATATAAAAACCTCAATATTGAAGTTTATTACACAAGCGTCACTCGTTAATTCTTAATCTCATCAAACACAAAATAATAAATATAATGGTAAATAATAGTTCTTATTTTTATAATTTTAATTTTGATCTCACAATAACCCTCCTCTACACACACATATATATATATATATATGATTGCTTGTTTATAAAGCATTATAAAGTGATAGATGCAATTAGAGGTGGTAAATATTGCTCATTTTAATACATATGGGCACTTTTTGCCCATTTTTAAAAAAGGATGTGGCACTTTTTTCCCATTCTTTATAATGAATGGGTTAAACGGGGCCATATGTAAGAAACTAAATGGGCTTAACGGGCGCACTTGTAAAATACAAATTAGTATACTCGACGAATATTTTTTATTAACTTTTTTATCCCGGCTTTCAAACAAGTATTTTATTTTTTATTTGTAAGTTTTTATATGTTTTTTTCCTTTTTTAGCTTGCACCCGTTTAGCCCGCCCGTTTTGCACGCCCGTTTTGCCCGCGCCCGTTGCCTGTTTAGCCCGCCGCTCGTAACCGCCAGCCCGCCTATTTTGCCACCTCTAGATGTAATCCAACCTAAACACGGCTTCATGGGTGCAAGCAAAATTTATAGTGATTACATTAGTATCATCTCTTTTTGTTTGACTGTTTGAGAATTATTCGTTTAGTTTGTTATTTTATTTTCCACATTTGGTCATATACATTATAAAAATACAAAACATACCATTCCATGTATATTTTTGTTGGACTTTATTGACCAATGTCCGCCAAATGTTTAATATAGTCTTCAATTTTAGCATAAATCTAATAAATCCATCTCCACCATCTATTTATCTAAGATCTAAGGGTTGTATTCAATAGTTTTTTTAATTAAAATAAATAAACTATTAACACAAAAAACACACATCCTCTCTGAAGGGATTTGATATCTGGCATTACGACACCCATCAACCATCATTGCCGCCCACCACTGCCACTACCAACACCAACCACCACCACCAACACCAACCACCACTAGAAACCACGACCAGATCCACACTATCTCGATCAAATCCACACCACCAAACCCTAATTTTTAGCACTAAGTTTCATTATTGATGGATATACGATACGTAATAGATGTCGATGATGGTAAGTCGTTTTAATCATGCTTTTTTTTCATTTTGGTTATGCTTAGAAAATTTCATAGCTACTCTAAGTAAAACATATGTTATGATTGTTGATTCACACCATTTGTTTGATAAATGACACAATGATAATCACATGTGATTTAACAAGTTCTAATTTATGAGTGAGCATTTTTATTGAAGTCTAGTCGATTTTTGTAGTTAATAAGCTGATTACAGAAGTAGAATTTATGATTGCAGAACTGGGACTATGACTCGTATATGAGTCTCTATGACTCATATATGAGTCGCTATGACTCATATATGAGTCACTATGACTCACATATGAGTCATGATGACTCATATATGAAACTGTACATATGAAACATTTTTTTTGTATTACAAGTAATAATATAGTCACTTTTGAAACAAAATCATGATGACTCATATATGAGTCATTGTGACTCATATGTGAGTCACTATTATGATTCATATATGAAATTGAAACATATAGACTTTATATTGAAACTTGTAGTACTTTACTAATTTTTTTTGTTTGCAGTTCCTAAAAGGGCCACCAAATCTTATTAAACCTAGGGCCTTCCCGTGGATTTAAAGGCCCTGTGCAACAATCAGAAAACATACTTTTGGCAAAGTCGTTATGTCGATATTGATGTCGTTCTCTGATAACCAGAAAGAAAGAATGGCTCTTATTGCGAACGAAATATTGTAAAATGTATAATGATAAAGTTCTTATATATTTTATAAATTATATTATAACAACAAATGTTTGAAACCATTAACCAAAAAAATGCTTTAAACTTGTTGATATTGCCTCCTGACCACCTTTAAACTTTTATTGAGCATTTGAACCTAGCGTAAGTACTTTAATATACACACTACAGAGTATAAAAACTAACATTTGTAATTTTGTGCATTTATTGGGATAATACAACTCACCTAATACAAATGTGACAAACTTTTGTAAGTTATTGTGCATTTATTGGGATAATACAATTCACAATACAAATGTGACAAACATCATAGACTTTTGGGTAAAAATTGACAATATCCCATATTCATCATCATCTTCTTCCTTGGTCATTTTACTAGTTTTCTGTTTATTTCTTTCTTGCTAGATCAGTTAAACTCTGACATATTTATGAAACGAATCAATTATTTCTATCGTTTTCAAGCACTGTAACATCATACGTAAGCATAAAGTTGATAAATCTCTCTGGTATGCTTGCAATTTTGGGGCCCCTCATAATATGGAGTCCCTGTGCCGTCGATCACTCTGCACATACTCAAATCCGGTCATGATAAAACCAACCCTTATTCGCCTCTCATTGTGAGGTGGAGGAGTCTGATGAGGGTGATAATGAGGAGAAAGGGTCTGGTGATGATGAGGAGTAGAAGTGGTCTAGTGATTCTGATGATGAGGAGTCTTGGTGAACTATAGTTGGATGGTAAAACTCATGATAGTTGTAGTTATGTGGTCTTATGTGAATGTTATGTTATTCCTAATTGATTGTAGTCGGAACATAACTATTTGATGGTTTCTTTTCATTGTATGAAATGTGTTTTTACATGCTTCTTTCTTTAAGCAATTTACAATTTTGTTTTACGTATTTACTGCTTATGTTGTGTGTTAAATCTGATCTGGAAAACATTTATGTTTTAGTCACCATGTAACATACATGTTTCACCATGAGTCATATATGAGTCACTATGAAACATACATGTTTCACCATTAATCATATGTGCCTATAAATCATATATGATTCATAATGACTCGTATATGAGTCACTAGTCATTTTTCCTGAATATTCTTATGATATCTTTTCAAAATCATCAGACATCATACCAAAATAACAAATCAGATATTCAACACCTGTTTTCAACAGTTCTACATCATAACATAGAAAGAAAATTAAATTTAAACATAGTAAAAAAAAAGCAAAAATAATCAAGTAGCTGTTGTATTAGATTGTTCTGTTTTTGTGCTTCTTTTTCATATACTTTTTGTTATTCTCTCAATTGCTTCATTTTCTCTCTCCATATTTCTTTGTGTTTCTTCTAAATGAAAGAGGTATCAAATCCCTTCTCCAACGCCTTAAAACGTACTTCTTCGGAGTCACTTCAATATCACGGTTCTTCAAAACACAGAATATGTGGCGAAAAAGAAATCCATAACGCATATAATGCCTACATGTACACTCAACTGACCCATCTTCAGGATTACAGAGAACCTTATTATAAAACAAAAACACAAAAGACTTACATATTATGAGTCATCATGACCCATATATGAGTCATAGTGACTCATATATGAGTTACCGTGACTCATATGAGTCACCATGACTCATATATGAGCCAGCGTGATATATGAGTCATAACGACTCATAAACGAGTCACAGTCCTAGTTATGTACTTATAAGTCCCACTTCTGTAATCATATATGAGTCATGGTGACTCATATATGAGTCACCATATTTTATTACAAAAGAGGCAATATCATTACCCGTATTACAAAAAAGACTTACATATGTACAATTTTATATATGAGCCGTCATGACTCATATATAAGTCACCTTGACTCATATATGAGTCACCGTGACTCATATATGAGTCAGCGTGACTCATATATGACTCACCGAGACTCATATATATGAGTCATCTTATATGAGTCACCGTGACTCATATACATGAGTCATAATGACTCATATATGAGTCATATCGACTCATATACAAGTCACAGTCCGAGTTCTATAATCATAAGTCCCACTTCTGTAATCAACTTATCAACTACAAAAATCGACCAGACTTCAATAAAAATGCTCATTCATGAATTAGAACTTGCTAAATCACATGTAATTATCATTGTGTCATTTTATTTAACACATGGTGTGCATCAAATATCATAACATGTGTTTTACCTATATTATTACATGTATTACAAACAGTTACATCTGCATCTTCAATAACATCGACATTAACTTCATTTATGGCATTAGTATCCATATGTACAAAAGATGTTGGTTTGTTGTGAAGATCACAGGAAAAGGGTGGTTTGTTGTGGAGGTTGCCAGAAAAACGTGGGTTTGTTGTGGAGGTTACCGAAAAATATTCGTTTGTTGTGGAGGTCGTCGAAAAACTAAGTTTCTTGCTATGGGTGCAGGAAAAACAGGGGTGGTTGTGGAACCCGATCTTTTATTTTTATTTTGTGTGTGTGAAAAATATGATAGGCTGATATGATGAAAGTGAAAAGATAGGTTTAACCATAGCCATTAGATCAAAGTAGAATCAATGGTTGTGAGTGATTCATTGGATCTTTACTAAATAATGGGTCTTTAAGGATCTCTTCCCACCAATAACCATTATAACATATTATAAATCATGAGTACACATAAGAATAAATAACAAGAACACATATAGGTATTTAATTAATATAAGATAGAAAATTGTACCTTTTGACAATGTGATCAAATCACCTTTTGGGTTAAACTGAATCACCAAAGAACCGCTAAGATACAAAGCATCTATCCTCTATGAACACATACAATATTTTACAAAGCATATATCCTCTATGAACACACACAATGTGTTATAAGAAAACGATAACAAATGCTAGTACAAGTATATTAAATCACCAAACAAACCAAACCTTTAACCAAATCAACAACAAGAGTGTCACATCACCAATTTTTCTCACAACACCAAAACATCCCATAACCCCACAAACACCCTTCTTCGTTAACACCACAATTTCTCGTGTTATCGCCCGACCCTTTTTTATATTTTATTAATTATCCTTTTTAGTTAACAAGACAAAATACATCTTAATTTTTCATTAATAAGAAAAAATACATCTTAACAAAAATACACTAATAAAAAACACAAAAAAGACAAATTTTTGGGTCGGGCCATTATCACAAAAGGAACATCACAAGCTTTAAAAAAAACATCTGCCAGCTTCCCTGGTCATCTTCTCGGTCATCTTCCACCTTAAGAAAAACATTACAAATAATTCAAATATTCAACAAAAAACTCGTAAAGCAAGTCATGGCGCGAGCCGCGGTTGGCTGCGCCATGGTGTCGCGCCATCACCCATAACGTCGGTTGACAATTGCCAGCCGAAGCACCATAATGTAAGGCCTGGTGTGGTTGGCAGCGCCATGGTGTCCAGCCGAACCCACCTGCTACCGTACCAAACCCTCTTATAAGTAAATTAAAACCTACTCAAATAACTACACTGATTAAAATCGTAATGTTGTGTCCAAAGCCAATCAAATTTTATGTAAAACCCCATTGTAACCGGCGATGAAACAATTGTGAAAGTTACTTTAGTTGTTTCAAAAATTATGAGGAAAAGGTCTACCGTAACTAAAAATTGAATAATAAAAAGTGAAAATAAAGTCACGATCTATGATATGTAATCGAATTGCAACAAGGAAAATGGTTTTTAATAGGTATACCCATGTCTAAGCTAGGTATACCCATGTTTAAGCATTGGCTCTATTGTGACGATTTATTTTGTAACGAATATACTATTTATAAATAAGTGATAAAAACATGTCTCGTCATGATTAAGCATTGTTGTTTCATACTTTTTGATTGTTTGTAAGAAAAGAATCATCTTACTAGCTTGTACTCCACGATAATGCCTATATTTTTAGTTCGAAAAAGTTTCAATTCTTTTGATTTTTTTTTTCATGTTTTACATTTAAAATAATAAATATGACATATTTGTGAAACAATAGATCAACAAATATATTTATATAATTTTTTGATTATCTTAACTATTTGGTAACATGTTTTAACAGTTGGTAAATAAATGATCAAACTAATAATAATCAACCATTTTAGGGATCTAAAAATCAAAAAAACGATGAAACTTCATGAAAAATACAATGCAATATAATGTTACCTTTGATTAAAAGTGGTGTAAAAACATGTTTGTAATGACGAATAGCATATAATCTCTCATAATTGGATTTTTTTTTATTTTGAAGTGAATCAGTTTAACGATGTTTACATATATTATACAGTGATCAGTATAATGTACCTATGTGACATGAAATATGTGAACACAAATGATATATTAGAATATTCAACCTTGTATATCTTCGTTAACAGATTTTGTTAGATTTTATAATTTCGAACAATTTTTATCACCTTATTTGGTGAGATTGAGTATGTACGTGTTACAATTTGTATCACCTTCGTATTGGTATTATACATTATTTTTTGTATATTTATTTTAATGGATTTCATTATTATTAAGGTATAGATTTACCGAAAACAAAACTATGAGCATGTTAATGTCAACTAGCATGGTACCCGCGCGATGCGACAGCGGGTACCCTATGATTGAGCAGTTTGAAAATAATGTCGATCAGGTACGGTTCACTTATTTTTATAGTTTTCGGACGTATTTTTTCGGATCGTTTTCGAACGAATTTTATTTGACATCCGAACCGGTGGTCACTCTTGTTCTTGCTTAGTCTGATTTTCAAAACTATATAAATGAGCATATAATTTCATAAACTTTGTGTCTAGGGGTGGGAATTAGGTCGGGTTTAGGTCAATCGGGTCGGATCTAATTCGGGTCGGATCTAATTCGGGTCAAGGCTGAAAATAAGTTACCCAAATCTGACATGATTTGAACTCGGGTTACAAAGGTTCATGTCTATTCATGTCGGGTCTACTCGAGTAGATCAATTCGGGTCAACAAAGTTGGGTAAAACAAAAATTAGTTTTACCCTTTTTTAAATATCATAGGATACCTGCCACCGCGTGAGTACCCTGCTAGTATTTGAATAAACATGACATCAATGTAGTTAAAAACCAAAGACAAGTGATATAGAGGTAGGCGGACTATAATAACCACAAAATTTCAGTGTGACAGATAGTAGTTGTAAATTTTATATAAAATTGCCCTTACTATTCTGTCTGGTATGTTAGTCTGGGTTGATATGAGCAAATTGTATCTCTTTGATGTAGTTGTAAGAGTAAGTTATTCGCCCATAGTGCAAATTGTTTCCAATCCATAATTTGAAGTGATTGAGAGCCTTAACAGGAATGGAATTGAAATTGGAAATGGGAGTTAATAGTATTAATTTCACCTATGGTCGACCTATAAATCTGAAACACTTGACGTCTTGTTGACCTTAACTTCCAATTAGCACAAGAATGTGTGTATGATATGTTGGAAAAAAACTTGGTGTAAGGTTATGTGAATGAGATATCTATTCTCAAATGTATGTGTTTAATACAAGTTATGAGTATCATTTACTTGAGTCAAACTTGTAACATCAAATTAATGGGTGTTTAAGGTCATATTTATTACATTGGCATGTATTATTTGTACAATGTGTTTTATTTTTTGTAAAATAAGGTGATGGGATTTTTTAATCATAGTATTTAATTCCTCTGTTATAATTAAGTTGCTATTTTTGTTAGATAAACTTAATTTTCTTGTACCATGTGTTTCTATAATTCTAAGTTGAAAATTCAAGTTTTCTAAAAATAACCTATCAATCTGTTTTATAAGGGAGTTAGATTAATTAGTTAGTATTATCTCATGTTTGTTAAGAGAATAACAATCACTTTTACATATATTAATCAATCACAACATTATTTGTTGTTTATCAAATATAAATTATGCCTAATTGTCGATCAAGTAAGTCATAAATCCCTTGGTGATTACATTCATTTTCTCTTTTTTCAAACACTCAATCTCCAAAGCAGTGTATAAGTAAAACCTTCCATATACTATAATTTTGGAAAAAAAAAATTTAATAAAGGTGTGTTAGCAAGGTTTATTTTAACGAGTTTTAATTAATGATTTAAGTATAAATTGAAACCCTACGTACCTTTTATTGAACAAAATTTTCCAACAGTAAAATCGATGACCGCATTTTATCTATACTTTGCTTTGAAGAATTTAGTGTTACACGAGAAAAAATAGCATTACGGTCATACTCATCACAAACAATTGATGTCAAAATCTAGACAGAAGTTATCCTCGATCAAAAGCAAATAATAGTGTGATTGTAGCATATGTGATAAGTTATTTCTTAACAAATATGAGATAATACTAATTAATTGGTATTTAATCTTCTTTCCCTACTCAATATAACATGTTCGTAGTTTTTTTCTAGTAAATAAGAATCTTAATAATAAAACACCAATTAAATTTAATATACAAAAATAAAGTATACACCGATAGGTAGATATTCAGTGAAGAAAAATAAAAGGAGGGAATGATTTTTATGTGACCCTAACACTAATACGAATAACTCAACGATCAAAAAAGTATAATATAAGATAAAATATATTTATGTTGATATATTGATTAAAATTACATATATAAAATATCAAATAGTTCGGAGTAAACCTAACCTTTTTAGTTTTCTAGTCAACATACTATAAACAAACTTAATTATAAACGTGTATGAAAAGTTACTTATATATCGATCAACTACTTGTTCTCGTGTGTGTATAGTTACAAACTATTATGTATGTTTAGCAATCACTACATAAGTTACTTTTGAGTGAACACTGAATTAAAACCTAAACGTCGTCAACATAGCCATTGAATTAAAACCTATTACATGTATTACAAAGAGCTACATATACTTTATACGTGTGGTGAAAAGTGAAGTAAAGAACATGTTTCTTAGGATGAACATAGAATATCTCATAGTTATATTTGTTCTTCGTTTACTTTCAAATGAAAAAATGATTTGATGTTGACGTATATCTGTATGGTATGAAACATAAATGAAGTATCGAGGAAATTAAATGTAACATGCGTTCAAGTGGTTTGCCAAGATTTAATAACTCTAAACAATTTTTATCGCCTTCTTGTTGTTGCGGCGATCGAGTATGTATCGGTTACAATTTTTGTGTATGTTTGGTAGAAGAAACCGACTAGTTGATGATTACACTCAACAATAAGGTGATAAAAGTTGTTTAGAGTCATTAAATCTTGGCAAATCACTTGAACGCATGTTACATTTAATTTCCTCGATATTTCATTTATCTTTACATGTTTTATATCATACATATATACGTCAACATCAAATCACTTTTTTATTTGAAAGTAAACGAAGAACAAATATAACTATGAGATATTTTATGTTCATCCTAAGAAACATATTCTTTACTTCACTTTTCATCACACGTATCAAGTATATTAAATTTAATTTCATTATTCTTATGAAGTTTTATTGGTTCTTTGCTATTTAAAGCTTTAAAGTCGTTGTTGAGCATGAGTTCATCATAGACTTCTTCACTATTTGTTAAATCATGTTACGAAGTGGTTGACATGATAAGAAAAATCACATACATCTGTTCATTAATAGGGTTCTTTCAGAATTATTTAAAATATAAAATTCAAAACTCGAATGATAAAAAAATAAACAACTTCATTATTAGGTTTCTTCAATCCGGGCATGGACAACAACGGAGATCCGAAATCAGAATCACAACGATGAGGGGGTCTTGGCCAGATGTTTTTGCTTAATTTGAGAAAGAATTGTGGGAAAAGATGTGAGGATACGATGTCATCAAGCTTTTATTTGTCCTAGGATTGCTGCCTTTTGCTATGTGACCTTATTGTGTTTCAAAATGCATTAACGTAATAAGAAACACAGTACAACCATACCTGTACTTTGGATCCGTGTTTGATAATTTTGAATAATTGTGGGATTGAGATGCCTTTAATATTATTGTAATTTTTAATTGTATTGGAATAATTATCTAATGTGTTTTATTTGATTAATGAATTTTGCTTTTCTTGTTAAATAAATTGTGATAAAAGGATGTTGGTCGCTTTACTAAGCTTAAAAGTTTACCTGTAAGTAACATGAGACAGAAAGTGGATGTGTTAGTTAAATTGAAAGTCATGATTGAAGATGGTCAAAGAATGACAAGCAAACCTACCTTTTCTCAATTTTATGAGTTTATGGGTATGGGCATTTCTCTTGATTTGTATAACCCCATCAAATATTTTTAATAGTTGTCAAAGTCAATAAATGATTTATACACCTTCATGATAAACACACCTTGAGGAGCCGTTTGGTTTGTTTGAGGAATCACAATAGAAATAGGTTTCATATAACGATGGAACAAGAATAAGTAGATGCTTTAAAATATGGTGTGGTCTGTAATAAAAATATATATGTACAACTACAATGATTTTATTTTAGTTCTCATATATTGTATAATCTAATAACTAAATTATGAGAAAATAGATAAGACAAAAAATCATTAATGATAAAATAAAAACTAAAAGTAGAAAACGTATCAACAGTTTAAAACCACCTTTTTTATGAGAAATGAGAGTATAGGTGTGTTATAATAGTTTGATTCCAATACTAATATACCAAACAAATATCTGGGTGTCATCTCATTACTTCATTCTTAACCTCATGCCAAACTAGTCGTAAGTAGTTTGTTAGTATGAACGAATTTAGGCACCTTTTGTTTTAATCAGATATCACGCAATGAAGTGATACAATTATTTTATTGTCATTCCTTACTACCAAACAATTACATTTAAAAATTAATTCATATTTACATCAACATATCAAGCAATCTTTTTAAGCATGAAATAAAGTTAGACACCTTGTTTATTAATAAGATCTCAAATAATGAAATGATATTGTTATTTTATTGACATTTCTTGCTATCGAACAATTACATTCAGAAATCAATTCATATACACACCAACATACCAAACATGCCTTAAAAAATAAAATGACATAAGAGACTCATATTAGCTAAACACATGCTTAATTAAATCTTTGTATGCTTTTACCTCAATAACATCATTCTAAATTTTGATTTTACATATGTAACATTAAATCATCAAAGTCATGTATATGAGATAACCCATGTGTCAAAATACAAGTTAATACGAACACTATCAATCTAGAAATCACAGTAAACATAGTTTATTTTTCTTTCACTTTTTAGATTTTTTACGTTTACTTTGTTATTTTATTTTTCACGTCTATCGTCATATGTAATAAATAAAATAAAACATGTCATTACATGTACATTATAAATCAAACTAATACCATGAAGCTCATTTGAAAATGATATATCATTTTATTCCGTAAAAAATGGATCATAACGTAACAAAAGATGCTAACCTTGCATCAATGTTATTTGAATAGCCAAAAATTACTCTGAATACGGGCTAACCCATTTTATATTTATTAAAAACCGATTAAACAATGATTCAAATAAATACACCAATTAAACACACAATATTGTGCTCGCACCAATAAAATTAAGGTAGTATTCTAAAGACACTGAAGTGTCGGATCTAACGATTTTTGTTTTCAAGGTGGTTCTTAGAAACCACTATGGTACAACATGGGTCCGCCTTTGATTTTATAGACTAAAAGATTAAAAATGATAAAACTTCTTAAAAATGATAAATTTAATATTAAAGATGTAATATAATGTTATTTGTGATCAAAATTGTTGTAAAAACATGTATCCTATGATGAAAAACATATAATTTCTCATACTTTGATTTGATAGTTCCTTTACTGCGAAATGAAAAGTGATTTGACGATGTTTACTCTATATAGTGATCAATTTGATTTGCATATATGGCATGAGATAGTTGAACATAAATGAAATATAGAAAATAAAATAATAAATGTCTCCGTTAACGAATTTGGTAGGATTTAATTAGTCGATGATTATATACTCATTACGGAGCATTTTTGGCTATGTTGACCGACGTTTGAATTTAATTCAATGTCCAATCAAAATTAAGTTTGTTTCTAGTGATATTGATTAAAACCATATGACATGTAATCTTTCAACACGGGTGGTTCTAACCATACGCATGAGATAAGACTTAGGTTATTGACATTTAATCAATTTTCCATACATGTTAATAATAAGTTTATTTCTAATGATGTTGGTCAGAACTACATGGTATATAATACTTCAACACAGATGATTGTAACTATACGCGTGACATATCATTTAAGTTATTGACTTTAATCAATCGTGCATACATGTTCATAATTATGTTTTTCTAGTAATGCTGATTAGAACTATAAATGTACTTCAACACAGATGTTTCTAACAAATACTTTCATTTTACATATTTCATGTAATAAGAAATATGTTTCTAACACATACTTTCATATGACATGAAATATATGAACATAAATGAAATATCATAAAATAAAAGTATGTGTTATAAACATATATGTTGAAATATTACATATCGTATAGTTTTGATCAACATTACTAGAAACAAACTTAATTATGAATATGTATGAAAATTTGATTAAATATCAACAACCTAAATTTTTCTCACGCGTGTAGTTACAATCATATGCGTCGAAGTATTACATGTCATATAGTTATGATTATATGCCATATCGGCACAAATTGTAACTGATACAATCATATCTGTTGAAGTATTACATGTCATATATGATTTCATCAATTAATCGGTTTCTTATAGCGCACACGCACAAATTGTAACTTATAACCACTAAAAGTTGTTTGAATTTGTTAATTATCACCATATCTGTTGAATGGCGATATGTAACATTTCATTTTCTATATTTTCATTTATTTTCATGTATTTTATGCCATATAGGAATATCATATTGATGTATATAATATAGCCAACATCGTCATATCACTTTTTCATATCACAAGATAAAAACAAACAAATCAAATTATGAGAAATTATATGTTCTTCATCGTAACATCCATGGTTTCTACAACACTTTTGATCACAAGTAACAATGTATTACAATTTTTCATATTAATTTTAATCATTTTCGAGAAGTTTTACCTTTTTCCGAATCTTTTGGTTCTTAAAATCATAAGTGGACTTATGGTGTACCAACGTGGTTCTTAGGAACCACCTTTAAACCAAAAACATTTAGAGTCAATAGAGTAGTGTTTTTACTTTTTAAGGACGTTTCTTAATTTTATGTTGAGAACCACCTTGTGTGAGGTGAAGACGTGAAGTAGCTAGTGATTTCGTAGGTGATAACTCCGACGTCATAAAATTGGTGAAAAGTTCCTATATACCATGGTTGGGTTTCATAGTGTAGAAAAAGGCAACATTATATGGGTAGAAAAAGAGAGGATAAAAGAAATATTACTTTTAGAATTCATGTTCACTAATTTACATTTGCTTTTTCACTTTTCAAGACGACATTCATGTTTTATCTTTTGTTACTCTTTAAAATTTTGTTAAATTTACTTTATTTAATTTAATACAATATATTTGCTTAAAATTCTAATGTTCAAAAGAAAAGACTGACATAAAACATAAATCAAGATAAAGTCGAAAATTAAATATAGATGTTATTAACTAAATTGATTATTTTCCAAACCACAATCTATAGACTTTGCAATTAGTATTGTAATATTACTTTTAATCAAACTTAATTGTGGTAGTTAACTCGGTTAATCTTTTAACTCGGAAGGAAGTGTTAGCAATGAAACTTAAGAGTCTATATTATGATTCCTTTCTGATAGAAAATAAACAACAACGTTAAATTATGATGGAAACATGCTTTTTCTACTTGGAAATAGATAACATATTTCTACATGACTCAACCATTTCATTTGTTGTAATTCAATTGCGTATCATGAATGACATGTGCTACTTTCACTTTTTATTGTTTAATTTATAGCTATAACTAACCATTCTTTTGGAAAAATTCCTGAAAGAACTCAAGTGGCTCTTGAAATTGTTTCACCATCGATCACAACAAGGTTTTATACTGAATTTTATTGGCGCTGGTACAACATTGCGATTCTAATTTGTGTAGTTACTTGAACGATCGTTTAAATTACTTATAATAAATATAAAATGGTTGTTTGGTTTTTAGGACATTTTTTATTACTCGAATGAAATTAATGCATGAGGGCAAATGTTTAGCTTTTTTAGTTATGGTAGGCTCTCTTTTTTGATGGAATAAAATGACATAGTATTTACAAATGAGGTTCATGGTAAAATGTCGGTTTAAAATATACTACCTCCGTCCCATTTTAATTGTCCTCATTTGACTTTTTGAAGTCTTACTTTATCAACTTTAATCTTTAATTATTTCGTTTGTGTTATATAATATTTGACGAGAATGATATTAATGAAAATACATTTAAAAAGCAATCAATTCATATATTTTACATCAAATATTATATAACACAAATAAAATTATTTAAGATCAAAGTTGAGAAAATAAGACTTCAAAAAGTCAAATGAGGACAATTAAAGTGGGACGGAGGGAGTACATGAAATGGTATATTTGATGTTTTCTTAATTTATATTAATATGGATGTGAAAAATAAAATAAAAATCAAACCAAAAAGTTATCCAATTGTGAAAAAATAATAGACAATACTCTATACAATTGCTAGAATGCTAGTGTTGAGATTAACCGAGATTAACACCTCGCGGCTATCTCATTTACGTGACCTTCGACGACTTAATGCTACATATGTTGAACCGAAATTTGGCTTGGTTTTTCTAGGGTGAAATCGTAAAAATATTTAGCGAAGCATGAAAACGTTTAATATAGTGATCGAGTTTTTTATTAATAACAATCCTTCATACACCACTTAAATACGACATCATTTTTATTTCATTATTTGACCACATCTCTAAAAGAAGTACTCGTAGTTTTTCTATTTTAACTCATCCCAAATATACTGTCAACTATATATAGAATACCATCTTAACCTTAAGAAATACGAAGAATTGTAGGTTTACTATGCCTTGTTTCAATAAAACACTAATCATCAAAATTATACATGCATAAACCATACAAGCATAATTAGGGAGCATATGATTAGCAAAAGGTCATACATATATATATATATATATATATATATATATATATATATATATATATATATATATATATATATATATATATATATATATATATATATATATATATATATATATATATATATATATATATATATAGTGTAGTGCTATTTGCATAACCTGTTTTTTGGTACAGAACTTACAGAATCATCTTTTTACTTTTATTGTTGCATGATGTACATCACATTAATGCAAGATGGCAGTTTTGTAAATATCAACTACTTATTTTTAAATAAAAGAAAAAGAAAAGGGCAAAACGGGTAGTTTGATTCTCCATAATACCTACAATATCTCTACCTCTCAACCACAGTCTATTATTTCTTTTCTAGATCTATTATACATTCTTTTTTCTCTCAACTTTAAACAAACTAATCACCACAAACAATAGTACCCCACCGCTATTCATCCGGCCGATGGTGTCCAGGAAACCTTCATCACTCAACACTCTTTTGTGGTTTCGATTCCAAGAAAACCAAGCCCGAAAGAACGGTATCCCGATTCGATTACATCCGTTT
The DNA here is from genome assembly GCA_025667525.1 of Glebionis coronaria. Lineage (NCBI taxonomy): Eukaryota > Viridiplantae > Streptophyta > Magnoliopsida > Asterales > Asteraceae > Glebionis > Glebionis coronaria. The sequence continues at coordinate 622,464,502 of CM046877.1, forward strand.
CGATTCGACAATAACTAATCCCACATATTTGATCTCGATTCAACCAGATCTGAGCCGACAACTCACGAATAATATGTAGTTTGAGGAGGATGACGGCAACGACGAAGACCAGGACAACAACAATTGGAGGCGGTACAAGGCGTTGATAATTTTTTATCGATTCATCAGTTGTGGCCGATTCATCATTTGTAACACGGGTACAACATTTGCATGTTCAGTTTTACAATTGTTTACAGTTGATAAATTTGTTTTTAATTTATTACTACCTAATTATATTTTTAAATCGATTTAAAAGAAAGATAAGATTTAAAATGGTTTTCACTTTTAATTCATTTTTTATTTTAGAAAAGGGTCACGTGTGAGTGAGACTATGGGAGAATCAAAAGGGTTCTTTTGTATGCACAATTCATTGAATGGTGAAAGGCTTATTTGGTTTAGATGAAGAAAGGAATTAACAAAGAGCTACATCTGAATATGTTAACGAGGATGTTTGTTGCTTTTTTCAATATTGCTTCTAAACAATGTTAATTATTAGAAGTTTTTAATCTATAAAAAAAAGACAATTTAATTACTTTTTTACAAAACCGAGATACGAGACCGTACATATATGTTCTCGAAACTATACATGTATGTTTTCGAAACCGTACATATATGTTTTAGCAGCAGCAGTACATTTATGTTTTCGAAACTGTACATATATGTTTTCACAGCAGTACATTTATGTTTTCGCAACCGTACATTTATGTTTTCGAAATCGTGCCATACATGTTTGCTACTTGATAAAAGAAATTAAAGATAATAAGTTGCGTGTTTGAGATATGATAAAAGCAATTGAGCCCCTTTTTACTTCATTGTTATGTCGGTATACAAAAGTATGATTTTTTATTTGATTGTACCCATCCCCCATTTTCAATTAAGTTATCCAGTTAGTTTTTTATTTCGTAAAAAACACCTTGTTTATTTAATCTTAAATAGGCTTTTTAGTATCTTAATTTAAGATTTTGAAAACAATGAATGCACATGTGCTTGTTTATTTAATTTATTTCTTGATCTTTTTTGTTTCATATATATTGCAGTAACGATTGCTCAGTTATAAAAAAGAAAGGTACGTTGATGATGATGAAAATAATCGAAGAATGGAATTTTGATTTTGCGCATATATGTTATCCGAAAGCATGCATGCTTGTTATTCGAAGAGTGCAAACATTTTTCATACGTTTGTAATTGATATTAAATTTTGGATATTATATTTATGTTTTTTGTTATAAATTTAGTGATCAATTTTTTGTATTGTATTTATGTATTTCTTATGTTGTATAAATTTAAAGAAACATGTATGTTTTTGTTATAAATTTATAAAAACATGTATGTTTTGTTATAAATTTAAAAAAGCATGTATGTTTATGTTATAAATTTAAAGAAATATGTATGTTTATGTTATAATTGTGAAAAACATGTATGTTATAAAAAAACCTGTGCAAAATTATAATATTTAAATTTAACAAAAATACACTTTTTTAAAAAAAAAACGTGACTTTGGAAAAATTTAAAACTACAAAAAATAAATTTCAAAAATTAATTGTTTAAAAATCATTTTTAATTAAAAATTAAAAAAAAAGTTCAAATTTTTTAGTAAATCAAAATACCTATTTTGCCCCTGATTTAATTTCTTTTTCTAAAATGAGTAGCATATATTATCAGAAATGCCATCTTGCACTAATATCATGTACACTATGCTTTATTAGTAGTAAAAAACTGGTTCTGTAGGTTCTGTACCTAAAAAGAGGTTCTGCAAATAGCGCGCCCCTATATATATATATATATATATATATATATATATATATATATATATATATATATATATATATATATATATATATATATATATATATATATATATATATATATATATATATATATATATATATATATATATATATATATATATATATATATATATATATATATATATGCACACGGCTGCATGAAACGGGAAAAAAATAGCATAAAAGACTAACCATGTCGCGCATGTGGAGTGTTCATTATGCAATACTTACATACCTTTCGTCGTTTTCGCAAGAGTATATAACCTTCGCATTAGTTATAAAAGACTTCGACCAAACGATTTCAAGGATCAATGTACGAGTCATTCACAACAAAACATTATGGTACAAAAAATTAGGTGTTAAACTTGGATTTTATAGGCTTATGGTTGTTACTAATTGGGGGTGTTACCAAAATTTAATGGTTAAATAAAAGTGGTAACTTAAAATTGATAGCAACATTAATATCGATGGTAATAATACAAATTCGAGTTTTTTTAATTTTTTTTATATGGTCAAAATTTGCATTAACAACTTAAAGCATTTATAGCTTTTAAATGTAAACAAATAAGAAAAAATTGTTAAAAACATAAAATTATATCGATGACACAAGATAACGATCACAGTTTTCATATGTAGTGAACGAGTTTGCGAACTCGCGATTGGTTGTGCCGTGGCGATTATGTATATACGTGAAAATAGCTAAGGCTAAGACGAAATTAGTCATTTTTACTGACTAAATTAAAATATGTTAAAACCTAATTACAAGAAACCTTAAACTATAGCCCAAACACGAGCCCAAGACACAAGCTCAAGCCTTAATTTGGTCTGACCTTTTGCTCAAATCACTTGTTAAGGAACGATAAAACCGTTTTTGTGGTGCCATAAACAAAAAGTGTTGTCACATCAGCAAATTGACTATGGCACTAAAATTGTTATGGCACCAGTTTTCACAGGGAATGGTGTGCCATAACAATTCTGGTGGCATAGGATTTATTTATTTTTTACTTCAATACATATTCATATAGAAACTTAAATTCATTAATTTAAAACATTAAACTAAAGCATTACATAAAAATTAACATTACATAAAAACGATACATGAATCATTTAAAAACGAAAGTTTCTCGGATAAGTTTTCAAAACATCCTAACAATGAAGACGTTTAAATCGGCACATATGCTGAGCTTCATAGTCACGAAGGGCATTATTCATTAAATCCTCGTCAATTCCTCCAGTTACCCGTGTACGATTTGCTTTGTTGTAACATTCAGCAAACCTACCCACGGTGATCATTAGGGACTTCCATTTCCTATGTATGCTATCGTACGTTCGTTTCCTCGTATCATCTCCATTTTTTGTAAAATCTCAGCCCAAAAACTAATGGAATCTATTGTGTTACCTGTCACATTGTTTTCGATAACAAAGTTTCGAGCGCGACACAATGTTATTTCTTCCTCGGGTGTCCGTATTACTGGCATCATTGGAAATGTGAAAGAAGATGATTTATTATATGTATTTGAGGAAGAAAATGTGAAACAAATAGATGTAAAATGGGGATTTTATAGAAAGTTAATTTTTTTATTAAAAATCAAAATGTCCAACCTATATATATTACCCTTATATTCAAAAAGTTTAAAAAAAATTGTAAATGAACCGCGTGGGCTGGTGCCGACGGTGCGAGCTGCTCGGCGCCAGACCACGGAATCCTGCGCCGAAGGATTTTGTCAACACTTGTTTATAAGCACCCGCAACTCAGTCGATGTGCTAGTTTAGCAACAATTTGGTCTGACCATCAACATGCCTATATATACCACAAAAACACATATGCTACACGCACAACTCCGATCGTGTTCCAGAAACCCTAAAATTTTCAAAACCCTAAAATTTAAAGGAAAAACACATACAAGTGCACAAAAGTAGATAGAGAGAAATTCTACATACCTTTGGATATCCATATAGAAATCCTGAAAAGGCTTCCTATCAAACCATTGATTCAGTTTAGATCGGTTTCTAAATTAATCATGGAAGTCTCTAATCGATAGCTCTGAATTTATCAAGGATCACCACATCCATAAAAAACATACACAGCCACCACATATACTATTACATTACGAAGTATATATAGATCCGATATATGTTTCTTTCACCGATGATGATACATTCCCTAAAAACAAGTTTTCGCATACTATCCCAGAGTCTATTAATCAACTTAAAGGTGTATCCGTGGATGGTTCTTCACACGGAGTGTTATTTGTTTATGGTGATCATCGCGGTCTAGGGCTGCCAATGGCTGTTCTTTGGAATCCTACGGTTAGAAAATCGGTTGGTATTGTTATTCCCAATAAGTTGAGTAAACCAACAGGATCTACTTTTGTTAGTTTCGGGGTTTGTGGTGCAACTAATGATGTAAAGCTTGTAAAGATTAATGTTACAAATAAGCCATGTATCCATTGGGAAGTTGAGCTTTTTAAGTTAAGCTCCAAATCTTGGAAAAGACTATCTATCAATCCGTCATTTGAATTATGTACGCTGCTGCCACCCCATGTTCTTATAGAAGGATTTGCTTTTTTCTATTGTTGTGATGAAAAAAAAACGGATGACAAAGTTTATAATTTTAGGATTATATATTTCGATTTTAAGAGGGAAGAATTTGGTAATGTGTGTCTTCCTGATAGTATAACAGAACGCTGGAAGTTGAGCATCTCTAAGCTAAATGAATCTCTAGTTGTGTTTGATCATGATTTGTCTGAAGATGATGATATCTTAGCTATCTATGATGTGTGGATGATGAACGATGTTGTTACTCAATCTTTTACGAAGATGTTTACTATTAAGATACCGTTCTGAGGTAGACTAATACTAGGGTTCAGGAAGAATGGCGAAGTCATAATGGAAACTATCACTGATGATGACGATCCTCGAAATGATGTATCCATGCTTGAAGTGTATGATCCATGCTCAAGACAAATCAATGCTATTGGAATTAAAGGAATCTATACCACGTTTAGCATGATGACCTCCTACACGGAAACTCTACTTTTGCTTAAGGGTTAATTCTTGAAATGCCCCATGGTGTTACCATGTTTCCCTTTTTGCACCCACCAAATGAGATTTTCTCTATGCAACCTATGCGACTTGGATTAAAATACAAAAAGTGTACTTTTAACATGTCAGAATGTGTCATAAAAAGTACATATGTGTAAGAACTTGTCTCTTATGCAACTTACTTTGTTTTTTATGCGACTTGTATTAAAATATAGTATTTTAATAAAAAGTAATTTTTAACAAATTCTTTTAAATTACTTATTTTATATTTTAATTTTATGCAACTTGTACCTTTATGTAGACAATCAAGTGACATATGACTAACTTACTTTTTGATAAAATCTATAAAGTCTTTTTATGCGACTTGTATGTATTAAAAAATAATATAAAGTACCATGTGAATATGTAAAGGTAGGTAAGGTGTAAGTCTTTACTTATGCAACTTTTATTTAAATTTTTATGCAACTTTTAATTAATAATTTAAAAATATAAAAAAATAAAAAATTTAATTAATATTTTTTAAAAACTAAAAAACTTAAATAATATTTTTTAAAATCTTTTTGAATAAAAGCTATAAATTAAATTTTTTTAATATTTAATAAAAATAAAAAATTTAAATAATTTTTTTATAAAATTAAATTGAATATAATTTATAAATTAATTTTTTTTTAAATTAAAGTTTTTAAAAAATTAAATTTAAAAAAATTAAATTTTTTATAAACTTTTAAAAAATATTTAATATTAAAATAAATATTTAAATTTTTAATATAATTTAAAAATTAAATTTTGCAAACAAAAAAATAATATAATTTAATAATAAATTTAATTTTTTTTATATTTGTAAATTTGTAAATCAACTATTTTTATTTTTACTATTTTTATTGATTTACAAATTTACAAATATAAAAAAAAATTAAATTTATTATTAAATTATATTATTTTTTTGTTTACAAAATTTAATTTTTAAATTATATTAAAAATTTAAATATTTATTTTAATATTAAATATTTTTTAAAAGTTTATAAAAAATTTAATTTTTTAAAATTTAATTTTTTAAAAACTTTAATTTAAAAAAAATTAATTTATAAATTATATTCAATTTAATTTTATAAAAAAATTATTTAAATTTTTTATTTTTATTAAATATTAAAAAAATTTAATTTATAGCTTTTATTCAAAAAGATTTTAAAAAATATTATTTAAGTTTTTTAGTTTTTAAAAAATATTAATTAAATTTTTTATTTTTTTATATTTTTAAATTATTAATTAAAAGTTGCATAAAAATTTAAATAAAAGTTGCATAAGTAAAGACTTACACCTTACCTACCTTTACATATTCACATGGTACTTTATATTATTTTTTAATACATACAAGTCGCATAAAAAGACTTTATAGATTTTATCAAAAAGTAAGTTAGTCATATGTCACTTGATTGTCTACATAAAGGTACAAGTTGCATAAAATTAAAATATAAAATAAGTAATTTAAAAGAATTTGTTAAAAATTACTTTTTATTAAAATACTATATTTTAATACAAGTCGCATAAAAAACAAAGTAAGTTGCATAAGAGACAAGTTCTTACACATATGTACTTTTTATGACACATTCTAACATGTGTCATAAAGTTAAAAGTACACTTTTTGTATTTTAATCCAAGTCGCATAGGTTGCATAGGTTGCACAGGTTGCATAGGACATTTAGAGAAAATCTCATTTGGTGGGTGCAAAAAGGGAAAAATGGTAACACCATGGGGCATTTCAAGAATTAACCCTTTGCTTAATCAGTCCGATTCAATCATTCAATGATGGCAAGGTATATTATATAGAGATGAAAGTGCAATTTTCACAATCAAGTCTTGATATCTGTTTAGATTATGAACACAGTATATCCATTAATTAATGATTAAGGATGATGAATCTCACATTAATGTTTTATGAGGGTTATTTATGCAAACATCTTTTTAATAGTCAGTTGTTATGTTTAGTTTTTTAGATGTGTTTTTCTGATAGCAAACTCATGTTACAAACAGCCTAACCATGAAAAAATAAAGATCAGCGATAAAAAACAGTTAGGGGCGTAACTAGCCCTTACGAATCAGCCACCATCTTGAACAAGATAGAGGAAAACGCCACGTCTCCAACCTTTTTTGGATATGTTTATTCTCCTTATACATAATTTAAGCTCTCTTTCAGAATACTAATAGGTCATATTTTTAGTTCAAGGTGACCACATTTAGGTCAGATTCTTAGTTCAAGGTACTATGGTTTAACGGCGAAGGGTGCAACTTAGGTGACTAGCCTTGCACTCCATTATGTAGCTTTAGGTATGCGTGTTGGAATAAGGCTAGAGTCCTTCCACTACAAGAAAAAGGTCTTTTAATGACACATAAAAAGTGTCAGAAAATATCCAAAAAAGTGTCACTGAAAGACTTTTTTTTTCACCTACACTTATAAAAAATGTGGGTTAAAGTCCTGCTGGTAAAAGTATACAAGTGACACCATTTTCTGACACTTAATGGTGTCAGGACAAGTTGAAACCATTTCTGACACAACAGTATAGGTGTTGCCATCGCTTGCTATAAAAATACAGAGATTATATTCTAATTAACACATAAAAACTAATAATTAATAATAAAAAAATCAAGATTCAAATATATTTATTATTTCAACCACATCACGATATAAATCCAAGTATTTAAACCACGAACAAGAAGCGAACTTTATCAAGTGTGAAATGCTAGTATGATTATCGCGTTTCAATGAAATACAACCGAGTTAAGAAATGATTTAGTCCCTGTACGTGAGGCTCAGTTGACATCAAGCGATTTATTTTCTTCCTCTCACTTTCCACCTGTCAATTTACAGCTTAATTATATACTCCATAACTCTATATTTCAAGAACACACGCCTGCTAATGACAAGTTACCTGTTTTGCTTCCGTGAACCAACTTTCCTCAAGCTTTCTAAACTTCCCAGTTTCCACTCTATCATCAGTTTGAGATGCCACAATTTCGTCAACTGTCATAGTCGGATCATATGAACTTAGCAAAGTGCAGTACCTTTAGTCGGCCTGCATACGTATTATTCCGTGTGCATACTAGTAAATAAGTGCAATTACTTAATTCTGGGGAATCAGGGGTGACGGGAGTATGGAAAATTAACATTAGCATAAAGTACCCTTTAAAAGAGACCAGAAGACCACCTCATGGTTTCTATAAATAATTCAGAAGGAGATCAGCTGATAGCCTTTGATCCTACAACTCTGACCCAAGTGGACATCTCCAAAAACATACATGCACCATTATATAAATGCCTTCATGCTATTATTATATATTTTCATGTATCTAGGAGAATAGAAACTTAAAATTTCAAGTAAAGTTCTTTCGACCACACGGCATTGTTAGCCTTAAAGAAGCAGGGATACCGACATGCCTCCAAAGCAGCAGCACTTGCGGTACTTAGGTCTACATTCAGGTCAAGAACCTAAGAAATAAAGCTTGTTGGCATCCTCAACAGGAGAAGTAGCAGTTTCGACCGATTAAGTTTTAAAGCGAACAACTCTCAAACGGGTAAATGTTACAAATTTAGCTGAAGGGAAGTAGGCCAAAAAAAGGTAAGGTTCACTTGATAGCCATAAATTAAAGGGAACGAAACGGGTGAGCTGTTTATAGGGTAAAAATGGCTCCGGGTCGAAACAGATTTGCGTTGCATTGACTTGCAAATTCTTCTTTGTCTATTTCCTTACAAAGTTATAGATAATGAACCCTTGCAGAACTATATACTCACCTATAATTTTCAAACAGGGTGACTTTTGACTTTTTTGAACTATTTGGCCAGTTCCTTTATAGTCGGAATTTCTATTTGATCTGTTTAGATAGACAATACCTAACTTTGCTCGTTTATTTTAGTAAATGTATTGATACGCTTATCTTCTTTAATTACTACCTATAATATTGTGTTTGGTTGCAGTAAAGACCCTGGTTATGTGATGTCCAAACGGATAGGAAATAATGTTGAGGCCGAGGTACTGCTTCTATCTAATTATTTAATTCATCCTCAAAGATATGCCTGGATAAGTAAATATATATTATCGACAACCATACACTTACAACTGTATGCTATGACGATCACTAAATAGCATTGGGGTGTTTGGAATTTCGATGTGGTTTTCAAAGAGATTATTTTGACATTTTCCAAAATTAGATTGAGCTAAGTGATAAGACTAGAGATGATTAACTATTTTTGCATTTACATCAAGAACCATGTTTTGTTGCAACAACGTAGTGGTGTCGGGTTGGTTAAGAAGTTAAATATGATTGGAGTTACATCGGGTCACTTTTTTGCATGTGTTGAAACACGCTGGATCTGCAAACACCTTTTGTTTATTATTTGTGTATAATTTTTATACATAATCAGTTCATCCAATTTTGATTGCAAAACACTTATGTCTCTAATAATCTAAAATCTAATATCTGAAGTAGAATGGCTTATGTAGTTGTATAAGGGAGACGCTATAAAGCTTATTATGGCTGGGTCTCTACGGGTATTAAGGATGTTACCCCAATCCGACGTACCCAAAGTGATTGTAGGGCCAGGTTTCAGGTATGATAGTGTGCCAATATCAGGTTTCGGCTTCAAACCGGTTAGACATTCATACCCAAATTTATGTAAAAGGGTTCAACCCAAATTGACCTATTCATAAAATAAGTTGAAATAAAACCAACATGTCAACAGCTTATTGCCTGCTTCCTAAAATCCTTTCGCATCAAGAGTACCCACGCGTCTCAAACCCACCTTTATCCCAACAACCCCATGATGATCAGTGAGGAACCCGATGAGGGAGGTGGGACAATGTTCTAATAAATTATAGTCCTAATAAATTCATGGAAAATGGTTTTTGTTTGCACTTAAAAGTCTCGATTATCAGAATTTAAAGCATCCAAATATCTCATTAATAAGCTAAACTCAACGTCTCTTTGAAACATTCCTTGCATATAAATCTGTCAATTGTTCTGAAACTTAACGACCACTACGTTGATTCTTCTTGTGACATTATACACGGTCCTTTGTTGACTGTTGATTTGACCAACACACCTTATTGAACCGGAAATTGGTCTCAACTGTGTCCTACTTGCAAGGTTCGTACAAAGGGATTCTCTTGTTTTTTTATGACCTTGACGCCGCTTTATATCAATATATTGGTGCTAAGTGGTATATCCTGATCTTACATACCCTCCGTTTTCCCAGATAATAAGACCTATTCGCTCCAAGCATTGTCCTTCATGCAAACGCTGCGTGGAACAGTTTGACCATCACTGCCCCTGGATCTCAAACTGTGTAGGAAAGGTATGAACCCGCAATGACGCTTGCACTTGTTTATCTATTAAGAAACTTAGGCCGCGTTTAGTTGGAAAACATTTTCTATCATTTTCTATTTTTTGTTTTGTAGAAAAAGAGAAGGGATTTCCATCTCCACAAAACACTTGAAAATTTACAAAACGCGTTTAGTTAGAGAAATATGTATTTGTGTTTTCTATTTATCAAAACTAGAAAACATGTTCAAGTGTTTTTGTTTTAGGTTTTCGTCATTGAATTTACGTTTTCTTCGGTAAATTCACGTTTTCGTCATTAAATTTACGTTTTCGTCAGTAATTTTACGTTTTCATCAGTAATATTACGTTTTCGTCAGCAATTTACGTTCTCGTCAGTAAATTTATATTTTCGACAGTAAATTCACGTTTGGGTCAGAACATTTCGGTTTTCATCAGTATTTTTACGTTTTCGTTAGTAAATTTACGTTTTTGTCAGTAAATTTACGTTTTGTCAGTAAATTTACGTTTTCATTATTTTAACGTTTACCTCAGTAAATTTACGTTTTCGTTATTTTAACGTTTACCTCAGTAAATTTAAGTTTCGTTAGTAAATTTACATTTTCGTCAGTGAATTTATGTTTTCGTAAGTAAATTTACGTTTTCGTCGGTAAATTTTACGTTTTAGTCAGAAATTTTACGTTTTTGTCAGTAAATTTACGCTTTCGTCAGTAAATTTATGTTTTTGCCAGTACTTTTACGTCATTATTTTTTTTGTTCACAGCTTAAAATAATGACAAAAACGTAAATTTACTGACGAAAACGTAAATTTATTGACGAAAACGTAAATTTATTGACGAAAACGTAAAACTACCGACAAAAACGTAAATTTACTGACGAAAACGCAAATTTACTGACGTAAACGTTAAAATAATGACAAAAACGTAAATTTACTGACGAAAACGTAAATTTACTGACAAAAACGTAAAATTTCTGACGAAAACGTAAAACTTACTGACGAAAACGTTAAAATAATGACAAAAACGTAAATTTAATGACGAAAACGTAAATTGCTGACGAAAACGTAAATTTACTGATGAAAACGTAAGTTTACTGATGAAAACGTAAATTTTCTGACGTAAACATTAAAATAATTATGAAAACGTAAATTTACTGACAAAAACGTAAATTACTTACGAAAACGTAATTTTTACTAACGAAAATGTAAAATTTCTGACGAAAACGCAAATTTACTGACGAAAACGTAAAAACGTAAAAATACTGACGAAAATGTAAAATATTTGCGAAAACGTAAAATACTGATGAAAAAGCAAAATTTCCAACGCAAACGTAAAAATAAAGAGAAAATTAGATATTTTGTGTTAAAAGGAAAACATGGAAAACAAAAAAAAAGTTGTTTTCTTGTTTTGTGTATAAAAGGGAAAAATAGGAATTTTGTGTTTTGTAGAGATATTTTCTAGAAAATGATGATTTGAACGCGTTTTTTATTTTCCTTGTTTTCTAGAAAACATTTTGTGGAAAACAAGGTGTTTTCCATCCAACTAAACGCACCCTTACTATTGCATTCTGTTTTTTGTTTCTGACAGAAGAATAAATGGGACTTCTTTATATTTATAATCCTTGGAACTTTGACTTATTGATAGGTGGGGTGGTTGTTGTTCATAGTACGTGTAAACTAATAAGATGCACTCACTTGTTGTATTTGCTACATTGTTCTTTGCATTCCACTAATAATCAACATTGCATCTTTATCTTTAATTATGACAGGAACGTGGACTTCAATACCATCATTGCAGAGTGAAGAATTGTGGTTCATGCATGTCATTTTTTACATACTGGCGCTGCCGTCTTCCTTTTCATTGATTTCTTTATCTTGCTTGTTTGTTGAACTTTGAGCACGGTACAAGCTTACCAGGTAATAATTTCTGTGTATTTTCTTGATCTTGGATAATCAGTCTATAATGTTTAAATTATCTGCGTCTGATAAATTAAAAAATCATCAGTTCATAGTATCCGCAACAAAATCGATTAGTTGTGGGTACATTTAATCTACCAAATTCTCTTTAGTCTGAGACACCTTTTTAATTCTCATTTCAGAAGGCGACTCTCATTATTTTTCTCTTTTGCCGATCTCAAATTATTTTCTAAATGCAGGTTAGCCGTAACATAACGACAAATGAATCAATGAATGCTACAAGATATGGATACTTTCAAGGAGCGGATGGGTGGTTTAGTAACCCATATAACCACGGGGCTGTCAAAAATCACTTTCTAATTCGAGGCTATACAGATGATGCTGAAACTGTTTGGCCTCCTTTGCAACAAGTTACCAGCAGATAGTATAACATCATACACATATTCCTACGGATTTTACATAGATAATTTTCCTTTTGAGAAATCGGTCGGGTGGGTGTACTTTGACGATATACACAATATATCATATTTGTTAGGAACATGTTAGATCTTGATTTTGTTGTAGAAAATACAAGTGTAAATTAAAAGGAGGCTTTCGATACTCTTGTAACATGATAATTCTTGTCATTTATTTGAATTAATGAATATACTAAATCACATTTTATATATATACACTAGCTACCAGGCCCGTCCGTTGGGCGGCGGGCTTCAAATATATAGTTTTTGAACATAATATACGATAAATTTTGTTTATGCACACCAAAAGTTATACCATGTTGTACACATAAACTTAACATGGTGTTAGATTGAAATAAAAAGTTGAACAGAAAAAAAATAGAACTGGCAGAATTTATTTTTCGCTTACAAACGGACGTACACTACTTTTGACTTACCTCGAGATTATTTTTCGCCTAAAGAGCTTGACGACGCATGTAAATGTACTGCTTGATATACTTTTTGTCCAGAATTTGTTAAGAAATAATTATTCAAGCGATTTTGAGCAAGTTTTCTAATGTATCATTGTGATGTATCAAAGTTATGTTTCGTATTCATTGTTTTTAAAATGTAAAATGCAAAATATGTTTCGTATATGTACGTTCGAATAAAAATCCCGCGGCAATGCGCGGGCTTACATCCTTGTTTTGAATATGGTCTCGTGAATCAAATTAAAGGAGTACTAGGTCATCTTAGTTTACCCTTGGACATTTTTTGTTGTAAATGGCATGATACTGTTTGTCGAAAACTAACTATGTGACCTTTAAATGATTAAAGACAGAAGCATAATATGTTTATGCAAAAACAAAATACAAAATACGCATAACATAACATCAAATTATACCATTGAACAATCGCTAAGTTTTTCTATAAAACAATCAATACTTGGAAGAATTTGTACATATAAACGGATTTTATCTATCTTAAATTGAATTATTGCATGTTGCGACACTTTGCAATCACAACTTGATATCTTATCGTTAATTTTTTGTCGTCAACCAATTCTATCACTATACGCGGGTAATCATTGAACAATCGCTTAGTTTTTTTTATGAAACAATAAATAAGTGGACGAATTTGTACATATAAACGGATTTTATCTATCTTAAATTGAATTATCATATGTTACGACACTTTGTAGAGTCTGGTGTTAAGATGTTTATCTCATATGGTGTGAGACTTTGATTGCATTTTAGTCTTACCTCGAAAAATCGTATCGTTAATTATACACCGCTAGGCTATCCCGCCGCTTTGCGCGGGTATTCGCCTAGTTAATGATTAAGGATGATGAATCTCACATTAATGTTTTATGAGGGTTATTTATGCAAACATCTTTTTAATAGTCAGTTGTTATGTTTAGTTTTTTAGATGTGTTTTTCTGATAGCAAACTCATGTTACAAACAGCCTAACCATGAAAAAATAAAGATCAGCGATAAAAAACAGTTAGGGGCGTAACTAGCCCTTACGAATCAGCCACCATCTTGAACAAGATAGAGGAAAACGCCACGTCTCCAACCTTTTTTGGATATGTTTATTCTCCTTATACATAATTTAAGCTCTCTTTCAGAATACTAATAGGTCATATTCTTAGTTCAAGGTGACCACATTTATGTCAGATTCTTAGTTCAAGGTACTATGGTTTAACGGCGAAGGGTGCAACTTAGGTGACTAGCCTTGCACTCCATTATGTAGCTTTAGGTATGCGTGTTGGAATAAGGCTAGAGTCCTTCCACTACAAGAAAAAGGTCTTTTAATGACACACAAAAAGTGTCAGAAAATATCTAAAAAAGTGTCACTGAAAGACTTTTTTTTTTCACCTACACTTATAAAAAATGTGGGTTAAAGTCCTGCTGGTAAAAGTATACAAGTGACACCATTTTCTGACACTTAATGGTGTCAGGACAAGTTGAAACCATTTCTGACACACAGAATCTGACAGTATAGGTGTTGCCATCGCTTGCTATAAAAATACAGAGATTATATTCTAATTAACACATAAAAACTAATAATTAATAATAAAAAAATCAAGATTCAAATATATTTATTATTTCAACCACATCACGATATAAATCCAAGTATTTTCCAAACCACGAACAAGAAGCGAACTTTATCAAGTGTGAAATGCTAGTATGATTATCGCGTTTCAATGAAATACAACCGAGTTAAGAAATGATTTAGTCCCTGTACGTGAGGCTCAGTTGACTTCAAGCGATTTATTTTCTTCCTCTCACTTTCCACCTGTCAATTTACAGCTTAATTATATACTCCATAACTCTATATTTCAAGAACACACGCCTGCTAATGACAAGTTACCTGTTTTGCTTCCGTGAACCAACTTTCCTCAAGCTTTCTAAACTTCCCAGTTTCCACTCTATCATCAGTTTGAGATGCCACAATTTCGTCAACTGTCATAGTCGGATCATATGAACTTAGCAAAGTGCAGTACCTTTAGTCGGCCTGCATACGTATTATTCCGTGTGCATACTAGTAAATAAGTGCAATTACTTAATTCTGGGGAATCAGGGGTGACGGGAGTATGGAAAATTAACATTAGCATAAAGTACCCTTTAAAAGAGACCAGAAGACCACCTCATGGTTTCTATAAATAATTCAGAAGGAGATCAGCTGATGAGCCTTTGATCCTACAACTCTGACCCAAGTGGACATCTCCAAAAACATACCTGCACCATTATATAAATGCCTTCATGCTATTATTATATATTTTCATGTATCTAGGAGAATAGAAACTTAAAATTTCAAGTAAAGTTCTTTCGACCACACGGCATTCTTAGCCTCCAAAGCAGCAGCACTTGCGGTACTTAGGTCTACATTCAGGTCAAGAACCTAAGAAATAAAGCTTGTTGGCATCCTCAACAGGAGAAGTAGCAGTTTCGACCGATTAAGTTTTAAAGCGAACAACTCTCAAACGGGTAAATGTTACAAATTTAGCTGAAGGGAAGTAGGCCAAAAAAAGGTAACTGAAAATAAATGAAAATTAAAAGCAATGTTACTTACCCATGCATGTGTTAGGCTAGGCACAACGCATGGGGGTCGCGACCTAGTTTTTTCGGCCGGCGACCTAGTGCGACCTATTTGCCACAACCCGGCGACCTAGTGCGACCTAGTTGAAAAAAAAAAAAAAAAAAAAAAAATTTTTTTTAAACACAATAAATTTAATAAAAAACATTACATTTATTTAAAAAAAAACATTACACAATTATTCGAAATTAAAAAACATTACAATAATCCTAGTAATTTAAATTATAACGTTCCTTGATTTTGTCCTTCATTTCTTGTTGTGCTTGCTGTTTGGCTATCGGCAAGTTGGGGTCGATTTCCGAGTTGTAGAACATCAAGTCTTTATCTCGTTTCTTTGCTTCAGCAAGCTCGATAGCCCGACGTTGTAACTCGAGCTTTTCTCTTTTGATTTCCGCGGTTTTCTCCTGCAAAGCCAACTCCCGTTGCTTCAAGTCAAAGTAGGAATCTTGTTGTTGCTTCTTCTTTCCCCATCCAATGTCTTTCATCTTCTCCCATTTGGAGCTTACAGCTTCAACAAATGAAGACTTCCCAGTTGACGAAGAGGTTGATGACTTCTTTTTAGCACGATCACGACCCATTGGTCGATTTTCTTGTTTCTCTTCTTCAGAATCATCGTGCACATCCATGTAACTAGCGTGTCCAGAACCAGAAGTGGTTTCAGAAGTCTTGGCTTTTTTCTTTGTAAACCGTGGCATTTCAACCTCTAACCAACTCGGGTGATCTTTGAGCACCTTCCACGCCTCCCGGTATTGAAACTCTTTATTGTAAGTCACTTTGTATTCAGCACAAGCTTTTTGGAAATCAGTGAGATCATTTGCACCACTATCATGAGTACGCTCAACGTTATTCATAATACCACAGAATGCACCAACACTAGGACGCAACCTGTTTTTCCATTTGCTCACAACCGCGTCATACCCTCTAGTAGAACCCGTCTCGGTTTCATAGTACTTCAATACATCTTGCCAAAAGCCCTTAGATTTTTGACTGTTTCCTTGGATGCAATTCTCGGAAATATAACACCAACCTCTGCATAACGCACACTCCTCCTCACTTGTCCATTCTTTTGGTGGCTCAGTTGTATCAATCTGTTTCTTTTTCGTAGCACGTCTTGAGGGCTTCTTAGGTTTGATTGGGGACATTTCTTCCACATCGTCTTCAAGGTTGTATGCACCATGAAAAGACCCGTGTCCCGAACCTTGACCCATAGATTGATCTTGGCTAGGCCCGTCACCCACATAGTTGTCTTGGTTGTATATCATATTCTCAAATTGTGCATCAACCTCAAAACGATTAATCGGAGAATACTGTTGGTTTGGATAGGAAGTAGTGGAAGAATCCATAGTAGGCCGATACACACCCGAAGGCGATTCGTAGTTAGGTTGTTGGTTATCACGTTGTGGGGGATAAAAAGGACGGTTTGAATAGTTAGGTTGTTGGTGTGATTGATATTCAAAACCGGTGGGTCTAAACCGGAATTGTGGAGACACACCGGATAATCGAAAATTCGAGTCCGGTGTCACATGTGGAACAGATTCTTGACGAACTCGGGATTTTGGGGTTTTGTTTTGGGGAGTTCTCTTGCTAGACATTTTTAATGTGTGTTGAAATTTGTGTGTGAAATGTGAAAGAATGTATTGATTTATATAGGTTTTAAAAAAAATTTGAAATTTTTTTTTTTTTTTTTAAATCCAACGGTTATATTTCCAACGGTCCATTTTTACACAACTTTTGAATGGGTCGCGGTTAGGGTCGAATTGGCCAGGATTTACACCGGCGACCGAATCGCCGCAACGCGACGATTCGGTCGCGACCGACGATCGACCGAAAGTTTTCCGAGGCGTTGCGCCTAGCCTTATATTACTATACTATAGAAACTTGAATCTGCTTTTACTTTTGGCCATGGGAAACCGTGAATAATAATAGTAGTAATATTTTTATAATTTGGATCGTCTCTTTCACTTTCCCTGGTCTTCTCTCTTAACCACCATATTTATTTTTTTCTTCTTATTAAAAAAGCTCAGATCTACTACATTTTAGCCATGGGAAACGTGAATTTTTGGGCTAGAAACGTTTCCCCAAACGTTTCGTAAAAAAAGAGCGGCGTACCCCAAGTGACGAAACGTTTCGACTTTTTCCGGGGACGTTTCCCCGGCGTTTCCCCGCGTTTCCCGTTTCCCGCGTTTCCGATACGTCATACGTCATTCCGGTGGCGTTTCGGTGCTTCCTAGGTTTGAACCTTGACCTAACCAAGTGATATGTTACTCTAAATATATCAAACACAGAATTTGACTTGCGTCATGGGTTAACTGTGTTAAAAACTATTGTCCTAACAAAAATCATACATAAATGACGTTTATCAATGAGAGGGGGTCATGGGCACAAAACAGACTTATAAGCTTGCACACCAAAAAGATTTAAATACAGCTGAAACAAGTAAGCGGAGGGCTTTAGGTTCAGCAATGGAGTGTTGCGAGGATTATAGGTATGATTGCAATGGTTTTATTCTAATTTACATGTATTATATATTAATTAATAAACGAAATATGAGAAAATAGATAAAGACAAAAAATTATAAATGATAAAATAAGAATTAAAAGTAGAAAATGTATCAAAAACGTTAAGTGTTTTGCTAATGACAACCCTAAGGGTTGTAGTTAAATGAATAAATTTCTTACAAACTTATTTATGGATCACTGTGATTGGATGTCAATTCCGAAAAACATGGATATAATTCCTAAAATTCAGGATGCATAACAAACCCTTAAATTTGATTGGTTCATTTTATTTCTTACACTAAATTGTAATAAAAAGATCCTTCTTAAATACAGCCCTAAGGGCTGTTATTAGCAAAACCCAAAGGTTAAAACTCCCTTTTTGACGTAGAACTAGGGTAGCCAAAAGACCTTTTCTTTATCATAGACCAATTGAACTTATCTGGCTCATCCATTTACATCTCATCCGACGGTTTTTATTATTCCCTATTTTCTTTTTATTAAATTGATTTTTAGTATTTCCCACATGTCTCATCACTCTTTCAATCCTTATGCAACCGATACAGTCATTATCACCGCCTAATTTTCTGATGACATCACCACCGGCAACCACAAAAAGGTGAAACACCAACTAAGCTCAAAACAACAACACAGATCCTTTAGTATGGTCAATCGAGCTATCTTTTGTTCTATTATCATCTGGTAAGTTAGTTTTGTAACAGCTCGTTTTGCATATATGTTGGTCGAATAGTGTGCCAATTGCTTAAAAGTTTTTAGTGAAAGTATTTTCGAGTATAATCGTCATGCCCGTTGCTTGTTTCGGCGCTTTTTTGGAGCAAATTGTGCTTAGTTTTGACTTACATTGTGTATCTGATGTAATGTAATGTTGGGGTTATTTAGTTTATGGTTGAGTGAATGCTTGTTTACCCACTTTTTCCGAGTAGGTTGCCTATTTTTGGATTAGTTAATTGCTTGTGATTTTGTTAATGTTTTATGTTTATTTAGTTACTTATTCAAATAGCTTTTTTTAAGATCAAAAGACATTATATACAGCTGTGGTATTTATCAATCTAAGTTAAAAAGGTCCTCTTTTGATTCTGGCAAGTGCACAAGTTTCTTTTTCTTTTACTGTCTATTGTCTCCTCATGTGGATGATGCCATGGATTACCACCCTTTAATGGAATTGTGTTCGAAGTGGGTGCACCACCTTCCCTATCCTTTTTACCATAATGAATACTTCATGATTTTTTGAATTATCACTTGGTTTGGTTTGCTGCAACAGAGAAATATGGCATGGATCTTGTCGTAGGCGGAGACATTTTGGCAACTAGATCATATATTGTGATTTTAATATGCTGACAATGTACGCATGCTTGTAATGAATAATAGTTTTCGTGGTTTTTTTTAACATAATGAATACTTTTTACCATAATGAATACTTCATGGTTTTTTAATCATCACTCGGTTTGGTTTGCTGGAACAGATAACATGGTACGCATCTTGTCGTTGGCGGAGACATATGGGCAACCAAATCATATTTTACGATTTCAATATGCTGACGAGGTACGCCTGCTTATATGGTTTTTATATATTCTGATTGTGCACATGCTCTAAACTTGCATGATTAACTTCTTTATTAATAAAATAACATAACTGATATGCAGTTAGATGAAGACAATGAAGCCAAATGCAAGGATATGTTAATGGACCCTAATGGTTTTTTGACTTGATAGTCGTGATGCCAGAATCCACATGGTGGTCTCAGAAGTGGGTTTATAGTCGCGACTTGTAGCGTCTAAGGCAGTAGAGGAGGAAGAGCAAGTGATGAGTCGTAAATGATTGTGAATGATAGTTTCGTTTCTTAAAACTAATGGGTTGCTAGTAAATTTGTGAATGGTAGTATGATGGTAAACTGATTTTAATAGTTGTTATGTTTGAAAGACTTTTGTCAAGTTAAGATGTTTGTCTTTCTGGTATTCATGTCTGACCCATAGTCACATGGAACGGGGATCGCTCCGGTACGGGATCACGAATCGGGATCGTGGTTCGCTAGGGACCTAACATTTGGTTCGATAGGGGTAGGTTCATTTGGGAAGGATCGCTTCGGTACGATGTACCATGTAATGTGGTACGATGTACCCATGTAGCCAAATAATTTAAAATTCGAAATTCCAAGCATGATACTTATCATAATATCATTATTCGTTCAAAAACAAATATTAAAAAGTTTCATTTCAACAGAACATAATAATATCCAAAAACCAATAAACATCATGAAAACTTAGTCGAACCTTTGGTTAACGACACAAATATACACACCCTATAATTGGAAGTGAAATCAACACCCTAAAAAACAATAAACATCAGGAAAAGATATATAACATCAGAAATATACACACCCTATAATCGGAAGTGAAATTAATCGCGAATCGGGTGCACCTGGAACGCGAATTGGATTTAATTGAAACGTGAATCGGATTTAATTGGAACGTGAATCGCTCTCACTAGATTCATATATCAATTAGACTTTGGAACTCTAAGTTCATCGATCCAGTTCGCGATCCCGATCGATCCGGATCGATTTCGTACCCTGTTTTGGTTCGAACGAACTGGATCGGAATTCGTGGGTACTGTAGCGAATTATGTGACTATACTCTGACCTTTTTCTCATATGCTAAATCATACATGATTCTTGTCGAATCATACATGATTCTTGTCAAATCATACATGATTCTTGTCGAATCATACATGATTCTTGTCGAAACATACATGATTCTTGTCGAATCATACATGATTCTTGTCGAAACATATACATAATGATTTACTCTTGTGGAATCATACACGATGCGTACTAAATTATATTTGATTAATTATATTTGATTCGTAGAATCGTACATGATTCTCGTAGAATCATACATGATTCTCGTAGAATCGTACATGATTCTCGTAGAATCGATGATTCTCGTCGAATCATACATGATTCTCGTCGAATCATACATGATTCTCGTCGAATCATACATGATTCTCGTCGAATCATACATGATTCTCGTCGAATCATACATGATTCTTGTCGAAACATATACATAATGATTTACTCTTGTGGAATCATACACGATGCATACTAAATTATATTTGATTAATTATATTTTATTCTCGTAGAATCATACATGATTCTCGTAGAATCATATATGATTCTCGTAGAATTATACATGATTCTCGTAGAATCATATATGTAATTCTTCATTTGTGTATTGTAATTTCTCAAAAGAGTTAGATCCACCTAATTATTGGAGTAGTACAGTATTTGTAGCTTCCTGAAATACACAAAGTAATTAATACTTGAACTTTGTGTGTCACAATTTTAGAGGCATGGTAAGCAGGGGGTATATGTGTGTTATGATATGGTGACAATTCGTTACTTTATTCCTTGCTGCCAAATAATTACATTCAAATAT
This sequence comes from Glebionis coronaria, assembly GCA_025667525.1. Lineage (NCBI taxonomy): Eukaryota > Viridiplantae > Streptophyta > Magnoliopsida > Asterales > Asteraceae > Glebionis > Glebionis coronaria. The sequence continues at coordinate 622,486,103 of CM046877.1, forward strand.
CAATTCATATATACACCAACATGCCAAACAAGCCTTAAAAAAGGTGAAACGGAGTTAAACACCTTTTTTTTAATTAGACATCATGTTAATGAAGTGATATCATTATTTTATTTACATTTAATTCTTTGATGCCAAAAAATTACATTCAAAATCCATCGTATCTACACCCACATACCATATATATCTTTAAAATGGTGAAATGGTATAAGAGACTCTCATATTAGCTAAACACATGCTTAATTAAATCTTTGTAGGATTTTACCCCTAATAACACATGTAACGTTGAGTCGTCAAAATTCGGGTACATGGTACTTGGTCCATGTGTCATAAAATAGGTTAATATGAACACTAACATTTTAGCAATTACATTGCGCATCAGCTATTTTTCTTTCAATTTTAGGAATTTTTACGTTTACTTTGTTATTTTCTTTTTCACATCTATTTTCATATATATTAATATTAAAAGAAAATAAAAACATACTATTAAATGTATATTATAAATCAAACTATTACCATGAACCTCATTTGTATATTATTTTATTCCGTAAAAAGTGGAATATAACATAAAAAAAGGCACACGTTGCATTCATGCGTCAATTTTAGTTAAATAAATGGAAGTTCCTTCAAACACCAATTAACCACTTTTATATTTATTATAATTCAATTAAACAACCATTCAGATAAGTACCCCAATTAAAACTCAATATTGTGCTCACACCAATAACATTGTATATAAAACCTCATTTGTAAACGGTGATGAAACAATTGCGAAAGCTCATAATTTTGAAAGAAAGGTCGACCGTAAATAAAGTTGGACAACAAAAAGTGAAAAAAAACAAGTCATTTATGATATGTAATCAAATTAAAACAGGGGAAACAATATAGAAACTTATACTTATGCCTACTTCACCGACAAAATCACTAGCTACTTCACGCCTTCACCTCACACTAGGTTATTCTCAACATAAAATTAAGGAAGGTCCCTAAAAACACTACTCTTTTTAATCTAAAGGTTTTTGTTTTGAACATGGTTCCCGGCAACCACCGTTATACAAAATGGGTCCGCGTCGGATTTTAGGGACTAAAAAACTAAAAAATGATAAAACTTCTTGAAATTAATAAAATTAATATGAATAAATGTAATATAATGTTACTTTTGATCCAAATGTAAAAAATTTATGTTACGACGAAAAACATATAGTTTCTCATACTTTGATTTGATTGTTTCTTTAGCATGAAATAAAAAGGTGATTTGATGATGTTTACTATATTATATAGTGATCAATGTCATATGTGTATATGGCATGAAATACATAAACATAAATGAAATATAGAAAAATAAAATGGTACATATCTCCGTTCAACGAATTTGGTAAGATTTAACAAATAAGGATTTTTTTTTTTAGTGTGCATCGGTTACAATTTGTGTGTGTGCTAGAAAAAAGCCGACTAGTTGATGATTTCTACTCATTGAGGAGCACTTAATAGCTAAGTTGATCGACGTTTGGATTTTTATTCAATGTAGAACAAAAAGTAACTTATTAGTCATTGCTAAATGTACAAAAATGGTTCTAAGTGTGCGCTTGAGATAAGTTTGTTACTAGTGATGCTGATTAAAACTATATGGAATGTAATATTTTAACATGGATGGTTCTAACTATACGTGTGAGATAACATTTAGGTTATTCACATTTAATCAATTTTCCATATATGTTCATAATAAGTTTATTTCTAGTGATTTTGATCTATATAGCATGTAATACTTCAACATATATGGCTATAATTATACTCGTGAGATAACATTTAGGTTATTGATATTTAACCAACTTTTCATACATGTTCATAATTAAGTTTGTTTCTACTAATGTTGATAATAACTATATGGCATGTAACACTTTAACACATATGGTTGTAATTATATGTGTGAGATAAAATTTAGTTTATTGACATTTAATAAATTTTTCATACATGTTCATAATTAAGTTTGTTTCTAGTAATGTTGATTAGAACTATATGACATGTAATACTTCGACACAAATGGTTGTAACTATATCCGTAAGATATCAATTAGGTTATTGACATTTAATCAATTTTTCATACATGTTTATATTTAAGTTTGTTTCTAGTAATGTTGATTATTATTATATGCCATGTATGTCAACACATATCTTTCTAGCACATACTTTCTTATGAAATGAAATAGGTGAACATAAATGAAATATGTAAAATAAAAGTATGTCTTAGAAACATCTGTGTTGAAATATTACATGTCATATAATTTTTATCAACATTACAAGAAACTAACTTGCATCTGCCAAACATGTATAGAAAATTGATTAAATGTCAATTACATAAATGTTATCTCACACATATAGTTACAACCATGTGCGTTTGAAGTATAGTTATGATACAATCATATGTGTTGAAGTATTACATGCTATATAGTTTTGAATAATTCTGATTTCATCGACTAGTCGGTTTTTCTAGCGCGCACACACAAATTGGAACCGATACACACTAAAAATGTTTGAATTATTAATTATTACCAACTCTGTTGAAAGGTTATGTGTAACATTTTATTTTTCTATATTTTCATTTATGTTCGTGTATTTTATCTTCATGTATTTTATGCCATGTAGGCATATCACATTGATCATTATAGAATTTAGTAAACGTCGCAAATCTTTTTCTCAATTCACATTAAGAAAATAATCAAATCAAATTATGAGAAATTTTATGTTCATCGCGGTAACATACATGTTTTTATACAACACTTTTGATCACATGTAACATCACATTACATTTTTTCGTATTAATTCATTATTTTTTCTAGAATTTTTATCCTCTTTTAACCTTTTAGTCCCTATTTCGGAAACCATCTTGAAAAGAAAAAACTTTAAAACCGATATAGTAGTGTTTTAGGGACCTACCTTAATTTTATGTTAAAAATCACCTTGTGTAAGGTGAAGATGTGAAGTAACTAGTGATTTTGTTGGTGTTAACTTCGGCACTATTATATTGGTAGAATGAGATACCACGAATTTTACATCTACCTTTTCAATTTTCAAGGCAACGTTTATCTTTATTTTTTGTTATTTTTTAAAATTACATTAAATTTAGTTATACATGACAATATATTTTTTTTAAGTTCTAATGTTCAAATGAAAAAAGTTGAGGAAAACCATAAACGAAGATAATATACAGTGTTAAAGGACTCAGATGTTAGAAAAGACTTATTAGTATTATTGATGTGACTCGGCCCGATTCACGACTTGTTAACTTTTTTATTTTTCACTTTTTGACTAGGAACCACCTTAAATTTTTTGTTGGTTATGTCACCGCCTAAAACAGTTGTTGAGTATTAGTTTGGTCATTGACTTCTTTACTTTTTTTAAAGCACGTTAAATAATGGCTAGCTTAATAAAAAAACTACGTAAAAATCTATTCACTGTTAGGTTTCTTTCACGTATATGTCAAGCTAATTTAAGTTATAAAATGTAAAACCCTAAAGATCAAAAATAAACTATCAAAAGAAATAAAACTTTTTTCTGACTAAAAAATAGCATGTAGTGTGAGTGAATAGTATAATTCCTTTCTAATAAAAATGAAAGAACAATATTAGTTCATGAATGAAACATGCTTTTTTACTTGTCTATAAGTAGTATTTTGTTACAAAATGAGCCGCTCACAATAAAACATCGAAAAAACTAAACAATCATGTTTAGACATGTGTATAGGTCGTTGTAATTCAATTCCACATCATAAATGGCATGTTCTATTTTCACTTTTAATTTTTATATACGATATTCTCGAAACAACTCAAGTGGATCTAGATATTATTTCGTCGCCAATCACAACAAGGTTTTATACAAAAATTTATTAGCGCGGGTACAACATTGTTATTCTAATTGGTGTAGTTATTTGAACTGTTGTTTAAATTACTTATAGTAATAAATATAAAAAGAGTGGTTTGGTTTTTGAAGGCATTTTTATTATATAAATGAGATTGATGCATGAATGCAAAGGTTTGGCTTTTTTTGTTAGGTTATGCTTCCTTTTTTTATGAAATGAAATGACATAGTGTTTTCTAATCATTTCGTAACATGTTTTAACAATACTCGGTAGGGAAAGAAGTGATGCTCAACAACCACTTTAAAACCTTTAAGATTAAAAAATAATAAAACTTCATAGGAATAATAAAATTAAAATGTAATATACTATTGTTACATGTGATCAAAAGTGAAGTAAATGACATGTTTGTTATGATAAACATACAATATGTCATAGTTATATTAGTTTGTTCGTTTAGTTTGAAATAAAAAAAATGATTGGTGTTAACGTATACTATGTAGGAATAAATGTCATATACATATATGTCATGAAATATGTGAACATAAACTAAATATCGGAGAAACAAAATGTAACATATTTGCGTTCAAATGGTTTGCAGGACTTAATAATTTTGAAGAAATTTTATCACTTGACATGAAACATGTGGATATACATATCAGGGAAACAAAATGTAACATACTTGCGTTCAAGTGGTTTGCTAGGATTTAATAATTTTGAACGGTTTTATCACCTTCAGGTTACGGATATCGAGTATCGGTCGGTTACAATTTGTGTGTGAGTTTGCTAGAAGAAACTGATTAGTCGATGATTACACTCATCGGGAGCACTTGATGGCTAAGTTGACGATGTTTATGTTTTAATTTAATGTCCGCTCGAAACTAACTTATGTAGTGACTTCTAAATGTACATAATAACTTGTTACTATACGTGTGAGAAGATTTAGTTGGTCGATATACAATCAACTTTTCATACATGTTTATAATTAAGTTTGTTTCTAGTAATGTTGACTAGAAGACTTAAAAGGTTAGGTTTACTCCAAACAACTTGATATTTTATATATGTCATTTTAATCAATATATCAACAAAAAAAATATATCTTATATTTTACTTTCTTGATCATTAAGTTATTCGAATTAATGTTACGGTCACATAAGAAATGAAACTGTAATGAGAAGTCTGAGAATATACTACAACTGTACATTTTGGATGCAACGAAAAAGGTGCATATTTGTTTAATATTATCTCCTTTATTTGAATGGTGGTTAAAAATCATTCTCTCTTTTCATTTTTCTTCACCAAATCTCTTCCTATAGGTATACTTTATTTGTGTATATTAAATTTAAATGGTGTTTTGTTATTAATACATATTTACAAAAAAACAAAACTACAAACATGTTAATATGATTGGAAAGAAGATTAATTACCAATTAATTAATAATATCTCATATTTGTTATGAAATAAATATCACTTGATCACGTATGCTAAATAATCGCAACAATATTTGCTTTTGACCACATATGTTAAACAATCACAACATTATATGCAAAATGAAACTACGAACATGTTAATATCGAGTAAAAGAAGATTTAATGCCAATTAGTTATTATTATATCATATTTGTTAAGAAAATAACTATCACTTGATCACATATGCTAAGCAATCACAATATAATTTTCTTCTGATCGAGAATTATGCCTAATTGTCGACCAAGCAAGTCATCAACTGTTTGTGATGAGTACGACCATAATGCAATTTTTCTTGTGAAACACTCAATTCTTTTAAGGAAACACAACATTATTTGCTTTTGATCAAGAATAAGTTATTCCTATTTGTCGATCAAATAAGTCATAAATTCTTTTGTTCATTTTCTTTTTAACAAACACTAAATCATCAAAGCAATGTATATATAAAACCTGCCACATATTCTAATTTTGGACAAATTTGTTTAATAAAGATGTGTAAGGTTTATTTTTACGTTTTTCCATTTATGACTAAGTATAAAAAGAAACCGATATACATTTATTGAACATATTTGTCCAAAATTAAAATAGGTGACCAAATCTTATCTACACTTGCTTAGAATAACTGAGTGTTTACGCAAGAAATTGCATTATGGTAGTACTCGTCAAACAATTAATGACTTACTTGGTCGACAATTAGGCATAACTTATTCCCGATCAAAAGAAAATAATATTCTGATTGTTTAGCATATTTGATCAAGTGATAATTATTTTCTTAACAAATATGAGATAATACCAAGTAACTGGTATTTAATCTTCATTCCTACTTTATATTAACTTGCTCATAGTTTTGTTTCTAGTAGATACGTACCTTAATGATAAAACATATATTAAATTTAATATACAAAAATGAGGTATATATTAATAGGAGGGGTTCCATGAAAAAAATGAGAAAAGTGAGAATGATTTTAACCACATTTTCAAATAAGGGAGATAAAATTAAGAGAATTTGCATTTTTTTAGTTGCATTTCAAATGTATAGTTGTGATATATTCTCACACTTGTCATTCTAATTTTTTCCTATATGATCTTAACACTAAACGATAACTCAATGATAAAGAAAGTGTAATATAAGATAGGATATTTTTTCTTGATATATTGATTAAAATGACATATATCAACCTAGCCTCTTTAGTTTTTCAGTCAACCTAAACATAATTATGAAAATGTATGTGAAGTTGATTAGATATCAATCAACTAAATGTTATCTCACGTGTATAGTTACAAACTATTGTGTACGTTTAGCAATCGATACATAAGTTACTTTTGATCGGACATTGACTTAAAATCTAAACATCACCAACTTAGCCATCAAGTGCTCCCTAATGAGCTAGTGTGGTAGTCGACTAGTTGATTGTGAGCTATTGTAATCATCGACTGCTCGATTTCTTCTAGCACATACATACACAAATTGTAACCGACACATACTCAATCTCCGCAACAAGGTGATAAATTTTTTCGAAATTATTAAATACTAGCAAACCACTTGAACGAAAATATGTTATATTCAGTTTTCTCCGTATCTCATTTATGTACAAATACTCCATGCCATGTAGGCATATGACATTGATCACTACAAAAATATGTTACGTCCAACCACCTTCTCATTTCAAAGAAAATGGACAAACAAATATTACTACGAGATATTGTATGTTCATCCTAACAAACATCTTCTTCACTTCACTTTTGACACAAGTAACAACAATATATTACATTTAGTTTCATTACTTCTATAAAGTTTTATTGTTTTGTTAAACTTTAATGCCCTAAAATGGATCATTATTAGGTTACCTTCATCCGTATCATTTTTATTTAAATTGTAAAATATAAAGTTTAAAGAAAAACAATAAACAGTCAAAATAAAATAAATTTGTTTTAACTGAAAATATCAACAATATCAAGTTGTACGAATATATCTTATAATTTTTTTCTAATCATAGTATACATGCATATTTATTTAGGGAAGTATAAAAGCATAGTTAGGGAGCATATGATGAGCAAAAGGTCATACGTATATATATGCACACGGCTGCATGAAACCGAAAAAAGTAAGCATAAAAGACTAACCATGTCGCGCATGTGCAGTGTTCATTATGCAATACTTACATACCTTTCGTCGTTTTCGCAAGAGTATATAACCTTCGCATTAGTTATAAAAGACATCGACTGAACGATTTCAAGGATCAATGTACGAGTCATTCACAAGAAAACGTTAAGGTACAAAAAATTAGGTGTTAAACTTGGATTTTATAGGCCTATGGTTGTTACTAATTGGAGGGTGTTACCAAAACTTAAAATTGATAGCAACATTAATAGCGGTGGTAATAATATAAATTACCGTTTTTTAACTTTTTTTATATGGTCAAAATTTGCATTAACAACTTAAAGCATTTATAGTGGTAGAGAGATTTTAAATGTAAACAAATAAAAAAAAGGTTAAGAAGATAAAATTATATCGATGACATAAGATAATTAACGATCACAGTTTTCATATGTAGTGAACGAGTTTGCGAACTCGCGATCGGTTGTGCCATGGCGGAATGTTTACGTAGTATGTATATACGTGAAAATAGCAAAGGGTAAGATGAAATTATTCATTTTTACGGACTAAATAAAAATATGTTAAAACCTAATTAGCTCTATTATTTGTCCAGTTTGTTGTGTGGGTGTTGATTCTAGAGACCATCTCTTTTTGGCTTGTCATATTGCGAAATCTATTTGGCAGCTCATTAGCAATTGGGTTGATATTCCTTCGTCGGATTATGCTTATATTGGCGATCTATACTCTTGGTTGGTTTCTTAGAGCGGCTCTAAAGGAAAAAAAGATCGGTTACATGGCATCATTGCTACAACTTTATGATGGATTTGGCGTTTACGAAACCATATTACTTTTGACTCACATTCTCTTAGAAAATGTTATATTTTTTATAATATTAGACTTTATTCTTTTTCTTGCCTTAAGTCTAGAGGTTGTATAATTTCTTGTTAGAACGATTGGCTTAGACATCTTTATACTTTTCTCTAACTCCTTGCTAGTTGCTTTCTTTAATATAATTTTGATGTTCTAAAAAGAATGTTAAAACCTAATTAAAAGAAACCTTAAACTATAGCCCACGCCACAAGCTCAAGCCTTAATTTGGTCTGACATTTTTCTCAAAGCACTTGTTTATAAGAGCACAAGAAACGGTAGAGCCGTTTTTGTGGTGCCATCGCCAAAAAATGTTGTCAGGTCAACAAATTGAGCTATGTCACCAATTTTCAGGGAGAGTGATCTGCCATAGCGATTCTGGTGCCATGGGATTTTTATTTTTATTTTAACTTAAATACATATTTATATAAAAAATTATATTCATTAATTTAAAACATTACATAAACATTAAACATTACAAAAAAACGAAACACAAATCATTTAAAAATGAGAGTTTCTCGGATAAGTTTTCAAAACATCCCAACAATGAAGATGTTTAAACTGGCACATATGTTGAGCTTCATAGTCACGAAGGGCATTATTCATTAAATCCTCGTCAGTTGCTACAGTTACCCGTGTACGATTTGCTTTGTTGTAACATTCAGCGAACCTACCCACGGTGATCAATAGGGACTTCCATTTCCCATATATGCTATGGTACGTTTGTTTCCTCGGATAATCTAATCGGTCCTCCATTTTTTGTAAAATCTCAGCCCAAAAAATACGAGAATCTATTGTGTTACCTGTCACGTTGTTTTCGACAACAAAGTTCCAAGCGCGACACAACGTTATTTCTTCCTCGGATGTTCATATTACCGGCGCCATTGGAGATGTGAAAGAAGATGATTTGTTATGTGTTTGAGGAAGAAGATATGGAAAAAATAGATGTAAAATAAAGATTTTATAAAATTTTGGGCTTTTAAAAAAAATCAAAATATCCAACATCTATAATACCCTTAAATTCAAAAAATTTCAAAAAATAAAAAATAAATAAACCGCGTGGGATGTGTCGACGGCACGAGCTGCTCGGCGCCAAACCACGGAGTCTTGCGCCAAAGAATTTTGTCGCGCCAAGGTTTGGCGTCAGCTAGGGGTGTAAACGAGCCGAGTCGAGCTGAGTACTATCAAGCTCGAGCTTGACTCGAATACAAAAACTTGAGCTCAAAACTCGGCTTGAGCTCTAGCGAGCTTTATATTTCGAGCTCGAGCTCGTCATATAAAACTCGAGCTCGAAACTCGACTCGAGCTCGATTATTTTCACATGTTATGATCGAACTCGATAAATACTCGACATATCAAGCTCGACTCGACTCGATTTATCTATATAAAAAGGTAGCAAAATAAGCTCGATAAGGCTCGCGAGCTTCTCGAGCCGAGTATATTGGAGCTCGAACTCGACTCGAATGTATACTCGAGTAGCTCGAATTCGAGCTCGACTCGTTTAGATCGAGTAGTTCACGAGTCCATCTCGAGTAGCTCACGAGCTGTCTCGGCTCGTTTACACCCCTAGCGTCAGCGAACGGCACCACCACTCCAACCCCTCTAATTATAAGCACTTGTTTATAAGCACCCGCAACTCACTGGATGTGCTAGTTTAGCAACAATTTGGTCTGACAATCAACATGCACCTTTATATACCACAAAAACACATATGCTACACGCACAACTCCGATCCGATCGTGTTCCAAAAACCCTAAATGTGTGTTTAGTTGAAGAAAAATCCTCCACTTTTCTAAAAAAAAATTCATTTGAAAATGAAAAAATAAAAAACTTGTTTAGTTCCATCTTTTTTTCATATTTTTTCAAAAATCAAGAAATTTTCATTTTCAAATATTATATAGAAAACTAGAAAACTTCATATTACACTTTTCTATTTCTTTTCCCAAATAATAATAAAACATATTCCCATATCTTTTTTAACCCTATTTTACGTTTCCGTAACTTTTTTACGTTTTCATCAGTATTTTTACGTTTTCTTCACTAAATTTACATTTTCGTCGGTATTTTTACGTTTTTAACAGTATTTTTACGTTTTCGCCAGTAAATTTAGTTTTCGTCAGTAATTTTACGTTCAGTAAACTTACATTTTTGTCAGTAATTTAACGTTTTCGTCAGTAAACTTACGTTTTCGTCAGTAATTCTACGTTTTCGTTACTAAATTTACGTTTTCGTCAGTAAACTTACGTTTTCGTTAGTAAACTTATGTTTTCGTCAGTAAAATTACGTTTTCGTCAGTAATTTACGTTTTCGTCAGTATACTTACGTTTTCGCCAGTATACTTACGTTTTCGCCAGTAATTTTACATTTTTGTCAGTAAACTTAAGTTTGCGTCAGTAAACTTACGTTTTCGTCAGTAAACTTACGTTTTTGCCATTAAACTTACGTTTTCGTCACTAAAATTACGTTTTCGCCAGTAAACTTACGTTTTCGTTAGTAATTTTACGTTTTCGTCAGTAAACTTATGTTTTCGTCAGTAAACTTACGTTTTCGCCAGTAAACTTACGTTGTCGTCAGTACTTTTACGTTTTTGTGAGTAAATTTACGTTTTTGTCATTATTTTTACATTTTCGTCACCGAACTTACGGTGTCGTCAGTAACTTACGTTTTTTACAGTAAATTTACGTTTTCGGTAGTAATTTTAAGTTTTCGTCAGTAATTATAAGTTTTCTCAGTAATTTTACGTTTTCGTCAGAAATTTTACGTTTTCGTCAGTAAACTTACGTTTTCGCCAATAAACTTACGTTTTCGTCAGTAAACTTACGTTTTCATCACTAAATTGACGTTTATGTCATTATTTTTACGTTTTCGTCAGTAAACTTACATTGTCGTCAGTAAACTTACGTTTTGACATTATATTTACGGTTTCGTCAGTAATTTTAAGTTTTCGTCGGTAATTTTAAGCTTTCGTCAGGAATTTTACGTTTTCGTCAGGAATTTTACAGACAAAAATTTAGAATACTTACGAAAATGTTAATGGAGAAAACATAAGTTACTGATGAAAACGTAAATTTACTGAGGAAAACGTAAAATTACTGACGAAAACGTAAAATTACTGAAGAAAACGTAAAATTAGTGACGAAAACTTAAATATACTGACAAAAACGTAAAAATACTGACGAAACCGTAAATATACTGACGAAAATGTAATATTACTGACGAAAACGTAAAATTACTGACGAAAACGTAAATTACTGACGAAAATGTAAAATTACTTATGAAAACGTAAAAATAATGACGAAAATGTAAAATTACTGACAAAAACGTAAGTTTACTGACAAAAACGTAAATGCTGAGTAAAACCTAAGTTTACTGATGAAAACGTAAGTTTACTGATGAAAACGTAAGTTTACTGATGAAAACGTAAGTTTACTGATGAAAACGTAAGTTTACTGACGAAAACCTAAATTTACTTAGGAAAACGTAAATTCACTGACAAAAACGTAAAAATTCAGACGAAAGCGTAAAACTACTGATGAAAACGTAAAAATACTGATTTGACAAAAACGTAAATTTACTGACGAAAGTGTGAAATTACTGAGGAAAACGTAAAATTATTGACGAAAACGTAAAATTACTGACGAAATCATAAAATTACTGACGAAAACGTAAAATTACTGACGAAAACGTAAACATACCGACGAAAACGTAAAAATAATGACGAAAACGTAAAATTACTGACAAAAACGTAAGTTTACTGACGAAAATGTAAAAATACTGAGTAAAACGTAAAATTACTGATGAAAACGTAAGTTTACTGACGAAAACGTAAATCTACTGAGGAAAACGTACATTTAATGACAAAAACATAAAAATTCAGACGAAAACGTAAAAATACTGATGAAAACATAAAATACTAATGAACACATAAAAATACTCATGAAAACATAAAATACCATATTGAACAAGATATTGAGGAAAACGCCATGTCTCCAACATTTTTTGGATATGTTTATTCTCCTTATGCATAATTTAAGCTCTCTTTCAGAATACTAATAGGTCATATTCTTAGTTCAAGGTGACCACATTTAGGTCAGATTCTTAGTTCAAGGTACTGTGGTTTAACGGCAAAGGGTGCAACTTAGGGATACGTGTTGGGATAAGGCTAGAGCTCTTCCCTGGTCACTCATAAATGTACACACACCTAGCGATGTTTGAACCTTTGACCTCACCAACAATATGTTACTCAAAATATACCAAACGCAGAATTTGACATTGCGTTATGGGTTTAACTGTGTTAAAAACTAGTGTCTAACAAAAATCATACATAAATGACGTTTCTCAATGAGAGGGGTCATGGGCACAAAACAGAATTATAGGCTTACACAACACCAAAAAGATATAATTACAGCAGAAGCAAGTAAGCCGAGGGCTTTAGGTTCAGCAATGGAGCAGTGCAAGAGTTATACACAGGAAACAAGCCGATAAACCCACATTACATACACAGGAAACAAGCCGATAAACCCACATTATATAGTATAATCTTGAATAACATGAATGATGAATCATTAGCAAGTAATTTTCGACCTCATCCAGTAGTAGAAAAAACTGTGTAAGAGAGATGTGGCGACAAACAAAACTAGCCCGTCGTAAACTAGTTTGGATGTCAAATATGCCCAAAGTACTCAAGGTGATAAATAGGTCAACATCATTCATGTTATTCAAGATTATACTATATAGGCAGTTACAGATCAAGCTCAAAACACATATAGCATATAGGTAAACAGCATAGCATGTTCCTAACACATGAGATACATGTAAACTCGGATTCTGTACAATGGCAAGCAAAAAAACCATAACAAACCTCGCATCGTATGTTCAGACATACAAATCCAACCCATGATATTACAGTGCATCCATACGATTCTACGCAAACATATACCCAACTACACAGGTTTTAATTTTAACTTTTTGAGCGTATGTTTCAGGCTTTCAGCATTGCAGATAGTAAGTAAGTAGCCATAGGTTTTTTGCAGTGAACTTTAGATCAACAGGTGATGTATAGACGTATGGTTACAGAGTCATAAACACTTGTACACACCTGTCACATAAAAAAATGTAAAGCAATCTCATGCTACCATGATATGGTTCAAGCCCATATATCAATATAGGTAAACAGCATAGCTCGATCCAAACACACCAGCCATGAAACTCGCATATGCAATCCAGGGTAAAACAGACGAGCAAAGTAACCATAACAAACCAAGAACAAGTGTTGTAGCATATATTTGTCACCCCCTATATGACCAAGCATCCATACATATGCAAACATATGCCCAACTAAACAGGTTGACTTTTTCACCTTCTGTTCCAGAATTGCAGATGGTAATAATTAAGTATGCCACATCTGAAGAGTTACTAAAACTCGTCAGATCAATTTCAATTACTAGGCAGCTTTATGTTCAGCAATGGAACATCGCATGGGTCATAGGCAGGAAACAAACTTATTAGCCAAAACTAGACCAAAAAGATTCACATACAGCATAAGCAAGTAAGCAGGAGGCTTTAGGTTCAGGAATGGAGCGTAGGAAACAAACTTATAAACACACATGCAGTAAAAAGATTTACAGAACAGCAGAACAAATCGCCTTTTTAACATGGACAAAGCTTGATAAACAATGACTTACATACAATAGAACAAGTCAAGCACAGATCAACATATCCAGGGGGCGGCATTAAATCAACAACGCTAGAGCAGAATTGGATTATAAGATCTACACCCGATTTTACTAAAACGTGTCAGAATAATATCAGTGCTAACATAACCTAGCTCTAACCCCTCTAAGCATATAGTTTCCAATGCAATACGCATAAACACAGTTTCAATAGCACGGCATGGCAAACTCTCAACAAGCTACATAAGCACAATAGTTTAGTTCTAACATATAAAATCAACCCATAATACGGAAATGCATTACACTTGATCCATTAACAAGTTTTAACACAATCACATTTAAATCCCGTCAAATATACAAACTTATTCCAATACCACATAACGTACCAACCCGTTCATCACATTGCATCAAACCATACTCAATCACCCACGGGCCTTAAGTTCCGCAAGTCTCCTTGACAAGTCATCTTCATCAACTTTCTCCTCACTCTTAGTCGCCACAGCATGTCCAGCCGGCTGCGGCAACCCAACAGACACTTCCAAACCATAATCATCCGCAACTTGCTGCATCAAGCTATTAACCTCCCCTTCAGGTGTGCTCAAACTCGTACTTCCTGCCATTGAACTCTCCATAAACTCAGCTTGAACCTCCATATTAACAAACTGCCTCTCGAATGAATCCATCGTCTCGCTCATCTTCTGCAAGTTCCCGGTGTTCAAAGTCGACTCTAGGCTCTTCACAATCGACCCCATACTTTTGCTAATAGTATTCATCTTGGCTTGCGTATCTAAACGCGCAACAACAGCATCTAGACGCGAAGATAGCTTTAGATAATTCATTTGTTCATTACGTTTACGGATGGCATTTTCAGCGTAGATACGTGCGCCATCCATGTTGCCTTTCTCGATGGCTTTTTTGACTTTGAGTTTTTCTGTTTTCTCATCTTTTTCGCATTTTTTGGCTTGGCGTTGTAGGCTTTTGGCAGTGAATTTGAGTTCCATTATTTGGTTCATTAACTTCTCTGCTTGTCCCATCCTTCACAGATTTTTTTATATCACTATAAAACCTACAAATAACAATTCAACGCTTAATTAACCACAAAACTAAAAATTAACAGTAAAACTGAATGTTAACGGCAAATCTGATATTATCACACTACCTAATAGTTAACGGTAAAAGCTGTAAACTAAAACCAGAATCTACATAACTTCTATTGGAAAACGCCAAAACACATATCTAACGGAAAAACAGTAAATTAACCGTAAATCTCAGTATCTCACGTTTAACAGTAAAAGCTGTAAACCAATGGTAAAGCTAAAATAGCTAAAATTTAACGGTGAAAGCTGTAAACTAACGGCAAAGCTAAAGTTTAACAATAAACTGACGGCAAATTAAAAGTACAACTAAATGTTAAAATATCTCACAACATATTTCACACGTGCCTCTAGCGAGGCTTGAACCAACAACCTGTAGGTTGGTGAGGAACTCATATACCCAAGGATACCCTTGGTGGCCAACTCAGCTAAACCTAACAGTTCTTTCAAAATTTCACTAACCTATTAATTAATTTTACCGTAAAAACTGTAAAACCAAAAAATTAACAGTAAAACTGAATGTTAACGGTAAACCTTCCTGTTCTTTCGAATATTTTACTAGCCTATAAATAATTTAAACGTAGAAACTGTAAATTAACCTGATACGGGTCAAAGTGATTGGGCATGTGACTTGCACGTGCCAATCTCTTATCAACCTTCCCTACCAAACCAATCTCCCCATTCACACCACATTTAGATTAGCTGTTGTATGTGTGTGAAAACACTTCTCTTTGCCAAATTCTCTCTGTAACAAATCATAACAGATTGTAACTAATTTCTTAACCGAATTCTGTTATAATCCGCCACTTTAATTAGTTCACATTGCTCTGTTTCTTATTGCTTACGATCTGGCTAGTCTTGACTTATCACAGATCTTATTGATCCCTGTTAAGCACTTATCAATACCGTAAGACTAATAATTAACAGTAAAACTGAATGTTAAGAGTAAAAGCTGCAATCTATCCAAAGCTGAAAGTTAACGTCATACTTAACGGCAAAATTAAAGTAAACCTAATATTTAACGGCAAACTTAACAGTAAATGTCAACGGTAAAAGGCATAATCTAACGGAAAACGCTGTAAATCAGCGGTAAAACCTACACTTCTTTCGAGATTACACTAACCTATAAATAATTCAACCGTAAAACTAAACATTAGCTGCAATCAAACGGCAAACTTAACGCTAATCCTAAATGTTAATGCCAAAAGCTGTAATCTAAATAACCATCACCAAATGGCTTAGTGGTAAGGTCCTTGACTTTGAAACAAACAGTCAAGGGTTCAAACCTCACTAGATGTGTATATTTGGGGTTGGTTGGCCACGGAGGTTCACCTGCGATGACTCCGGGCTATCAAAAAAGGTAGTCGCCCTGGGATTAGTCGGCTCGCAATGTCGAGTCAGAAACCAGTTATTACCAAAAAAGTATTACCAAAAAAGTTGTAAACCTAGGGCCTGTTTGTTTTGGCTTGTATAACGTAAGCTTATTTCGGCTTATATATAAGCCTCAATTTTGTGGCTTATTTGGAGACTTATGGGCTTATATAAGTTTATTATATCATGATAAACTTAAATAAGCCCCTAAGTCTCCAAATAAGCCACAAAATTGTGGCTTATGTTATATAAACCGAGATAAGCTTACGTTATATAAGCCAAAACAAACAGGCCCCTAATATTATCACACTTATCTGAATATTTAAGTGTAAAAGCTGTAAATTAATGGTAAACCTAGATGTTAACGGTAAAAGCTCTAGATTTCTCTAACCTATAGATAACTTAACCGTAACAGCTGTAAATTAACCGTAAAATTAAACATTAACAGTAAAAGCTGAAATCTAACGGCAAACTTGACGCTAACCCTAAATGTTAACGCCAAAAGGTAGTCGCCCTGGGATTAGTCGGCTCGCAATGTCGAGTCGGAAACCTAGGTAGCAACAAAAATGCTGTAATCTAACAGCAAACTTAACTAGTAAACCTTATATTATCACACTAACCTAATATTGACGGTAAAAGCTGTAAATTAATGGTAAAAACCTAGAATGTTGACCGTAAAAGCTGTAAATCAACGCTAAAACTTACACTTGTTTCTAGATTTCTCTAACCTATAGATAACTTAACCCGTAAAAACTGTAAATTAACCGTAAAACTAAACATTAACAGTAAAAGATGCAATCTAACGACAAACTTAAAGATAAAGGTAATATTATCCCACTAACCAAATATTTAACGGAAAAAACTTTAAATCAATCGTAAACCTTACACTTGTTTCAAGATTTCACTAACCTGTAAATAATTTAACCGTAAAAACTGTAAATTAACCTTAATACCAATGTTGCAAAAAAAAAAAGTTCTACAAAGCCGATTAATCACCGCTGAACCGCTACAAGGCCCTCAACCTTGCCGATTAATGAAAAGGCGAGTAACGGCGGTCAACTGTGGTCAACGACGTTCAAGGGATGTTAAAATTGCCGAAAACTTGCAAATGTTGTCGAAAATACCGAAAACTGACTGTAAACTTGTGTTTATCACTTATATTAACTATTTATATGTATGATAAGTTGTATTTTAAGAATAATATAGCCGAAAGTACCTAAAACTCGTTAGAAATACCAAAAATTTGTTAAAATGTCAATCCGATTAATCCCGCCTAGAACGATTACAAGTTACAAGGTGGTCGACCGGCCGGCTAGCGGTTCACGATTTTTGCAACCTTGCTTAATACGTACTAAAAATTAACAGTAAAAGCTTAACGCGAATCCTAAATGTTAACAGAAAAAGGTGTAATATAACGGGAAACTTAAAGGTAAAACTAATAATATTTAACGGTAAAAGATGTAAATCAAAGGGTAAAACTTACAGTTATATGATCGGAAAACTGTAAATCAACGGTAAAATAAAGAATTAACTTATAGTTTTATGATCGGAAAACGCAGATCTAAAGGTGAAACTTACAGTTGATAAGAATTGAAGGAATGATCTTAATGAAGAGATTGGAAAGAATAACAATTGGGTTTGGATTTAGATATTTTTATTCCCCTTTATTTATTTATTTATTTGGGTTTTATTCAACGCGTTTGTTTTTGTTTTATCTGATTAGTCCTCAAGGTTGTTGTATTTATAATTCTAGTTCTTTAAGTAATAAGGGTTTTGTTAACCAATGCCCATTGGGCAGAGGTTAGTATGCATTAAATGAACACAAACTTTCTAAATTAGCATATAAATACGTTAAATACATATAATTTTATTGAAAGTTATGTTCAAATATAGTAATTTATAAGTTTATTTAATGTGTATTTAATGTATTTTCATCATAATTTGGAAATTTTGTGTTCATTTAATGCACATTAACCTCTGCCCAATGGGCATTGGTTAGCAAAACCCAAGTAATAATGGGATCTTGGTGGAGATGGCGGACCGGATTGAATCGAGAAACCGGTCTGAACTGGGCCGAACCTCTTTCGGTTCAGGCCTTTGGCTACATTTTACCTCTGTTTTGGTTTTTGATCCGGTTAGATAGTACGAACAATCGATTATTATGTTTTTTTGGATCGGATTGGACCGAACTGACATTCAGTTCGGTAATTTGATTATGGTTTTGGGCTAAAATAGTGTTGGAAAAAACAAATTTACAAAGCAGATTAATCGTTGTTTAATCGCTATAAGGTCATTAATCTTGTCAATTTATTTAAATGACGATTAACGACGGTCAACTATTGTCAACGGTGGTCAAGGGAGGTTAAACTTGCTAAAAACCTGTAAATTTAACCGAAAATACAAAAACTTACTGTAAACTTGTGTTTATTATTTATAGTAACTAATTATATATATGATAAGTTGGATTTTAAGAATAATATTGTAGAAGATACTTAAAACTCGTTAAAATATCTAAAACTTCTTAAAAATACTCTAAATTTGTCAAAAATGCTAATCCGATTAATCACGGGTTAATCCCACCTAAAATATTACAAGTTACAAGGTGGTCGACCGACCGACTAGCAATTCACGATTTTTACAACATTGGCTAAAACAGTTTGTATCTAGTCAAATTTTTTCAGTCTCGGTCTGAGTTTGACCCGATGCCACCCTATCTCATTGTAACTTTATTAATAAACACACTTTAGGGTAGGGGTGATTATACTAGACCATAAAATGAATCGAATCGAGAAACCGGATCAAACCTTTTTTTTCCGTGGTTTTGGCTTAAATCGGTCTTGTTCCAGTCTAGTTCGGTTCGATAACGGGTCATTATGTATTCCCAGACCAGACCATACACATATGATCCAATCCTTGATCCGTTTTAACCTACGTCAGTCTGGTTTCACTTTTTCCGCGTAATACTCATTACTCACCGCTCTTTTATCGTAATAAAGTTGGATTCTCATCATCACTTTAGTGTCACATTAGTTTTCCTTTTTTATAAATAATTTACCACAAGCAGAGTATAACAAAACAATCAACTTCACCGTTAAAATATATCCGCGTAAACATAAAAGAATTAATGTGGTTAGATGCACAAGTGTGAGGTCTCAAGTGTACTGTGTTCCGAAGTTGGAGGTCAATAATGAAACATACACTTTTGTTAAACATTGACCATAAATTAAAAAGGTAACCATTATATCCTTAATAAAAAAGGGGAATTGCGATTCCCATTGAACAGTACCCATACTCACAAACAAATTTAAAAAATATATTTTTCTCCCACTCACCCATACTCACAAACAAACATTTTTCTCCCACTCATATATTTTCTCCGTCTTTCTCCCACTCATACCTCTCTCTCTCATCCTCACACAACTCTGTCTCTCTCTCATCACTTTGATCTAAGATGATCTGATCGATCTAATCATATTCTTATGATGAAGCTGATTCTTATGTTGAAGCTGTGGTTTTTACGGCTGCGACCCAACCATGGAAACCCTAATTGAAGCTATGGTTTTTAGGGCTGTGATGGAAACCCTAATTTTTTAATGGGGTTTCGCTTTTAATGGATGTTTTACTTCTGGGTTGGTGAGTTTTCTGCTTTGATTCATCCTTCTGATAGAAACCCTAATTTTTTATGGGGTTTCGCTTTTAAACCCTAAGTTTTTAATGGGGTTTCGCTTTTAATGGATGTTTTGCTTCTGGCTTGGTGAGTTTTCTGCTTTCATCCATCCTTTTGATAGAAACCCTAATTTTTTTTTGGGGTTCGCTTTTAATGTATGCTTTACTTCTCGCTGGGTGGGTTTTCTGCTTTGATTCATCCTGATTTATAAGTTAATAGAGAAATCTGTGTTTTTTATGGTGTGCGACATTGATTGTCGGTAGGTAATATTTCGTTTTTAGTGTAGTTGTCTTCTCAGCTCGATTCGAATTGATTTAACAATTTTTAAGAAAAGACTTGATTGTTTTTGGTTAAAAGACTTGTTTGGTATTCTATTTCTACTTGGCAAATAGCACGTAAAAAATGTAAAAATACTAACTAGTTACGTATATGTACTAATCTACAAAACACATTGCAAGTACGACATTTAAATGCACAAAATATAGAATGAAAGAAAAATACAAATTTATACTTCTAATGAAAAATACAAAATTCAAAATAGAAAACACAAAATATAAAATCTAAAAGATAATTTGTAAAACCAAAATTACAATCCTAAAAATAAAATGCACAAATGAAATTTTAACTGATATCCAATTCAAAATCTAGTTATTTGAATGCAAACCAAAAACTTTGAAACAGCCCATAAACATTCAGGCCCAAATGTAGACGTTAGCCCAACTGCCTAACTAACCCACTAATTTCTAACAAATCTACCTGGAAGGACTGTGGGTGTAAAGAAGATATACAAAGTCAAGGGCTAATAGCGTAAATCACCAAACTAATGAATTAATGAAACAGAAAACTTATTCAAGTACTAATCCTGCTTTTAATTGACTAACCAAAAGAGTTTGACCGATCCTATTTAGCTATTAAACCAACAAAGCAACTAAATCCTAATCCCAAACGCACTGATCAATCCATAAGCTAGAATATACAGATATCGACTTAATTGACAGAAATCTATATATTCTAAATTCTATATGAAATCACCAAACGAATTGCAAGAACTAATCTGTAAAATAGCTGACTCCAAGATTAACTGATTTTACAAGACAAGAACTAAAATTCACCTATCGAAACACCACTATATCTGATGGTATGTAGAAACAGTTAACAAACAGCAACTTGCAAACAAAATTACTCTAAAATAGAAAGCTATCAGATTAGACTAACAATATTGCAGAAACAATAAACGTGATTAACCATTTTCATCCAGGCCTGTCCGTTGATGACGAAGCGGAGCGCTGAGCTCGCTTGAAACCAAAAACCACCACTGAACTCGACTACTGATCTACTATTTGATCACAAGCGAATCCAAAACCTGCACAAATTACAACCAAACGAAACAGGAACTTGTTATCGCTCATAAGCTTTGAGCTTATGAACTGACAAACAGATTTAAGAAAAGAAAATGATTTCCATCGAACGAGTTAATGTCTAGTTCCCAACTGCTAGCTACTGTTAATCACACGAACTGCATCAAAGCATGCTGTCATCGAATCTAAACTTATGTAAAAGTTAAGTAACAACTCTCACAATCTCCTAAGCTAAAAACCACTACTTATTCGACTTAATCTGACTATTCAAAAACAACCAGTACCAAATCACCTGTAAATGCAGTATCAAGGTTATATGTATAAAATCAAACAGGCAAGATCTTAAAATCAGTAAAGTAACTAATGAATTAAACACTTGAAAACTTCTTATTCACGAAAGGACATTTGTTACAGCTTACTAACCAAAAAAAAAACTCAACAGAATGCTAACTGATTGAATTCATTACTCAATTCATTAAAGAGTAAGATATTAAAAGATGAATATTCATTAAAGCTGTATATCTCCAAATTGCTTAATCTCGTGAACAGTACTTTTGTAACAAAACCGAAACATTACAAGTTGATTAACTAGCTTAATTCCTACGATCACAAAACAGAAACATCACAAGATGAACAGTAACGATAAAAGAAAGCTTAAAAGAAGATCAAGAAAGCTTTGAAGAAAAAGAAAATTCATTAATGGTGAAAACTGAAACATTCGGTTACAACTGTCTAAACTGAAAAGAAACAGAATTGAAAGAAAAACTAACAAATCTATCTAACTACTCTAATCTAACTAACTATGTGTAGAAACACCTAAGCTAACCGCTTGCAAATGAAGGCCTCGTCTTCTATATATAGCCGTCTGGAGAGGGTGCTTTGACGTGTTCTATCCAATGAGGATTTGACACGTGTTTAATACGAGGATAAAACTCGTCCTTCATCATCTTCCAATTTGGGGCTTTCTTTGTCTTCAACTCTTGGTCTAATTCATCCATATCATCTTGTAGAGGAGATTAAAAGGAGCATATTTGTAGTTAAACACTTTGGCTGAATCTTCTTGAATCGTTTGTGATTTGCACTTGCAGGTTTGGAGATAGAAAGATATAACCGTCTCTCTCTCTTATCTTGGAGAAGAAGAAGACGCGTGTGTGTGTTATTTGTGAGTTTGACCGGTCTTGGTCAACTTGACCAAGTTAAGAGATAACTTTCTATTTAATTACTTCTTAAGTCCCTCATCTTTTACTTCTTTCCAAATGTGTATAAAGGCTTTCAAGTAATTTCTTTTCATCCTTTTATCTTGTAGAAAATTGCAAGTTCAACCCTCGATCTTTGAAATTATGCCAAGATTGGCCCTTGATCTTTGAAGTAGTGACAAGTAAGGTACTTGAAAGCGTCTTTCGTCCTTTTCTTCGTCTTTTGATCAAATAAGTCCTTGAAAACTCGTGTTTATCTCAAATGTACCTATATTACCTGAAAATACACAAACACCAAATACACGCGTAATTCTGATAATTAACAGTTTAATATAATGTATTTGACTGTGTTTTGAGTGGTATTTAGATCATTATTGATGAGTGTTTTCACACTTATCAGTAGGTAGCGTTTCCTTTTACGGGCAACCTCATTAATTGGGTTACCCTTACGACGTTAAAATGGGTGTTTGGAACATTATGCTTCTGATAACGATTAGCTGTGTAATTCATTGAAACCCCTTATTTTGGGGTTTGCTGGAAATCTAATGTTTGGGTCCGGGATAAGAGGTGTGGTTTGCTGGAAACCTAATTTTTGGGTTCGGGATAAAAGGTGTTTTATAAGTTGTTTAAAAAAAATATACTCATTCAATTGAAGGTTTGTTGCCGCTATTCATAGCAGGCGATGATATATAGCCATTCAATTGAATCTTCGTTGCCGCTATTCATAGCAGGCGACGGTAGTAACAATTGTGGCTTTTAGTGCCGCTGTTGACGGCTGGCGACGATAGGCTGTAAGGGGTGTTTGTACTGTCAAACTCTCTGTTTGGTTGGCTGTGATGATCCTTTTGTACGGTGTCTTACGGGGGAGGTGGAAGGATGGCAGAATGCGAGCATCGCTCGATTCAGCAACCTCCACACCCCCCCCCCCACGCCATCAATTAAGCTGAGCCGATATATGAGTCAGAGAAAAATGTTTGTTTGTGAGTATGGGTGAGTGGGAGAAAAATATATTTTTTAAGTTTGTTTGTGACTATGGGTACTGTTCATTGGGAAGCGCAATTCCCCTCTTTGTGATCCCTCAATAGTCACCATCGGATCCATCTTATTTTGGGTGGCGTGTATCTCTGTTTGGTTGGCTGTGATGATCCTTTGGTACGGTGTCTTGCAGGGAAAGTGGAAGGATGGCATAATGCGAGCATCGCTCGATTTGGCAACCTCCACAAACCCAGCCACGACATCAATTAATCTGAGCCGATTTTATCACATATTTGTTGAAGATGAAACCCATACGGTAAGATAGATGTATTTCGTTGTTGAAACGGGTGCCAAAATGGGTGGCGTGTATCTCTGTTTGGTTGGCTGTGATGATCCTTTGGTACGGTAAGATATAATGTCATCCCTGAATACTCACTATCGGATCCATCTTATTGTGGGTGGCGTATATCTCTGTTTGGTCGGCTGTGATGCTCTTTTGGTACGGTGTCTTGCTAAGAAAGTGGAAGGATGGCAGAATGCGAGCATCGCTCGATTCAGCAACCTCCACAAACCCAGCCACGACATCAATTAATCTGAGCCGGTTTTATCACATATTTGTTGACGTCAAGTTACTGCGTAAAGTTGTTCGTGTCTTTCGTTCCCGCTGTTGATCGATATATAGCTCTGATAATGTCGTTTGGTTTTGGCCAGGCAACCTTTTAAGGTTGGTGGCATACATATGATTGGTGACGCGACCAAGATGATATTTAAACCCACTATTACAGGCTGTGATGCTTTTATTGTTGTGACGATATGTCGTTCGGGGAGTGATGAACCTGAACGGGTCATGTTGATTTACTGGTCCAGACGCCTTAAATGAGCTTTCTTATGGGCTATGATGAGTAATCCTGCTTTCAGTCGAGCTACGATCGATCGTATCTTGGCGGGGCAACTTAAGACTGTTGCAGCCATGGCGTACGCATCCTCTCGGTTCGATTGTTAACATATCTAAGCCTCCTACAAAATCGAAATCAATATTTTACGTTGTTGCACTATTGAGAGAAGGAGCGGTTTTTCTTATGATATTTCGGAAGCCACAGAAGTGTATAGCCTCAGGCGTGTTCTTCATTTGCATAGGATGCACATGCTCTGTATTTTATCAGTTTCTATATTTCAGGTAGAACTTCCGACCAGTGGTTTCCATAAACTACGTTTTATAATTTTCATTCATTAGATAATTTGTTATATCCTCGGGTAAGCTTTTCTATTGTATGCTCCGGTTGATACTTGCCTGGCCGTTTTCCCTGTTTTGAAAAAGTGCACTTCCAATTTACATTTTATTGATTAACTGCCCGGGGATCTTTTTGCCAACCTTTCTGATGAGAGGGTATGGTGTAAAAATGTTTTCTTTATACGTTATGAGAGAGGTTTACCTGTTACTAGGGTAGCGTGATTCCCCTACATTATTAGTAGTATGTTGTCCGCCTCTGATGACTCTAAAACGGGCGCGGGTAAGGATAAGATAACCCGATGAATTGGTCACCTATAAACTGTAACGATTTTTATGGGTCGTTTTCATTTTTGTATGCAGAAAGAAAGATTGTATCTTTGTGGTTTCTGGAAAGTTAAGAATTCATTGTAAGGTTTCGTTTTCCATGGCTGTGATGAAATTGAACAGCCCAGGTTAAACCCGAGGCTCCACGGACCTTGGCAGGGCAACCTTTTGAGGATGCAGCCATGCCGTGTGCGACCGGTTTCCCTGACGGTCGTCATATCTGAGCCTACTATTTTCCATGTCCTAAAAACAGAGGTATTTAAATACCAACTAATGAAAACATAAAAACCAAAACCTTTAACTTTATTGATCTGCTGCAGGAACGTGAACTGCTACAGGAAGGGAGTTGTTTGTGTTGTCTGAGAGGTGAGTGTTATTTGCCATTAGTTGGTATTTAACTTATTTATGTTTTGACTAGCTTATATCTAAAAAAACCTTGAAAGCGATACTGTTCCAACGGTGGTGATGGTCTCATATATCAGGCAATGATGACACTCTTATGATTAGCATGTGTGGTCTACCGACACCTACATCTAGGCTGGGCAGTCGCACTGAGTGTGCGATTGCAACCATGTCATGTGTTTGGTCCCGCGATTGTGCTAAAAGATCTGAGCCTAATGTGTTGTATTATATAATATGAAAAATGAGCTACTTTCTATGATATTCAATTTACCAAACTGTATGAGCTTCTTTCTCAAACATAGGTGTTTTTTTCGTTTACATTTTTTTATACCACTTACCTCTTTTCGAGTCTCTATAGTTCACTTTTATAGGTGACCAAAGCCCGAGAAACAGGAATTGGAGATGAAGATGGAATTCAGTGATCTAACCATTTCGTCGGAAAAGAAATACCAGCAGGTAAAAATAGGTCCAACAATAAACATAGAATGCCACCATATCAGGCCCATCACATTGTAACATCAAGGGTTACGTATTCCCAAATATATGGATACCCTTCAAGGGAATCAGGGGCATTTTACGGTCTTTAGTCTGTTTAGAGCACGCTAAACATCTCAAACTACCCCCTGCTTACCTCGAAGGGTATCCAAATACTTGCGAACGCAGCTTCTGATGGGCCTATTTTTGCAGCTACCCTGTTGTTTGCCCCTTAATTCACTGTTGAATACAACCAAACATAAATGGTTAATAAGCCACCGGACCAAGCCCGCCGCGGCAGAGCGCGGGCACTAAACCCTAGTAACGACTATATTGTGGCTAACGGGCTCCTTCCTTGTGGCCACTTGTAACAACAGTTTCGAGTAGGGCGGGACGGGGCCGAGTCAGAAAGTTGCCGTCCTGAGAGCACATCTTGATAATTTTAAAAATTACACGATTTGTTAGTGAAAAAACTACAAAAATAATCAAATATTTTGAAAATACGACACTAGATTTTTTCGCTAGAGGGGCACGTGCCCCCTTTAGTCTCCGCCCATGGGTAGGAGTGCAAGTAGCAGCGTAGTGCAAGTTACACGCAATTGAACCCATCAGATTGTTTTTTGTTCTTTCTAACAAGTAATAAGTTGCGTCTCACGAACACACAAAAGCACACCTTCCATCAGCCAATAGTATAATAGACCTCGGACCATGCCAAACCGAGACCTATTTCACTCTAGTTCTCGATCCACATTTTACCTCATATTTGATCCTCCGTCCGGTTCAGTCCGATCCGGTCTTTCGTACAACCAACTATTACGCCTTTTTAGACCGGACCGGACAAAACAAATTTGGTCACGAACACACAAAAGCACACCTTCCATCAGCCAATAGTATAATAGACCTCGGACCATGCCAAACCGAGACCTATTTCACTCTAGTTCTCGATCCACATTTTACCTCATATTTGATCCTCCGTCTGGTTCAGTCCGATCCGGTCTTTCGTACAACCAACTATTACGCCTTTTTAGACCGGACCGGACAAAACAAATTTGGTCTGGTCCTCGGTTTGGTATTTTTGGGGCAAATCGGACGCTCAGTCAGTCCTCTCCTCGGTCCGGTGTTTTGGAGAACATCGGATCGACCATATACTCGAGTTATATGTTTCTGGGACTCCGCAATTTCTATTTAGTATTTACAACACAGCATCTAACTATAACACAAGCCAGTTGCAACATCCTATATAACGAGCCAACGAAACTGGTTACAGCATTACCTGATCCACGCTAGACTATATAGTTCATACGGCACAGGTTTTAGAAAGCAAACAACAACTACCATAACAAACAAGTTCTAAAATGCAACAACTCGAGTCAGAACCACAACTTAACAGCTAACCCGAGTTTCGGGAGCTTTACAGCTTAAGTTACATCATTTGCTATACAGAAACCCGAAACAGATTAACAAATCTCAGCCTGGCCCTGTAACCCGACAACTCTGTTACACGGCATTGTACAACGGGCGTCACAAGCGTAAAATTAAATTTAAAAATCTAAACTCTCTAACAAGTCAAAATCTCTAGCATCATATTGATTAAAATTACAGAACGCCCTTTACCAAGTATCGGGTCATGTTTAACTAATACCCAATGCTTCACGTAGCCTGCTGAAAACAACCTTCAGGGGAACACAAGCCAGAACCTCGTCTGGCCTTTTAAACATTTCACATGATCGAACCATATCCAGCGTTTTAAACTTCCTTGTTTTATCCCTTCTCCGCTCCCCCTTGCCTAACCGGCCCCATCTCTTTGATTTATCCCTTATATACTTCCCCCTTCCTAACTTTATTACCTTCGACTCTTCATTCGGTTCTTCTAAACACGTTATTGATGATAACTTTCGGATCTTCGAGTTTTTGGAATCTTCAGAAACCTTCGCGACATCCACCTCGTCTAGCTCATAGCTACTACTAATGCATTTGGAGCCGATTAGTGAAAGATCAGAAACCGAATCATTCAAAACCTCTACTAAAAGTGAATGACCTGTTATTCTTTGACGGGTAGACTTGGTCATAAGAGAAATGTATGGAATATCTTGAGGAAGTTGGGCCTCCTGAACCTCGATATCAACATCATAAAGTGAGATCGTATCATCATCATTGTAGCTAACACAAGACTGATATTTAGGATTGATGGTAGATCGGGAATGACGATACGGCATTGATCTTTGTGGGGCCGTTACAGTGTCCATGATCAGGTCTGGTTCAATTTTGACTTCTGGGTACAAAATTTTCTGCACGTTTTTGGTCTTAACTCTTAGATTTCTTTTCCCTTTATGCTGCCATTCTGAAGTTCCGTTTCCAATAATCATATGACTTATATCATTCACGCCAGCAGCACCTGAACTGATAGAACCAGACTCTTGGATTTCATCGGGTCCCGCCGATACGGTTTCCACAAGACTACTTTGGCCCGACTGAGGCCCGCCAACAGCTTGAGCATTTTCATTTTCGGTTACCAAACCTGGATAAGAACATGTTGATTAAAATAGTGCATCCCAACGTACTAAAAAAGTAATAAATATTATACTGAAAAAAATCAGAAATCCCGAGCACATTCAGATTAACTTTAGATTTAATACATATAATGACCCCGAATATACCATTGTTACCAAAGAAAAAAAAGATACAAGTTAGATAAATGAGCAATTTAGGCAACCGTGTTGATAAATGAACCCTGACCCAGACACGCTTGACTCACGTAACAGTTATTTAAGAATAACGGGTTGAATCTTAGTTATAAGCAAGTAGGTAGACATTAACTACAGTAACTCGTAAGGCGAACCGACCTATTCATGGTCCAAACCTTTTAATGCCAACAGGTTGAAATGTGGTTGTAAACAGATTAGCAGGTCTAATTTACGAATCCTCTATTTTTCAAATGCTAATTATTAACAGGTTAACTGGACAACCCATTTATCCACATCCTAACCCCAAACACGCCCGTTTAGACCCACCCAACACCAGCTTTAAGTTGCTGAAAAAACGAAAGCTGCAAAAAACAAGAATACCTGCAGTCTGATTTGGTTGTGGACCAATATATGGAACGTCAAAGAGCCTTCCAGAAGAATCTCCGGTACTACAGGATAGACTTTGTTTCACATCATTGTATTCTACTCCCGACACCCCGTTCAGATTTCTATATTTCTCACAGCTATCAGGCTCCATAACTGTTTCAGTTCTTTTCAATACATTTGTTAGTGGACAACTTCGGTTTTTCTTTTTTACACAATCATGGCCGTATGCCACTTGTGACCGCTTTCTTTTGACAGATGGTTTCAGTTCCCCACCGATCTCAATGTCCTTGAGTCCTCGCATCCGTTTCTGACTTCGATCATCTTCTGAATCATTTACTGAAATATCAGGACGATGTTCAGGTGGAGAAACCGAGAGGGATTCTAGCCCGCTTAACTTATCAGACATGTTTTCAGTTTCTTCATCGGACTGTTTGGTATCTGATCTATCGATTTGTGAGCTGTGTTCACGGTTGTTTTCAGACAATTGGGAACGTTCAATCTCGAGGGCGTGAATAATTGCGTGTTCTCGACGTATATATTTTTGGCTTACTTTCAGGTTAATAGATGGGTTATTTTTTGCTTTTTCAATCCAGTCAGCATATTCACCACCGCATCGAAATGGCTTTACACGTTTAGATTTCTCGAAATTATACCAGTCCCTGAACCACAATAACAGATCAGCTTTATAAAACAAGACTTTGAGCATAAATAATTACCCAACCTGTTATAAACTAAGGACCAAACCCGTTCTAATTCACAGCTTGCTAATCACGTATAAAAATAGAACATCAAACCATGTCCGCATATAGTCAAGATGAAATATCACAACCCATGAGACTCGAATAATCAAATAAAGAGCATACAAGTAAACTATAATTTCGGCATTCTAGTACCTACCAAGGCCCAAAGCATGTTAATGTGACCTACACCACAAAGCCTAAGGGCTAAGATGTTAATACTGTCGATTAGTAGCAAACTACAGTTCAGCCTTCAGGTTTCTTTCAGGGTTAGTTTCAGTAGCGGTGAAGATGCTAAGACAGTGTCTAGATATCTGTTTAAACAGTGATATGTGATATCGAGTAATCCTAATCAAATACTGTAATAAACTATCGGTTGTAAAAAAATGTTGCGAGCTAATGTTTGTATGTGCTTAAACTATTTTCAGGTCTGTACAATTCTAGTGGTTCGGTATAGTGAAACCGATTTTGATTAATTAAAGGACTTTTAGATAATCAAAAGGCGTTCGAGGTTGCTTATTGGATTGCCTATTTCTTATTTTTAAGCAGACAAGTCTTTGAAGTGTTAAAATAAGCAATCCCGAACAACCCCTCGAAAAT
The DNA here is from genome assembly GCA_025667525.1 of Glebionis coronaria. NCBI lineage: Eukaryota > Viridiplantae > Streptophyta > Magnoliopsida > Asterales > Asteraceae > Glebionis > Glebionis coronaria. Next base: position 622,516,556 of record CM046877.1, read on the forward strand.
GGGTAAGAGCTTACTAGGAGTCAAAAGTAGCTCGACAGCTAGGTGCTTTCTGAAACGCGGCTATAATACCTTAAATAGGCTTTAAATAATCAGAATTTGTCGAATACCTAAAAAGGTGATTATCTAATAACCCCGACTTCAGAGTTCAAACACCGTAAAAACAATCTGCCACACACCCATTTTGCTCCCATTACTTATCTAACCTAAACTAGTCCATATGGTCTAGTGGTCAACCGTCCCCATGCCCTTACAAGAGTTCTCATGTTCGAACTTCACTAGGTAAACAGCTAAACATCTTGGAATGCATGCTGGTGTTTGTTTAAGCTTATATGTGGCTTATGAGCTTATTTATTTTTCGGCTTACAATTCATAAGCCTTAATTTTCCGGCTTATTTTGAGACTTGTGGGCTTAAATAAGTTTATTATGATACGATAAGCTCATAAAAGCCCATAAGTCTCGAAATAAGCCGGAAAATTGGGGTTTATGAGATATAAGCCGAAAAACAAAAAAGCTGATAAGCCACATATATAAACTCAACCAAATTACCAAAACAGTAAACAGCTAAACATCTTGGGATGGCTAGGGAAAGCGTTTCAAAACGGTCAAGGGGATACCAGTATACCACGGTTAGGCCGCGTACGTCTGAGTCAAAGACTCGCCACCTAATCCGTTCAAACTAGTCCATATCACACAATAATAAAAACTTATATATACCGCAATGCCAAACAAAAAAATGAACTTAAAGGGACACTATACCCCAATGCGCCAAACACAAAAAATAACTTAAACCGACACTTACACGCTCGCATTCTCTTTTCCTAAAAGCTTAACCGGAGTACCCACTTGAGGTACACTTAATAAAGACCCAACCGGCAACTCATCAACACTCAAAACCCGAGCAGGCCACCAATGCCCATTTTTTCTCTGTACCCAAAACAACCCGCCCACTTTCGCTTCACATGAACTCCCCATTTCTCAGCTCTTCACCATCCAACCACCACCACACAAAAAAAATAATTTTTATTTATTTTTATTTTTTTAATATTAATTTTATTTCAATTCCTCAGCTCCAAAAACCTAAAAAAAAAATTAGAAAATAAAAAATAAATCAGAATCCAACATGCAATAATAAAATAAATTTTAAACAAACAGTAAATTAATTCATTCAAATAAAATAATTAATTTTACTCTATTTAATACAAAATAATTGTGTCAAATAAATTTAAATTCATATAAATTAATTAATAATTACCCTTTATTTTTTACACATTTTTTAAGCCTAATAATTTCTTAATTTAATTTTTTTAACTTAAATTAAATACCCAAATACCCTTTATTTTATTCATACTTTTTAACATTTATTTATACATTTATTAAGCATAATAAATTCTTACTTTAATTTTTTAATTTAATTTAAATTCATATAAAATAAATACCTAAATACCCTTTATTTAATTTAACTTTTTAACATTTATTATACATTTTTAAGCATATTAAATTCTTAAATTAATTTTTATAAGTAAAAAATTAAAATTTGAAGATGGGTTTATAGGGGTTTATATAAATTCATATAAATTAAATTAATTTTTTAATTTTCAACATTTTTTATACATTTTAAAGCATAACAAATTCTGAAACTAATTTTATAATATAAAAAATGAAAATTTGAAGGTGGGTTTATAAGGGTTAGTAATTAGATCCAGTACAGAAATTAATAAAATTAAATAAACTAAATATAAATAATATAAATTAAATTAAATAAGTAAAAAAGAATTACCTTGAAGGGTTTTTAATTATTCCGGTAGTACAGTGATCGGAAAATTACGGCGGTGAGAGATGATGTAATTTTTTTATTTTTTTTTTATTTTTTTTAGACAAAAATATATGAGTTGAGTGTTGTGTCTGTGTGTGTGTGTTTTAGAGTGAGAGATTGTGTGTTTTATGTTTTTTTTTCTTTCTATTTTTAGATTTGGAATGAAATTGAAAATGCTGCTAGGGCATGGATTTGCTTGAAAAATAAAAGCATGACTCACTCCTAGGGATGTAAATATTTCATGTCTCACACCCGAGCATATTTGAGTCAGGTTATTCGGGTTCAAATTTTAATTCGGGTTAGTCGAGTCAATTCAACTAACACGAATTTTATATGAATTTTAAATTGAATCGGACATCAGATATACAAATTATGTCTAATTTGAGTTCGGGTTAACACGATTGACCCTAGCAAGAAATATTTTAATTTTTTTATTATTTTAATTTAATATAATTTCTACTAAAAAGAAAACAAATTACTCCATAATACTTTATCCTAACTCGGTTGACCCGAACCCAAATTGATCTAACCCGAATAGACCCGAATCCGAGTTGAAATCGGGTCTGGTTCGGGTAAATTATTTTTTGTCTCTTCGACCCGACCAACCCGAGCCGATTCCCACCCCTATTCACACCTATGTAAATGTAAGCATTTTGTACTGTTGATCAGACTTTATCGGGAAATTGGACCCGATTGAATCAACCTAGAACGGATTATTTAGGTCTAGTTTTTAGCTCAGGGTTTTAGATCATTTCGGTCATCAATTGATTAGTACAGTTTGATTCGATTTTATCAAAAACTCATTGATTATGCCTTATAAGATTGTATCAGATCGAAGACCGGATCGAACCGACCTAGACCAGATAAAAGAATTTTAATCCGGTCTTAGCCTGGAGGTTTGGACCATTTCGTTCTTCAGTTCGATCTGATTCAATCCGTGCTCGATGCTCAACTCTACACCTATGTTAAGTAATATTTTTGTTTATTTAAAAAAAGTATATGATTTTTATTGCGTACGTAACAATGAATTGCGTACGTAACAATGAATGTGTCTGGAAAAACAACTTAGGATTGAGTTGAGGTTGTATCAAGATTATATTATAAGTTGAAACCTCGAATTTATATTTTTATAAAGCTAATTTGTAAATCGATTGAAGCTCAAGCTTATTATATAGACTCACATAAATGTTTATTGTCACTGCAGTACCTTATATGCAGGTTGGACATAATAGAACATTACATATAATCCTTTCCTTTGTACAAATAGAATGACATAAAGAAGCTCATATTTGAGTTAGACACATAACGATACCCTCATCTTCAAAAGATCCTTGACCTAAAGGATCAAGATATGAAACCACGTCCGAGATAGTATCCTTACTCTTCCAATTCACTAACCACCTTTCCATAGTTTCTTATTATTCATCATCATCAGTTCTTCAAGGGTGTAAGTAGCAAGTTTTTCACCACTGATGTTTCGCTTATGTTGTTCGGCTTGGCTCTTAAAAAAGTCAAGATAGGAAACTTTAGCTAAAGAGGTTCGCGTTACCATATCTCTAGTGAATTCCTTTTTCAAAACAAAAATTTTACTTCCATTCCAAGTTGAAACTTGTGTATGGTTACATCTGTAACCCACTTAACTCCTTTTATGTATGGTGACACAATTTCTAAGAGCTTGTCTTCTTTAGTCTTTTCTAACCCTCCAACTTGATCAAAGGTGTCGGCCATGCAACCAGAAACACACAATTCTTGGATACATATGAGAATCTAAACTCATAGTCAAGAAAAGCGCATAAGCCTTGATTTCTAGACCCCGTCAATGAAGGCATAAAGGACGTCACATAATACATTATAAAATGTGTTTATGTACTTCAGGATCATCAATTCATGGTGTTTAAGAGTCACTTTCCGTTGCTCGTTTATTGCAGTATCTTTATTTAGTAGAGTCCACGACATAACATGTATCCAAGATGCATTTTTTAATACTTGAATTATGTTTTTAATAGAGCAAGATTTTGCATTGAAAGAAGGTTTTTTGAGTGCTAATCTAAGAAATAAATTCTTAATGTAGAAAAGGATCCATTTATTGGTTACTTGAGCTCCTAAATCAATAAATAAGAAATCAGTTAATCATAGTTACCTCATTGGATTCCACATTGACCATTTGGATACCAAGATAAGAGAGACCATTAGGCGTGAATAGTATGAATTTACTACTCTTGACATTCCATTTATTCAGACCTCGTAACACCCAATAAATTCCATAAGGTTCTTTTAACATTTCCTATAGCAGCAACATCTCTCCCATGTTTTTAATATCTCCAGATGTATTGCACGATGTTTGTGTTGTTATTAATCCATGAGAGCCCGATTTTAGGGTTTCAAAACGCTAAGAATCTCCATTCTATCACCCATATCAATTGAAGAACAAGGTTTTATCCATTTTCAGTAATCATGTCTATGCGTATGATGATTATGTCTTCTATCTTTCTTCTCTTACTATGCTAGGTTAAATTACTTGTTATTTATCTATGATTGCATGAAAATTATGATGTGATCTTCCTGTGTTGCTTGCTTGTTGATCTGGTTGTGTGTAGTTAGGCTCTAGAACACCATACTAGATCTTCATATCTTAACTGTTGACATGTCTAGGAATATAGGGATGATTGAGTGATAATGCAACCATGGAGGCATGCAATCTGGCCGTTATAGTGCTTTTGCATCGACTATAGTGTGTACTTGTGTGCCGATGAGGCAGATACGTTTAGGTGTTTGATAATGCTTGTGTTAATGACTAGATCTAGGATTTTTTTGTGATTTTAGGTTTATGATTTTTTTTTTGGTGATTCTAGGATTTGAAACTGATAGAGTTGACACCAAATCTCAAATGAGGTATGTTTTCGTTTTGAACGGAGGCGCGGTAGTATGGAAGAGCAACAAGCAAAGTACTATTATACGGTCTGCCACAGAAGCGGAATATATTATTGCTTCTGAAGCTACAAAGGAAGCTGTTTGGATTAGAAAGTGTTGGGCCAATGAAACTTTTAACTATGGCCCGGTCTAGATTTGTTTAAATTAGACTAAGTGTTACTGATCGCTGAGAGGACCACCGACAGAGACCAGACCAGTGAAGGCAAAGCCTCAGCTGGCACACCAGGAACATTCAAGTCAAAGACAACGTCCGAGAAGTCGAAGACAATCTGAAGTCATACTCGCCGACGATTATGGATAGCTGGGATGTAGAAGGAATGTGTTGGTGTTCAAGGATCTCTGAGTTAACAATACTCAGAGATCACTTAAGAACCCTAGAAGTCTGATACAAGCAAAGCTTGTCCAATCCTTTTATAGTTTAGGAGGGAGAATCTTCTAAGTGTTTTGAGCGGGACAAAACAAGAGATTCAAGATAAAGCCTAGTACGACCTAGTGGGACAAAAGGTGAACAGTTGGCTGAACTGTTCACCTAAAGTTGTTTAAAGGTATGTCTCGATTTGGACATGCATTTAATACGTTGTACTCTTCCATTCAGAATATGACACGTATCAACTACTCCCACTAAGGAAGCAACCTCGTACCACTATAAATAGGAGTGAGAAAGAAGAATTAAACCAACCCTTGTGATTGGATAAATTATCTAAGTTATTTCTCACTTTGGAACCACTGAGCCCTCAGGTGTCTACCAGCGTCTCATTGGTTCCCTTGTAAACTTGAGTCTAGAATCTAGTTTACTTGTTCTAGGGTTCATTTCTTATTGTCATTCAACGAGTGTATTCATAGCACTTTGTAATACTTTGTTTATAACAGTTAATAAAGCATTACGCGTTTGAAAAGTATTTCATTGTGTTTTCGTGGTTATACGAGTTATAGTTTCAACAATTGTCATATTAAGGGACTTTCAATTGGTATCAGAGCGGTTTGATTTATAAAACATTTTATAAACCGTTCTTGTTTTTAAAATCAAGATCCTAATATAACTGATACTATACCTCCTCCACCCTTTGGTCAAACAAGTCAAGGTACCACTTCGACCACCGCACCGGCCACCAGATCTACTACCATGCCTACACCGGTTGTAAGCACTGGTAATAATGATGATGACCTTCCCCAGCTACTTGATGTTCGTGGGGGGTCACATGTGTCCAATGTTCCAGCGTTTGATGAAGAAGATTTTTCAAGTTGGAAAAGTGAATTTCTTGTATATTTAGATGGCTTAGAACCCTTCTTGATAGAAATCTTAGAAAATGGTCCCTATGTACCACTAGCCGTTTCCTCTACCCCTGAGAGACCCATTAAGAAGCATGTTAAGCAATGATCTCCAGCGGATAGACGTCTGGCTAACCAAGACAAGAGACTCAAAAGTATCATAGTCTCTTGCCTACCTAATAACATTATGAAGTCCATCATAAAATGCAACTCTGCTAAGGAGATGTGGACTGAGTTAGTTCTAGGGTATGAAGGTCCAGAGGAAACAAAAGAAACCAAAATCCAAGCCCTTAGACTTATGTTTAATGCTTTTAAAGCTTTGGAAACAGATACTGTTGCTCAAACTTACACTAGGCTTAAGATTTTGTTGAATGATTTGGGAAACAATGGAGTTGTTCTACCTAAGGCTGAGGTTAATGCTACATTTGTCAATAGTTTACCTAGAAAATGGCTTAGCCTAAACCAGACCTTAAGAGCAAATAATGTTATTAAAAATGATACTTTAGCCCAACTGTTTGGTAGATATAACTATGAAGAAGGGCTAATTGACTCCATTTACAAATCAAAGACTGATAGGTTTACCACCAATATCACTGGATCAAAAGCTCTTGTTGCTACCCATTCTTTTCAGGACAGCGACTCTGACATAGAAGAGGACACCAGAAGCAGTCAAGAATTTTTTGATGAATTACATGTTGAGTTCCATGACAGAGCCCTTCTAGCTGACCAAAAGAGGTACTACAAGAGATCTGGTAGAGTTGGAGCTGCTAAGGTTGATAAATCCAAGGTGTCATGCTACACTTGCGGAAAGACCGGTCACTTCAGAAAGATTGTTGGTCAAACAAAACCTCCTCTCCAAGCTTCCCATCATCCAGCAACAATCACAGCAGCAAGAAGAAGTTTTCCACCTCACCTTTCAAGCAAACTTCCCACTCTGGCTCAGAGGGAAAGAAGGACTACAAAGTTAAGTACAAAGCCTTGAAAGCTGAGCTGTTAAAACTCAACCAGAAAGCTGAAGATGCATCCAAGAAAAAGGATGTTAAGAAGACTGAAAAAGGTCTGATTGTTGCTTCATTCGACTGGGATGATGAACCCCTTACATCTGAGGATGAAGGAACCACTACCGTCAGAGCCTTTATGGTTGTCGTTGATGAAGAACCTGCTGTGGAAAAAAGCGAAGCAAGATTTGGTCAATGGGTGGACATCACCATGAAAAAGGTACAAAGACTGCTATCTATGCCTGAAGGTCATGATAGAGACCATGTCAGTGACTATACCTTGGTTGACCTCCACTTTGTGGAAGAGCAAAGAAAAAACCTGTTAAACAAGTTTCATAGTCTTAAAACAGAGTTAAATCTTTGCCAATCTGAATTAACAAATCTTAAACCATTTGTGAATCTTGCAAATCAACTTCAAAATGAAGTAAGCAAATTGTCCATTGAAAATGAGTCCTTAACAGATGAAAACACTGAACTCAGAAAAACCATTGAAAAATGGAATTTGGCTCAATCCACAGTGGAAGAAATAGTTGTTGAAGCCATACCAGGTGATGTGGTTCATGCTATTGGGGGAAAGGGTAGATACAAAAATCATATACATGTACCCAGTGTTAAATTTGTCTCTTCAGATGTTTCTTCTCCGTCTTCCACCTCCGTGGATGAGATAAACTCTGACAAGTAATTAGAGGTACCAGCCTTACCAAGACTCGCTGGTGTTAACCCATCTGATTCCTTGCTTGGCCCAAAACTGTCACACCCTACCATGGCGGAATATGGGGTTGCGACGTATGGATATCATCACAACAATAGCGTGTCTATAGAGTTAACTAAATGAAATAGAAATGTCATAAAAAGGTGACACAATGTCATGACAATATCTCAAACAATGCAAGTGTCATGGTAAGTAGGTAACAGGCCTACCTCTTACCAAAGACATACAAATAAACAAACATCGAACATATAGGTACCATAAAGTCTACTTAATTAAAATACAAAATAAAATTTAAGAGGAAAGGGATTCCTCCTAATGCAATCCTAGCAGCCTCTATACTCTAGCCACTTCTAACATCATCTTGCACAACTGCCTCACCTGAAAATGACACTAAAATCTGTCAACACAAAGTTGGTGAGAACATAGGTTTAAGTTATCAAAATATCTTAAGAAACCCTGTCAACCGCTATAAATAAGTTGAAGAGAACAAGTTAAAGCAATGGACCATAATGTGATAATCATGTTACATACAACTACAATCAAAGCACAATTATAACAATCAAGAACACACAATAAGAACAATGCACCACACTATTAACAATCAAGAAGTATCATGTCACACACACAAGAACACACCACACTATTCGGATCTTTCCCACACCACCTGTGGAAGATGAACTATATCCCCATCGAGATATCTTGCCTCCAAAGAGACGATGCACAAGTACTCAGGACGAATCGTGCCCCACGAACCAAGAACTCAGGACGGATCGTGCCCCACGCTACACACACATCACAACTGGTCCCATAGACGCCCATACATCTATGTACCAATCCCAATCATAACACAATCAAGATTCACATATCAAAGTACATATGAGAACACATAAGCACGCATGTCACATAATAGCACATCTATGTCCAAATATTTATAAGAAAAATATAGTACCAAAATATTTTAAGAATACCACAAGTGTCATCTCCATCCCATACTAGAAAAAAACATTTAAAAACTTAGTTAAAATGGGACTATGAACTCACCTGAATGCTCCTTCACAAGTCCTCGCACTAGCAACAAGCTAACAAACCAAAAACACGCAATCAATACATGAACCAATCACTAAGATGGCTCATCAACCTATGATGGACATCTAGTCTATTCCCATATAAATACCTCATTGATAAGCTCTAATCACCTCATTACCCTTCCTTAACAAGTCCTTAACTTGGTTAAGTTTAATAACTATCCCGTTCACATTTTACACAAAACAGTCCTAGTTTTTAGGTCTCAAAATTTTAAGTCAAACATACACTTAAACATACCCATGGTTTCTGTAAAAGGAATATTCATACCCTTACATATGTTAGCTAACAGCTCCCACTTGCCCTAACCTTAAAGCTACTGTTAAGGCCCCGTTATATATATATACTTTTGTCATTCCAGATTTACTGATTTTAAACTTACAAAAAGTTTGTTAGGATTAGGGGGTCTTACCCTAAACCACAACCTTAGCCCAAGTGAAGATACTTACTAAAATATATAAACCATCTCTCATGTTCGTGAGAAGATCCCAATGCAACCCTAAGTACCCCAAACAACCCAACACTTAAAAAGAAAACAGGCTGATTACAAAACTGTTTTGACCTCTGACTGTTGTAACCTGTTTTTAACCCACTTCCCGACCTCCAATTTAGTTCTTGTTTCTTGCATTAGAAAGCCACTTCACTTACCTTTTCAGGGATACTTGGATCGCAAAATAAGAGTTTGTAGAACTCCCTATATGATCAAAACAATGACCCAAAATTCTGCACAGTTTTTAAAAACGGGTTTAACAAAACCAACCTCATTAATTAACCCTAATCCCTCTAATTACAAGCTCTAATTTATGTAATCATTATGAACTCATTATTATAACATTAGTTTACTGTTTTAAATTAAACCCTAACCTAATTCCATCATTGATTAAGAAATCATTAAAACAATTAAATTGAAAAGGGTTAAGAAGGTTTTACCTTTAAATTAATGGAAGATGTAAAAACCCAAATTTTTATGAAGAACCCTAATTCTCCTCTTTATGGTCGACTAAAACTACAGGGAATAGAAAAAAAATGCGTTTAATTTAGTGTTGGGGGTTCCTTATATAGCCAAAACAATCCTTGTCTAACCCAATTACCACTTACCATAAATCTTTTCTTTTTTCCCCTTTTTTCTCTTCTAAACCGACCTATACCCCATAAAATTCGTTTTTCTATTTATTTTATTATTAATAAATATCTTATTAATATTACCTTAAATTTCCTTAATTTATTTCAGCTCCTAAAGCCTCCAAAACCTCAAAACCGTAAAACTAGTCAGTTTTTACGCGTTTTACCGTAAAAGACGTTGTAGAAACTAGAAGGGGGGTTGAATAGTTTCTTAAAATTTACTTGTTAAAATATGGTTTCCAAAAATCCTTTTTCAAAAACTTAGGCTTGAGGAAATATGTGAAATCTTCTTATGCACAAATATGAACAATGATAGTGTAGCTAAACTAATACTAACAAAAATATATCCACAAAGAATAAAGAATGATAGTGTAGCTAAACTAATACTAACAAAAATATATCCACAAAGAATAAAGAATGATAGTGTAGCTAATCTAATATTAACACATGTATATGCAAAAGGTAATAAGGAATGTAAAGAGTTAAGGGTAAAGAAAGATCAAACCGAACACCAAGGATTTATAGTGGTTCGGCAACGAAGCTCACTCCTCGTTCCTACTCCACTCCTCGAGTACTCCTTACTCGAGAGTTCACTACACAACAAGCTCCTTATGGTGGAGAAAACCGTACACGTCGCTTAACCAATTTCCGACTCTAAGCTAAAAGTCGAGCCCTAATCGTAGCTAGGACCAATCTACACAACTATACTTAGTACATACACAACTTCCAAATAGACACAACTACTTGGATCTTCACAACAATGACACAACTACAAGTATATAAAAAATTGATCTTCAATAGATCTTTGGTGGTGGACTCAACACTTCACTAGGATAGTGTTCTTCTCTTTGCACTTGGAGAGGAAGAGATGGAAGAACAAGATTCACTTCTTAAACAAGTAATAATCAAACAAATGATCAAAGATTTGAGTGATTAAAGAAGGGGTTTGAATCTGGAAATGAATGTGCAAAAGAGGTGAGGTAAAAAGCTGAGAATGGCCAACTATTTAAAGGACAAAGGAGCCAACGGCTATATCTGCCCGCGGTACCTTATCACAGCCCGCGGTACCTTATCGATAAGGTACCGCCTAGGCGCTAAGGTACCGTCGGACTAGACTCCGCTCCTTTTTGTCTTTTAGTGGTGGAGGTCTTATCTGGGTATAAAAATATCCTGAAAGGATATTCTTAACAGAATAAGAATATGCCATTTTCAAATTTCAAATAATTAATTTAATAAAACATTTTCTTAAAAATAAAGTTTAATAGAAACTTGTCACTTTTAATAAAAAGTGAGTTTTAAGAAAAGATTAAATCACTTGATCACTTGATTAAGGTTAGTACTTGTTTATCCATACCTTAAGTGAAAATGGGTAAAATGAAAAATACTTGAACTCAAGAATTCGTTTTTCGTTGTTTTCGTAAATGCTTGTTTTTACATATTGTTGTAATCAAAACTAAGCGAGACCGAAAAATGCAAGTAACGTTTTTAGTCATTATTGCATTAACAATCTCCCCCTTTTTGATTCTGACAATACATAAACTCAATCACACAAAAACAAGATTTTCGAAGACGAGTTTATTCATTTCTCCCCCTTTGTCGAAGCAAAAAGGTTGCGTAATCCGGTGTTGAAGAAACGGATTTTGCAAAGACTCCCCCTTGGTGCTTACTCCCCCTAGCTTGGGGCACAGAGGAATCGAGATATGGTGACAAGCTACATAGAAGGGTTAGTTGAACAAAAGAAACAACCAACAATATATAGCAATATGTCACTAAAAATAAAATAAAAAGAGAAGAAAATACAAAGACAAAGATCCAAGATAGGTTACTAAAAGAACATCATACAAAGAAGTATGGAAAAAGAAACAAGCCAAAAGCATAAATCTAATCCTAGTTATTCTAGAATTCTAAGATTTGCTTGAATGTGGTGTCTTGTGGATAAGCAATCAATGCTTATATGAAAGACAAGGTAATAGCGGAGGGTGGTGGTGGTGGCTGGTTGGAGATCTCATAATCAAAGTGAAGAGGAGGCTTGATTAAGAGACTCTTGATGTAGCTCAACTCCTCATAGATGTGTGCCATAGCAAGATGTTGATATTGACAACAATGACAATATGTTCCATGGTGCATGACATTATCATGAGAAGGAGGAAGAACACTAAAGGGTGGTGGTGGAAGAAAAGAAGTTCCACAATCAACATTCTTGGTAGGAGAAATGTGATTAAGAGTGTTCTTGGGTGGGTTTGGATTGAAAGCAATTGGAGAAAATGGAGGAGATTCAAGGCTTTCATTGGGGGAATAAGACATTTTGGATGTGAAGTAATGCAAAATGCTTATGGTTTAAATAAGGAAGGCTTAGGGTATTTTTGGTGTGGTCAAAGGGTTTGAAACAAAGATTCTCAAAAAGGTTGGAGCAAATCTGGAGTTTCAGACAAAAACCCGAAAAGGAAGGCCACTGTAGGCGGTTCCTTATCTATGGCGGCGGTACCTTATCAATAAGGTACCGCGGTTCACATAAGGAACCGCCTACAGAAGCAGGGTTTGGTGTTTGGAGGAAGATTTTCAGCAAATCTTATTTTTCTAGTCTAACTTATCATAGGGATATGCTTAAAAGCAAAGATAGACAAAGAAAACATATGCAAACTTACCAAGTAGAGATTTGACCAAAATACATGGATTAAAAAAAATCAATGTAGGAGGTGTGTAAGACAAGACCTTAAGTCATGACACAATGATCCTCCATGATTCAATCTTGTTCTTGCTATGTTTGAGAGAATCATACATATGAATTATGTAAGCTCTATATTAATAGCGAGAATCTATGAAAAAAAAATCGTTTTTAGATTGAATTAACAATGTCAAACGAATTTCTCAACCATTTTCGAAAGAGACTTTGAGAGTTGTGAAAAGGAGATGAGAAGATTTTTCAAAAGGAGTTTAAAGGACTCAAGGACTCAAAGTCGTAATAGAAAACACACAATAAGAAAGGAATTTAAGGAAGATGTTCCATTAATCCTAGACCTAGACGCAAGTAATAAAAAGGTTCCCTCTTAAGTGGCTTAGTGAAGATATCGGCTAAGTTGTCCTCGGAGGGCACCTTTTCAATAGTAATGTTCCCCTTTTGAACATTATCCCTAAGGAAATGGTGTCTAATTTCTATGTGTTTGGTTCGCGAATGTTGCACGGGATTCTTGCTTAGGTCTATAGCGCCTTTATTATCGCACATGATGGGAACATCATCAAGAGAAATCCCGTAATCAACAAGCGCTTGCTTCATCCATAGAGCTTGTTGGCATGCTTTACCGGCACTCACATACTCGGCTTCCGTGGTGGATATCGCAAGAGCGGTTTGTTTCTTGGAGAACCAAGAAGTTAAACAACAACCCATGAAGGTACAAACTCCACTAGTGCTTTTCCGGTCCATATAGTCTCCCGCATGATCCGAGTCCGCGTAGACAATGGTTTCTACGCCGGTCCCTTTAGGATACCATAATCCTAAATGTATAGTGCCTTTAATGTATCGGAAGATACGCTTAACCGCTTCAAGATGAGAGGTTTTGGGAGCCTCTTGGAAGCGAGCACAAAGGCAAACACTAAACATGATATCCGGTCGACTTGCCGTTAGGTACAACAAACTACCAATCATACCTCTATATTTGGTGTTGTCTACCGACTCAGAATCATCATCTACGGTGAGTTTAGTATCCGAGGCCATAGGGGTCTTCATTGGTCTAGATTCTTCTAATCCAAATTTCTTTAGCATTTCTTTAGCGTACTTAGATTGACTAAAGAAAATACCATCGTCCATTTGTTTAATTTGGAGTCCTAAAAAGAAGTTAAGTTCTCCCATCATACTCATTTCAAACTCATCATGCATGATTTTGGCAAAGTCATCACATAATTCTTGACAAGTTGAGCCAAATATAATGTCATCAACATATATTTGTACGATTATGAGGTGAGAACCTTTCTTCTTTGTAAAGAGTGTATTGTCTACCATACCCATGGTATACTCATGTTTAACAAGAAACGCTTTAAGTCTATCATACCAAGCTTTGGGTGCTTGTTTGAGTCCATAAAGTGCTTTCTTAAGCTTGTAAACATGGTCCGGTTTCTCAAAATCAATGAAGCCGGGAGGTTGAGCCACATATACCTCCTCATTGATCAAACCGTTAAGAAATGCACTCTTTACATCCATTTGTTGAAGCTTAATATCTAAGGCACAAGCGTAGGCTAAAAGGATTCTAATAGATTCTAATCTAGCTACCGGTGCATATGTCTCGTCATAATCAATCCCTTCTTGTTGATTATAGCCTTGAGCTACAAGTCTAGCCTTGTTACGAGACACAACACCATTCTCATCTAGCTTATTCCTAAATACCCATTTGGTTCCTATAATGGTAGAACTTCTAGGTGGAGGAACAAGTTCCCAAACATCATTGGCAATGAATTGATTCAATTCTTCTTGCATCGCAATGACCCAACTCTCATCCGTCAAAGCTTCTTTAACATTCTTAGGTTCAATCAAGGAGACAAAACAAAATAAGTTGCTTTGGTTTTGGACTTGAGATCTTAGGGTCCTTTGATTTAAGTCACCAATGACATTATTGAGAGTATGATCCCTAGATTCCTTAATGTTTACTTTCTTTTCAACACTAAGGTCTTCAACTCCTATTTTTCTAACCTCTTTGGCTTTAACTACTTCTAATTCATCCAAGTCATCATCAACCAATGGTGGTGTCTTGGGTGAAGGAGGGGTTTCATCAAAGGTTACGTTGAGTGATTCTTCAATAACCCCTGAGGTTCTATTTAGGACAATGTAGGCCTTACTAGTTTGGGAATAACCTAAAAGGATACCTTCGTAAGACTTTGGGTCAAACTTGGTAAGGTAGTCTTTGGTGTTGAGGATAAAGCACTTGCTTCCAAACACCCTAAAGTATTCTAATGAGGGTTTCTTACCTTTAAGAATCTCATAGGGGGTCTTTCCTAGGAAAGGTCGAATAAGAATTCGGTTGAGAATATAAGTCGATGTATCTACGGCATTGCACCAAAACTTTTGAGGCAAAGATTGCTCGTTTAACATCGTCCTACTCATCTCTTGGAGAGTCCTATTCTTCCTTTCCACTACCCCATTTGATTGTAGAGTGCGAGGAGCCGAGAAGTTATGGGTAATACCATGAGCTTCACAAAAGGCACCAAATTGCACTTCATTATCAAATTCCCTACCATGATCCGTCCTAATAGAAACAATTGAACATCCTAGTTGATTTTGAATTCTCCGACTAAAGATTTCGAAGTGATCGAAAGCTTCATTCTTAGATGCCAAAAATCTAGTCCAAGTGAATCTAGAATAGTCGTCAACTATAACTAGGGTATAAAGGTTACCTCCATAACTCCGTATGGCGGAAGGTCCAAAGAGATCCATATGTAGGAGCTCTAAGCACCGAGAGGTCGAAACCAAATTCTTGGTTTTGTGACTTGAGTGAACTTGCTTTCCAACTTTGCAAGCATCATAAAAGTGACTATCAAACTTAATCTTGGGGAGGTGTCTTACCAACTCCTTAGAGACTAAAGATTGAATTAAACGCATATTAGCGTGACCTAATCTCCTATGCCAAAGAGTAGAACTATCATCTATAGTCGCAAGACATATGTTGTCTTTTGAGTTCTTATTAACCTTCATGACATAAAGCCCATGCTTTCTAATACCTTTTCCAATGACTTTTCCATCTTTTACGATTTCACTGTCATGTTCCGAAAAGATGACCTTACACTTATTATCACAAATTTGACCTATACTTAAAAGGTTAAAACCTAAGTTATCTACGTGCTCAACATTTTCAATGGTCATGGAGTCAAGAGAAACCGTACCTTTGCCAATGATATTACCACGTAGACTACTAGCGAATGTGACGTTACCTCCATCATATGCTTTGTAATGCGAGAAAAAACTTCGATTACCTGTCATGTGTTTAGAACATCCACTATCCTTAATCCACTCATCGGGCTCCAAATCAATTCCCAAGCATATCTAGGTAACAACACACAAGATCAAACATTTGGTCCCCAATATCTCATGGGTCCAAAATTGTTAGTTCCAAACATCCCTTGCATTTGGTTGGGATGCATGTATGAGGTGGGGATTCCCCATGGAGAACAAAATGGAGGAGGGTAGTAATTCATGTAACCATTTTGTTGTTTATTACTTCTCCTAGGTGTGTTTGATCTAGGTTTAGAATTATTATTATTCTTTCTAGGTGTTGGAGTTTTACTTCTAGTTCGAGAGTTCTTTTGATTATCTCTTGTAGGCGTTGTCGTTCTACTTCTAGGCTTAGACTCATTCCGTACTCTAGGTGGAGTAGAAGATAATCTAGATAAACTTCTATTTCCCATGAGAGGTTTACTTAACGGCTTATAGAACTTACTAATAGTATTGTCGTCAAGTATGGGTAATTGAATCTTATTAACAGTAAGATGCTTTGGTTTTTCATTTAACTTAGATTTTTCAGAAAGTTCAGAATTTTCACAAAAATCAACTTCTGGCCGCGGTACCTTATCTATGGCCACAGTTCCATAGTGATAAGGAACCGCGCCATAAGATATGGAACCGCGTCCAGAGGATGTTTTCTGTGAAAACCTGACTTGTTTTGGTTCACTAGTTGAGGCTTCATTTGAGTTAAAACCTAGACCATATTTTTCCTTAGAATGAACTTGTTTGTTTAACATATCATCAAGAGCACTAGTACCTTTCATGAACTTTTCCAATTTAATGGAGGTGCTCTTGAGATCATCATTCTCTAATCTAAGTTTCTCACAACTTAAGCAACCTAAATCAACCTCTTTGTTTTTCTCAAGTTTAGCCAATTTCTCCCTAAGTTCATTGATCTCATTTTCAAGCTTAGTTTTGGTTGATTTTAAGGTTTTATTCTTTTCTATGAATTTAAGGCTAAGTTTGTGTAAGCTATCATATTTGCCTTCAAATTCAATATCATCTAAAGTGGAACTATCATAGCTATAATATTCAGTTTCGGAATGTACCTCTTTAGAAGTGTGAGCCATAAGACATTTCTCCTCTTTGGGGTTGTCATCATCATCTTCACCGCTATCGCTCCAAGCGCCACTAACGAATGCCGTGTGGTTCTTATCACGAGCGGGCTTTGGACAATCACCAATGAAGTGATTTGGATCACCACATCTAAAGCAACTCCTATCACCTTTTTCGTTCTTGACAAACCGATTCTTTGACAATGGTTTCTTGTCATAGTTTGGTTGCCTAACGTGTTGGCCTCGTCTTTTGAAGAACTTCTTGAAATCTCTCACCGCCAATGCATACTCCTCGTCATCACTTTCCGAGGAACTATCATGGTCACTTTGTGCCTTCTTGGCCTTAAGTGCAAGAGATTTCCTTTCACTCTTGGTTTTTACTAATTCCGAGTCCTTCAAAATTATCATCTCATGAACCTTCAAGTTTCCTATGAGTTCATCGAGTGATAAGGTTGAGAGTTCTTTCGACTCTTCAATAGCCGTGACTTTTGCTCTCCACTTTGGATGTAAGGCCCTTAGAAACTTCCTAACATTGTTCTTGCTAGAAAAACCTTCATCAAGTGCTTTTAGACTAGTAATAATGGTGTTAAACCTAGCAAATGCACTATCAATAGTTTCATCTTCTAAGATGACAAATTGTTCATATTGTTGGACAAGAAGATCGATTTTACTTTCTTTGACTTGGCTATTACCTTGGTGGGTTACTAAAAGAGTGTTCCAAATATCTTTAGCGGTTTCACACATAAAAATTCTTTCATACTCTTTCTTAGGTAAAGCATTATAAATCACCATTTTAGCTTCATTATTTTTTGAAAGTTTCTTTTTGGTATCATCATTAGCTTTGTCAAAAGTGACTAATTCTTTTGTTTTAGAAACTTCATTAAATTGAAAGGGTAAAAAATCACCATTGGTAATAACATGCCAAAGATCTACATCTTTTGATTTCACATAAGTTTCAAATCTATTTTTCCAATAAATAAAACTATCGGTTTCAAAAAGTGGTGGTCTTTGCATAGATTGCCCTTCTAGGTACTTGTTGGAATCCATAGATCGATTCAAGTTTTAAAATACAATATACTTTAAAAAATCTTGAGCAACCCGCTCTGATACCAATTGTAGAAACTAGAAGGGGGGGTTGAATAGTTTCTTAAAATTTACTTGTTAAAATATGGTTCCAAAAATCCTTTTTCAAAAATTTAGGCTTGAGGAAATATGTGAAATCTTCTTATGCACAAATATGAACAATGATAGTGTAGCTAAACTAATACTAACAAAAATATATCCACAAAGAATAAAGAATGATAGTGTAGCTAAACTAATACTAACAAAAATATATCCACAAAGAATAAAGAATGATAGTGTAGCTAATCTAATATTAACACATGTATATGCAAAAGGTAATAAGGAATGTAAAGAGTTAAGGGTAAAGAAAGATCAAACCGAACACCAAGGATTTATAGTGGTTCGGCAACGAAGCTCACTCCTCGTTCCTACTCCACTCCTCGAGTACTCCTTACTCGAGAGTTCATTACACAACAAGCTCCTTATGGTGGAGAAAACCGTACACGTCGCTTAACCAATTTCTGACTCTAAGCTAAAAGTCGAGCCCTAATCGTTGCTAGGACCAATCTACACAACTATACTTAGTACATACACAACTTCCAAATAGACACAACTACTTGGATCTTCACAACAATGACACAACTACAAGTATATAAAAAATTGATCTTCAATAGATCTTTGGTGGTGGACTCAACACTTCACTAGGATAGTGTTCTTCTCTTTGCACTTGGAGAGGAAGAGATGGAAGAACAAGATTCACTTCTTAAACAAGTAATAATCAAACAAATGATCAAAGATTTGAGTGATTAAAGAAGGGGTTTGAATCTGGAAATGAATGTGCAAAAGAGGTGAGGTGAAAAGCTGAGAATGACCAACTATTTAAAGGACAAAGGAGCCAACGGTTATATCTGCCCGCGGTACCTTATCACAGCCCGCGGTACCTTATCGATAAGGTATCGCCTAGGCGCTAAGGTACCGCCGGACTAGACTCCGCTCCTTTTTGTCTTTTAGTGGTGGAGGTCTTATGTGGGTATAAAAATATCCTGAAAGGATATTCTTAACAGAATAAGAATATGCCATTTTCAAATTTCAAATAATTAATTTAATAAAACATTTTCTTAAAAATAAAGTTTAATAGAAACTTGTCACTTTTAATAAAAAGTGAGTTTTAAGAAAAGATTAAATCACTTGATCACTTGATTAAGGTTAGTACTTGTTTATACATACCTTAAGTGAAAATGGGTAAAATGAAAAATACTTGAACTCAAGAATTCGTTTTTCGTTGTTTTCGTAAATGCTAATTTTTACATATTGTCGTAATCAAAACTAAGCGAGACCGAAAAATGCAAGTAACGTTTTTAGTCATTATTGCATTAACAGACGTAAAATATACACTTCTATAAAAAATCTTAAATTTTGAAATAAACTTTATAACTAAGTCCTAAATGACTTAAAATCATCCCGAAAAATATCCATATGACTAGTTACCTCATCCGAGACCTCTAAATGCTAAACCGTAAATCGTAAAAAAAATACTATTACTATAAGACTTATACGTATACGTAAACACCAAAATATCACCATTTTCATTTCATAGTCACCACTTGTGAGCTCATGAACATGAAATAACCGTTCCTTGATTTACTTATGAGTACTTCTATACTCATAAACGATAACCACACCAACCTCAATCACACAAAATAAACATGTAATCACACAATCAAGTAAGCACACATAAAATAACCTAAAAGTAAGACCAAGTGACAAATCCAAAACCTAGGGTTGTCACTCACTCCCTCCTAATAGAAATCTCGTACCAAGATTTACTCCCAAACTCAAACTTATTCTCAGCAAACAAACAAGGATACATATCCCTGATAAAACCTTTACGTTCAAGCGTAAACTCAGTTTAAACTAAAATAATTTCAACCAACAACACATGAGCCTTAACCGTCTACGAGGAAACTTATTAAAACCATAAAGTTATGTAATCAACCTAACTAAATCTCGCAACTCATCAAACAAGAACTGTCTTGAAACCAAGTTAGGAGCCATCACATAACTCGACGGGTTTAAAACTGTCACCCCGATTTCAGTCTTACTCATAAATACCATAAATCAAAACTCATCAAATATAACCACGTATTCTAAAGTCTAAATAACTCTCAAATTCTATCCCAACTCATCTCTATGTTAACCCTCCAAGTGTTTATTACCCCAAATAAACAAAACACGAGTTTAAACCATGTTGTCCGAAAAATTAATCTTGAACTCGATAGTTGTACAATTAATTCTACCAAGCTACTGACCTCCAATTACTAAACTTTCTAAATATTTGAAAAGTACGTTCCGAGTACATAATTTTAGGCTTTTGAATCACCCAAAAAGCTTTAAAAACGAATAATTTATAACCAAAACGATTTTACTCAAAATCTGCCTAGGCATTAGCGACAGTTTCTGACAGCTAGCGACATATTTTGACAGTTTAGCGACAGTTTCTGCCTACTCCGATTTATAGCAAAAAACGATATTTTTTAAACCCTAAAACCCCTCATTAATTACAAAATTTAAAACCTAATTTATTTTAATTCCAGAAAATTAAAACTCTCGCCCATCATATGATTAATTACATGATTTTAACATATTTAACTAAATAAGAACAAAATTTTAACTAAAAAACAATAACTTTAGGTGATCAAAACCAAAATATTTTAAAATAAACAAGCCATGCTTAAATGTAAAAAAAAGTTTATATTCCACCTTATTTCAAACACGTTTTTGACACTTTACCCTCATTTTATCGACTACCAACAACTATCTTTTTACTATTTGCAAGTTCCATTTTTACCATGTAAGACTCAAAACAAAAGATATCGTTACTCCAAAATAAATCTCCACCCTCTCAATAGCTTCTACAGCAAAAGTACCGTATAAACAAACACGTGAAATGAGGACTCGATAAATGCGCTACTACAGAAGTTGAACATCCCAAAGAAAAAGAGCTAGAAAACCATCCTAAGAATACAACCGATAAGTAGAAGGTAATTATACATATATAGGCATACTCATACATACACTCAAATACATCCAACGTATACTATACAAACATGTATTAACCCTCTTTCATGCAACCATACTCAGGAATCCATTGATGTTGTGGTACTTGTGTAACTATGTTGGCCACCATACTTATACAAGTCCCCTTTCACCAATGCACTCCCTCCTATGATGACACTTATAAGAATTAATACTACACATAACACATCGGTCGACCAACTCAAATAAGAACATAGATCCTACACTCATATAAGCAATAACCACAACATAAAATAAGATCCAAAATCCATGTATTAAAATAACGTAGCCAATGCATGAAACATATAAACTCGTAATCCAGCTGAACCACCGTAGACAAAATTCAAAATGTATAAAGAACATGAAAACGTAATTAAACGGAATCCAACAATGACTAGCGTATACGATTATGGTTCAACCCGCACTAGTCAAAACTCGTAAAGAAAATAACATGTAGTTAAGTATGAACCATACTAGTTCATAACTTAACAAATATTGCAAAAATAACATCCAAACACATCAACTATTATAAAATGCACACATACCCCTATGACGCCTATATGCAGGGACCCTTAAGCTATAGACTAGGCTACGCGACTAGATAACCTAATTCTCTATAACCATTGTCTCTGATACCATTCTGTCACACCCCACCATGGCGGAATATGGGGTGCGACGTATGGATATCATCACAACAATAGCGTGTCTATAGAGTTAACTAAATGAAATAGAAATGTCATAAAAAGGTGACACAATGTCATGACAATATCTCAAACAATGCAAGTGTCATGTTAAGTAGGTAACAAGCCTACCTCTTATCAAAGACATACAAATAAACAAACATCAAACATATAGGTACCATAAAGTCTACTTAATTAAAAGACAAAATAAAATCTAAGAGGAAAGGGATTCCTCCTAATGCAATCCTAGCAACCTCTATACTCTAGCCACCTCTAACATCATCTTGCACAACTGCCTCACCTGAAAATGACACTAAAATCTGTCAACACAAAGTTGGTGAGAACATAGGTTTAAGTTATCAAAATATCTTAAGAAACCCCATCAACCGCTGTAAATAAGTTGAAGAGAACAAGTTAAAGCAATGGACCATAATGTGATAATCATGTTACATACAACTACAATCAAAGCACAATTATAACAATCAAGAACACACAATAAGAACAATGCACCACACTATTAACAATCAAGAAGTATCCCGTCACACACACAAGAACACACCACACTATCCGGATCTTTACCACACCACCTGTGGAAGATGAACTATATCCCCGTCGAGATATCTTGCCTCCGAAGAGACGATGCACAAGTACTCAGGACGGATCGTGCCCCACGAACCAAGAACTCAGGACGGATCGTGCCCCACGCTCCACACACATCACAACTGGTCCCATAGACACCCATACATCTATGTACCAATCCCAATCATAACACAATCAAGATTCACATATCAAAGTACATATGAGAACACATAAGCACGCATGTCACACAATAGCACATCTATGTCCAAATATTTATAAGAAAAATATAGTACCAAAACATTTTAAGAATACCACAAGTGTCATCTCCATCCCATACTGGAAAAAAAACATTTAAAAACTTAGTTAAAATGGGACTATGAACTCACCTGAATGCTCCTTCACAAGTCCTCGCACTAGCAACAAGCTAACAAACCAAAAACACGCAATCAATACATGAACCAATCACTAAGATGGCTCATCAACCTATGATAGACATCTAGCCTATTCCCATATAAATACCTCATTTATAAGCTCTAATCACCTCATTACCCTTCCTTAACAAGTCCTTAACTTGGTGAAGTTTAATAACTATCCCGTTCACATTTTACACAAAACAGTCCCAGTTTTTAGGTCTCAAAACTTTAAGTCAAACGTCCACTTAAACATACCCATGGTTTTTGTAAAAGGAATATTCATACCCTTACATATGTTAGCTAACACCTCCCACTTGCCCTAACCTTAAAGCTACTGTTAAGGCCCCGATATATATCTGATTTTAAACTTACAAAAAGTTTGTTAGGACTAGGGGGTCTTACCCTAAACCACAACCTTAGCCCAAGTGCATATACTTACTACAATATATAAACCATCTCTCATGTTCGTGAGAAGATTCCAATGCAACCCTAAGTACCCCAAACAACCCAACACTTAAAAAGAAAACAGGCTGATTACAAAACTGTTTTGACCTCCGACTGTTGTAACCTGTTTTTGACTCACTTCCCGACCTCCAATTTAGTTCTCGTTTCTTGCATTGGAAAGCCACTTCAATTACCTTTTCAGGGATACTTGGATCGCAAAATAATAGTTTGTAGAACTCCCTATATGATCAAAACAATGACCCAAAATTCTGCACAGTTTTTAAAAACGGGTTTAACAAAATCAACCTCATTAATTAACCCTAATCCCTCTAATTACAAGCCCTAATTTATGTAATCATTATGAACTCATTATTATAACATTAGTTTACTGTTTTTAAATTAAACCCTAACCTAATTCCATCATAAGATGATTAAGAAATCATTAAAACAATTAAATTGAAAAGGGTTAAGAAGGTTTTACCTTTAAATTAATGGAAGATGTAAAAACCCAAATTTTTGAAGAACCCTAATTCTCCTCCTCTTTTTGGTCGACTAAAACTCCAGGGAATAGAAAAAATTGCGTTTAATTTAGTGTTGGGGGTTCCTTATATAGCCAAAACAATTATTGTCCAATCCAATTACCACTTACCATAAATCTTTTCTTTTTTCCCTTTTTTTCTCTTCTAAACCGACCTATACCCCATAAAATTCGTTTTTCTATTTATTTTATTATTAATAAATATCTTATTAATATTACCTTAATTTTCCTTAATTTATTTCAGCTCCTAAAGCCTCCTAAACCTCAAAACCGTAAAACTAGTCAGTTTTTACGCGTTTTACCGTAAAAGACGTAAAATATACACTTTTATAAAAAATCTCAAATTTTGAAATAAACTTTATAAATAAGTCCTAAATGACTTAAAACCATCCCGAAAAATATCCATATGACTAATTACCTCATCTGAGACCTCTAAATGCTAAACCGTAAATCGTAAAAAAAAATACTATTACTATAATACTTATACGTATACGTAAACACCAAAATATCACCATTTTCATTTCATAGTCACCACTTGTGAGCTCATGAACATTAAATAACCGTTCCTCGATTTACTTATTGTTGGGTTTGCTACTTGAAGGATCTTTGAAGCCTTGATCACAATACAAAGAGTGTGCGGAAACCAATCTTTATATATAAGAAGAACAATAGAAATAACCAAACATCCAAGCCTCAATATATTAATACGATCACTCTTAATAGTGATAGGGTTTTACAACCTTGAAGCTATAATAAACAATGAGAGAAATGTGTAGAGAATATGTGTGTGTAGAAGTGTGTACATCTCTACACCCTAGGACCTCCTTTTATAGTGCAAGGGGTCCTAGGTGGTTACAACATAATTAATACTTTCCAAAGTATTATACATTAATACCATTTAATTATTTCCTAAATAATATTGTAACCTCCTCATCATAATCAATATCATTAATACTTTCCATATGAATAGGAAGACTAAATATTTGATCATATCTTCTACAATCTTCCTTGATCTTATCTTCTACAATCTTCTATCAACTTTATAATACGACCAGGAGGAACTGTATCACCAGGAGGAACGAAGAATACTACCAGTAGGAACTGTAACACCAGGAGTAACGAAGTACTCCAGTAGGAACTGTAACTCACCAGGAGTAACGGAGTACTCCAGTAGGAACTGCATATTACCAGGACTAACTTCTAAATCCATGAGTCCTAACAATCCTCCCCTAAACTTGAATTTAACTTTGTTGAGTTCAAGTTTCCAAGTAGATGTGTCACCAATAAGCATGAGGATTGGAATATGAACCACAGCAGCAACAAGCTCACTTGATAAAACTAGAAGAAACACAAAAGTAGCTGCTGATACACGAACAGCTGAGCTTCTTTAAAGCTTGAAAACATCTGCACATGTTGAATCTTGACAACAACAGGAGCAGATTTGATGAGCCTTTACCAAGTAGCTGCTCACTCTTGGGCTAGCCAGTCTTTTGGTGGAATCATGACATCACCCTGGGAGACTAGTACCCAGTCCAACTCTTGGAACGTGAATCATTGGTGAGTTGGAGTACCCTGATGATTTTTGGCAAACCATCACAGCCATCAACGGATTTGATATGTTTTTACCAGAAGCCGTACCCTTCTGGACTCGCCAACTCTTAGCAATGAAGCATCGTTGAGTTGAAAACCCTATAGCTTTGAGCAAGCTATTATAGCTATCAACGGATTTGATAAAATCTTTACCAAGTGTCGTACCCCCTTGGATTAGCCACTTTTCAGTCTAGGACCATGGCAAGTGAAAACCATACAGTTTTGGGTAACCTGGCAACCATCAACGGATTTGAGAATCACACCTGAGCCGTACCCTCATGGTGAATCAACTCTTTCTTGTCTGTGAAACATGGTGAGTTGAGCACCATTTGTTGTGTGGGGGGCAGCCAACACCTAAGTACCAAACAGAAACAGCCCAAAAAGTGAAATATATACAAAGGTATTTTGATTCGAAAGTTTCTATTTTTTTTATTTATTTTTTTTTTAATTTTTTTAATTTTTTTAATTTATTAATTTTTTTAATTTATTAATTTTTTTTTAATTATAACCACTCAAAGACTATAAGTCAACCAGCAGGAACGTAGAATGCATCAGGAAGAACAATGGTCCACCAAAAGCAGGATGAGTGTAACCAGGAGGAACCATTGGTCGACTAGGAGCAACTTAGTTCTACTAGGAGGAACCATATCCACCAGCACCAATGTCAACCTATAAAATTGATTAGACAGAAAAACACAAGAATATACACAATTATACATACAACAAGCCTCCCTTTAAGCTAAAACCTCCCCTCAAACAGAGCAAAGTATTCACCATCAAAGATTTTTTATTTTTATTTTATTTTTTAAACTTCTCTTGTCCTGCAAAAAGTTAGTTCACACAAATATATAAAATACAAAACATAGTAATTTATAATCACACTTGCTGAAATAAACACAAACCAAACAAAGATTAGTGTTTATGGAAGTCCCAAGCTAAGACAGACTTGAATCTTCCAAAAACATCAACATAGTCATATCTTGTTAAGGTTTTTGATGTACTATTTGATTTGGAGACATGTTGTAAACCATCTTGTTTAGGTTTCCAAACCCACTGGGCTAAGGCCTTAATAATATTAACCTTTGTTTTGGATCGTGCAGACTCAACCCTAGTACCTTTAACATTATTAAAACATCTTGGTTGTGAAATTATGTTACTTTTTGGATTGGGGTGAAAAACTCTACCAAAGTTCTTATGATCTACCCGTCTTGAGTTATTCCACACCGGTTTAATCTGTTGTTGATTATTACTCTTTCTCTTGTGTTTAAAAGTATATTGCAAGTGGCTAAAACTACCACACACATAGCAAGCCTTATTTTTGAACTCAAAGTTATCACCTAATTTCTGAGTCATCATGCCATTCCAACCTCTTTGATTACCTCTAGGACTCTTATTGTTTTTCCTAGGGTTATCTGCTTTCCTTTTACTGTCATTCTTAGCACAAACAGATTGAGGTTAGAACTTAGGTGATTTAGCACTTAAGGTAGAATTGCATGAGAGATTTTTACTAGTGATGGGTTCAGTTATAACAGGATCAGGCACAGACTCAAGTGTACCAACACTAGAGTCTGACTCATAAGAGTCAAGGTCATTGGTGTTAGGTTCTAAAGACTTGTCACTAGAGTTACAAGAGACAAAGTCATTAGACACAGAAATAGTTTCAATTGAGCCAGTGGACATTGTACCATATGTGATTTAAGATTCATCAAAGTCAGAGTGGTTCGAGATAGGCATGAATTCCCCAGTGATAGGTGGAGGAACAACATGCATCTCTGTAGCTGGGTTATACCTATTGAAAACAGGCCTACCTTCCACATCTTCAGGGGTAGTGCCAAACACACTAGACAAAGAGGAGTCAAAAACATCATTTGGCCCAATATAGTTTCTAAACCCTAAACCAACTTTAGTCCTACCAGACATGGAGCTATCTACTAATTTGATTAGGTTATTAGAAGAACTTGTCCATTCATCAAACCTAGCCAAAGCATTATCTAGTTTATTTTGTAGCTCCTGCTTCTCTTTATTTACCTCAGTATTAAGCTTTTCAGAATATTTCAATAGATTAGATGTGTTCTCTAAGTCTATACTTAACACTCTAATCTTTTCTTCATACTCTAATTGGGTTTTTGAAACCACTTTTTCTGTTGTTCTAAGGTTTTAAGAGAACTTTTATATGCTTAAACTTCTAGATAATATTTGTCATTTAGAACTTCATAATTGTTGGGTTTGCTACTTGAAGGATCTTTGAAGCCTTGATCACAATACAAAGAGTGTGCGGAAACCAATCTTTATATATAAGAAGAACAATAGAAATAACCAAACATCCAAGCCTCAATATATTAATACGATCACTCTTAATAGTGATAGGGTTTTACAACCTTGAAGCTATAATAAACAATGAGAGAAATGTGTAGAGAATATGTGTGTGTAGAAGTGTGTACATCTCTACACCCTAGGACCTCCTTTTATAGTGCAAGGGGTCCTAGGTGGTTACAACATAATTAATACTTTCCAAAGTATTATACATTAATACCATTTAATTATTTCCTAAATAATATTGTAACCTCCTCATCATAATCAATATCATTAATACTTTCCATATGAATAGGAAGACTAAATATTTGATCATATCTTCTACAATCTTCCTTGATCTTATCTTCTACAATCTTCTATCAACTTTATAATACGACCAGGAGGAACTGTATCACCAGGAGGAACGAAGAATACTACCAGTAGGAACTGTAACACCAGGAGTAACGAAGTACTCCAGTAGGAACTGTAACTCACCAGGAGTAATGGAGTACTCCAGTAGGAACTGCATATTACCAGGACTAACTTCTAAATCCATGAGTCCTAACAATCCTCCCCTAAACTTGAATTTAACTTTGTTGAGTTCAAGTTTCCAAGTAGATGTGTCACCAATAAGCATGAGGATTGGAATATGAACCATAGCAGCAACAAGCTCACTTGATAAAACTAGAAGAAACACAAAAGTAGCTGCTGATACACGAACAGCTGAGCTTCTTTAAAGCTTGAAAACATCTGCACATGTTGATTCTTAACAGCAACAGGAGCAGATTTGATGAGCCTTTACCAAGTAGCTGCTCACTCTTGGGCTAGCCAGTCTTTTGGTGGAATCATGACATCACCCTGGGAGACTAGTACCCAGTCCAACTCTTGGAACGTGAATCATTGGTGAGTTGGAGTACCCTGATGATTTTTGGCAAACCATCACAGCCATCAACGGATTTGATATGTCTTTACCAGAAGCCGTACCCTTCTGGACTCGCCAACTCTTAGCAATGAAGCATCGGTGAGTTGAAAACCCTATAGCTTTGAGCAAGCTATTATAGCTATCAACGGATTTGATAAAATCTTTACCAAGAGTCGTACCCCCTTAGATTAGCCACTTTTCAGTCTAGGACCATGGCAAGTGAAAACCATACAATTTTGGGTAACCTGGCAACCATCAACGGATTTGAGAATCACACCAGAGCCGTACCCTCATGGTGAATCAACTCTTTCTTGTCTGTGAAACATGGTGAGTTGAGCACCATTTGTTGTGTGGGGGCAGCCAACACCTAAGTACCAAACAGAAACAACCCAAAAAGTGAAATATATACAAAGGTATTTTGATTCGAAAGTTTCTATTTTTTTTAATTTTTTTTTTAATTTTTTTAATTTTTTAATTTTTTTTATTTATTATATTTTTTAATTATAACCACTCAAAGACTATGAGTCAACCAGCAGGAACGTAGAATGCTTCAGGAAGAACAATGGTCCACCAGAAGCAGGATGAGTGCAACCAGGAGGAACCATTGGTCGACTAGGAGCAACTTAGTTCTACTAGGAGGAACCATATCCACCAGCACCAATGTCAACCTGTAAAATTGATTAGACAGAAAAACACAAGAATATACACAGTTATACATACAACAAGCCTCCCCTTAAGCTAAAACCTCCCTCAAACAGAGCAAAGTATTCACCATCAAAGATTTTTTTTTATTATTTTTTATTTTATTTTTTAAACTTCTCTTGTCCTGCAAAAAGTTAGTTCACACAAATATATAAAATACAAAACATAGTAATTTATAATCACACTTGCTGAAATAAACACAAACCAAACAAAGATTAGTGTTTATGGAAGTCCCAAGCTAAGACAGACTTGAATCTTCCAAAAACATCAACATAGTCATATCTTGTTAAGGTTTTTGATGTACTATTTGATTTGGAGACATGTTGTAAACCATCTTGTTTAGGTTTCCAAACCCACTGGGCTAAGGCCTTAACAATATTAACCTTTGTTTTGGATCGTGCAGACTCAACCCTAGTACCTTTAACATTATTAAAACATCTTGGTTGTGAAATTATGTTACTTTTATATATTAAAACGCTTGTTGGGTCTACTAGATGTAGAACTTGCAGCCTGTCAGGAACGGTGAACGACTTCTGTAATCACAAGTCTATTCACAGAGAGACTCTATACACAATATAAATGCAGAATACAAATATAATAAAGAAGAACAGAATAACTATAAAGACTTGATCCTTTCTAAGGATTTCTAATATTGATAATGACTAGAACTACGTTTGATGAAGGTGTGTCTAACCCTTCTGCCTAAGGTTCCTTTTATAATACAAGGAAACCCTAACACAGCATTAAACAAAACGTGTAAAACTGATATGCATATCCTTTCCTAACATATCTCATGCATATCCTAACAGAATAATAAATAAATAATAAAGTTTGACTTCGACTAGGACCAGGAGCACGACTTGCTCCTACTACTACTAGGACCAGGAGGAACTACATACCTCCTAGTCTACCTATTACATTTAACTATTCCAATGGTCCTAACAATCCTCCCCTAAACTTGAATTTGACCTGTTGAGTTCAAGTTTCTTGGTAAAACGTGCAATAAGCTCGAGGATTGAATCAACAAAAGAAAGAGCAGCATCAGCAAGATAAGGAATAGAAGAACTACCGCACCATGAAACACTAGAAGCTTCTCCAAAGCTTGAAACAAATCAGCATCGTGTTGAATCTTTACAGCAATATGAGCAGATTTGATGAGCCTTTACCAGGTAGCTGCTCGCTCTTGGGCTAGCCAGTCTTTCTGGTGGAATAAGCATCACCCTGGGAGACCAGAACCCAGCCCAACTCTTAGAACGCGAATCAATGGTGAGTGGGAGTACCCTGATGATTTTAGGCAAACCATCACAACCGTCAACGGATTTGATATGTCTTTACCAGAAGCCGTACCCCTCTGGACTCGCCAACTCTTAGCAATGAAGCATCGGTGAGTTGAAAACCCTATAGCTTTAAGCAAGCTATTACAACTATCAACGGATTTGATAAAATCTTTACCAAGAGCCGTACCCCCTTGGATTAGCCACTTTTCAGTCCAGGACCATGGCAAGTGAAAACCATCTAGTTTTGGGTAACATGGCAACCATCAACGGATTTGAGAATCACACCAGGAGCCGTACCCTCAAGGTGAATCAACTCTTTCTTGTCGATTAGACATGGTGAGTTGAGAACCATTTGATGTGAGGACCAAGTCCATCACCAGATGAAACCAGTAAACAGCACAAGTACAACTCATCAACCAGAACCCAAAGTGTGAAGCAGCAGATGGTATTATATTCACAAGTATAAAATCCATGATGTGTTTAAAGTATAAGCAGATATTATATAAAAAGTATATTTTTTTTAACTATAATGAAGGAAAGTCACCAATCACGTTACAGATTGGTGAAAAGAATGTCAGTATTAATAAATGAACAAAACCACAAAACACTTACAAACCAACCATATCAGAGACCAGAAGCAGCCATCTTATCCTTTTTCAAACGAGCTTGGATCCCTTCCACCAATGCAGTTGCCATAGAAGTTCCATTCCCGGAAGGGGCATTAGAAATCTGCAAGTGACACGCCAACATAGCCTCCATCGAAGCAATCGTCAACGGATAATCCAAGTCGGTGAGCATGAAAACCATATGACCAGATTCCAACTCCAACATATGCACACCACAGCCCGCATATAACTTCCATCGCTGAATAACCCATTGCAGCTGATCCTTCCTGATACTAGAAATAGGAGCATGAGGAGGGGCATCAAGCATCATCTTTAAATCAGACAATACTCGCAGTCCAGGCCAGGAAGACACAACATTAGGATCATCAGGCATGCCGGTATCCACAAACCCATATAAAGCCATAAGATCCTTACGATCTGCCCAAGACAAAATACCCTGCAGACCCGAAGCAAACCTAACAGACCCATCACTAAGAGTAATCCTATGAGATACCGTACCAGGAAGAGTCATGGAATGCGCAACCGTCCAACCAGTAATATATCCATTACCCAAAGGCAAATCAGAGTCACCATCAGAAGCTACATCAATAAGATAATCGGGAGCACGCTTCTCATATGGAACAGTCTTGCCACGGCGAACACGTCGAGCCGACTTCTTGCGAAGCGAACGGCAAGGTGTGGGATCACTAGGCGAGGTTTCAACCTTTACCTTTACCTGAGCAACAGCAGTGGGAGCAGGAGAAGTAGACTCAATAGTTTTCCCACCCAAGGGATGAACAGGAGCTGTACTAGAAGAGGGAATAGGTTGAGAACCAGGAACCGGTGGTGATGGTGATGCCATATCAGGTGTGTAGGAGTAGTGGTGGTTGTGGTAGCATGTGTGGTGGTGGTAGCAGAACCTGAAGAAGAAACCAGAGGAGCAACCAAAGGAGTAGTGGTGGTACCAACTGTAGAAGCAACAAAAACCGATGGAATAGCAGCAGGACCATGAGTAGTATCAGATGTAGGACCAGTAGTAACAGAAGGTGAAGAAGTGGTCACCACACGTGGAGAAGGACGATAAATAAATCGCTCCGGAATGGGGGTGCTTTGATGCTTGACCATACGTTCATAGAGTGCCTTGAGCTCATCAAAAGACAAAGCCTTAACCCTGTCCCACTTCCAACCAGTAGTGAAATAGGCAGCCGATTGATACTTCACATAATGCTGCATTTGCTTTCGTTCCTCAGCTCTGGACAAAGGTCTGTTTTTACGCTTCTCACGAAGCTGTGCAGCAAGCGCCAATTGATGCTTCCGCATTAACACCATGGCTCTTGGAATACAGTTATGCTCATCCACATCCGCACCCAAAAGATCAGTGAACTGGGAATAATCCTTGGTAAGAATAGTCAACACCTGCATCCAATCACTATCATTCCAATGCATAGCATCATGCTGCACTTGTTCACGTCTCTGCTGTTGAAGCGCCTCCTCCTCAGCATGAGCAGATTGATCAATTCCGGCTTGCATCCGTTGAGCAGCCTCCTCACCCAACCTATCCTCCTCAAGCTGTCTGCGTGTACGCTTGCGAGGTGGTGAGGGAGCATCAGTCATTGGGGCCTTCCCCTTTGGATCATGAGAAGGACCAGCATTGAAACCAGCAGTAGGACCAAAAGCACCTTCCATTGGTGTGGGAACAGCAGCAGGAGAAGGAACACTGGAGGAAGTCGGAGGAACCGGCAAATCATCATACAATTTATCAGCAAAGGCAGCCTTTGCCAACAAAGTCAAACCATCCTCAACACGATCCTGAACCTCCTCATCAGAATCAGAGTGAACCACATGCTTCTTTCGTCGTCTTTGCTGAGTCTCCAAAGCTTTGATGCGATCAGCCATGGGAAGAACAAACTCCCTAGTAAGCTTTCGGTGTTGATTCAAATCTGCTTCCAGGGAAAGAATCCGTGCATGATACCTGTGCATAAGATCAAGTAAAGAAGTAAGTGTAATAGGCTCCTCCGCTTTCCCACCAAGAGAACTTGGGTCAGGGAAGGCGTCATTGGAGCCAAAAGCAACAAATGGGTCAACATTAGGAGCACTAGCACCAGAAGGCTTATCAGAAGAGTGTGGAGCAGGACTAGGAGGGGGAGTCTCCACAAATGGAGACGTATGTGGTAATGAAGAAGGAGCATCCTTGGAAGTGGATGGTCTTTCAACCACCACCTCCTCAACCTGCTCTTCCTCAACCACATGAGGTGCACCACCAACATGATCCTCCTCCTCCATTGGGTCATCATCAAGTTGAGGTTCCTCCTCGGCTTGTTCAACCGGAGGAACAACAACATCAGGAGGACCTTGAGCCAGCCCCAACATGGCCTCAGTAAGGGGCCTCCACTCCCCGCTAAACCCATGGACCATATTATAATACACTTTGGCAGTAAGCTTAGAAGGCACATGTTCAGCCCTATCACGAGGTATACAAACAAGTATCTGTTGTAAAAACCTAGGATACATCAGAAACTCCTTCCGAGAACCAGCACTAGACAAATTGCTAACCATCCCCTCAAACAAATAACGAGAGAAATTAAAAACTCTACCCTGTGCTAAGCAAATGAGACCAGTAGCCAAAGGAGTAGGGAAAGCATCCCAACTCCCAGACTTGGGACTTAAACAATGAATCAGAAAATGCACCAGAAGCTTCCATTGGGGGGAAAACCGATTCTTTTGGAAGTTAAACTTCCCCCCATGATTATACCCAAGTGCAGCCATCCCCTCCAACACCTCCGCATTGGGGATGGACACTACACCACCTTCATCTTGAAGATGAAGGGAACTACGAATAGAAGCCTCAGAAGCCACGTATGAACGACCATCTATGGTAGCATGGAGTTCACGTGGACGACCAACCACAACCACAAGACGAGCAGATGCCCAAAACTGACGAATGACACTATCATAAATAGTGGGACATACAGTAAAAGCATACCTTAGGTTTGAAGCCTCAATGAAGTCCAGAATGTCAGTAAAATCATCACGATGTGGACCATCTCCTAGATAGGCGACCTTGTTGTGAGCAGGTTGGTATACCAGGGCAGCCATGGATCTTGATTAATTGAATGGAAGATGATTTTAGTTAGGGTTGAGAGAGTAGGATCGGATGTGTGTGTGTTATGAGTGAGATGAATGAGTCAAGGGGGGGGGGGGGTTAATTGACCATAAATAATGGTGGTAGTAACTGTTCATTGACCCCTAATAATGGGGGTTGCCCTTTCAAATTAGGCAATTATTGCAAAGTAACCACTTGCATCTTTTAACATTATTTCCAAATTCCAAGTTATCAAAGTTAAATAGGAGTATAAATACCAGAATTTAAATGCGTTGACCAAAATTCAAAGCGCACAATGGTCAATACTAGAAGCAAAGTGTGGTCAACAGAAGTCAATAAGATGAACAGTGTCCCAGACCAGTACCAGAAACCAACCATCACTTGACAAAGAAGGATTTTTATCCACCAGAAGCCAACCAATAATGACTAGAAGCTAACCAATGAGGACTAGAAGCCAGTCATGAAAGAATATAACCACCAGAAGTGAGCAAAATCCTCCACCGAGAGTAACACACACCACCAGAACTAATGCAATATGTTGTTAAAATCTACCAATATGTTAGTCCGTGCAAAGTAATATGTACACGAAGCCTCCCCTTAGGCTTAGCCTCCCCGCAATCCTAGACCTCAAGGATTGACCATCCCAATATGAACCACCAAGTGGTTAAACCGAGGACCATCAAAAGCTTTTGTCAACAAATCAGCAACATTATCATCCGTATGAACTTTAAGAACCTGTATCAACTTCTTCTCATTGGCATCCCGTATAAAATGGTGCCGAATTTCAATATGCTTTGTACGTTGATGAAAAACAAGATTCTTCACAATGCAGATAGTACTTTGATTGTCAATGAAAATCTTGGTGTTCATAAAATTGAACCCATAATCCAGCATCTGGTTTTGGATCCACAATACTTGTCCACAACAGCTAGCAGCAGCAACGTATTCAGCTTCTGTTGAAGAAGTAGCTACTATCGTCTGTTTCTTGCATTGCCATGAAATAAGCCTTCGACCCAAAAATTGATAACCACCAGTAGTATACTTTCTGTCATTATTAGCACCTGCATAGTCACTATCACTATATGCTTCAAGAACAAAAGGTGATTCTTTAGGATACCACAAGCCCAGCTTGGGTTGAGCCTTGATATACTTGAAAATCTTCTTAACTGCATTCAAGTTAGAAACCGTTGGAGCCACCTGATGTCTAGAACAAGCACTTACGGCAAACATGATATCCGGACATGATGCAGTCAAATACATGAGTGAGCCAATCATAGACCTGTACATGTGAACATTGACCGGGGGATCTGGCTCATTCTTGAGTTTGACTTTAGCAACTTCATAAGGAGTTGCTGCTGGTCTAAGAGGATCCATGTCAAACTTCTGAAGGATCTCATGAACATATTTATCTTGACTGATGAAGATCCCATCCGACTGTTGCTTGACTTGAAGACTAAGGAAGAAGGAAAGCTCTCCTATAGCACTCATCTGAAACTCGCCTTTCATCAAGTGTTCAAACTCATCACACCATTCCTTCTTAGTAGATAATAAGTGTGTAAACACTTATCCTTTTGCCACTAAAATCAAGGAAAAACAAGACCTAATCATGTGTTTAACATCGTAAAACTCGGAATTACGCGTGGTTTTGTGTTTTGTGTATTAAATAGGTACAAATGATCAAAAGAAGTGAAAACACGGGATTTCACGGTCAAATCTTGAAGAAAAGTCCAAAAAGAGACGAAGACAAAGTCAAAAGGTCAAAAGTGTGCAAGAGATCACGAAAATCGGCAAAATCGACACGATTTTGAAAATAAAGAAAGCCGAAATCGAGCTCGTTTTAGTGGATTAAATATTTTTGAAGATTTCGAGCTTTGTGGGTCCTATATTTGGAAAATGGGCCTAAAGGCCCATTAAGATTTCAAGATTTTTTAAAACAGGCCAAAAGCCCATTTATTAAACGAATTATTGGATTGAAAGCCCATTTGGCTAATACGGATGGAATGTTTAACAATTTTGGGCCAAGCTAAATCAAGCCCATGTTGGGACGTTTTTAAATAATCAGTTACTCCCCACCTCAAGCCCATTTCCATTCCAAAATGGAACGAATGGAATTGAAGTCTTATTTTCACTGGTCAAACACAAATCCCCACATTTACTCAACCGTTACACATTTACTTCACCATTTCATTTTAAACAAATCAAACAATTATCCATTATTTATTCTCACACGTGTATCAAACACGTCCCACCCACACCTTTAATTAATGTCACTAAATAAGATGTTTAATATTTTTCTCCATTCCCACTTTTATCATTCGATAAAACCAAAGAAAGCACCATTCAATGTTTTTTTTTCACCTCTCTCTCTCAAACAGACGCACCACCATGTTTTTTACCCAACTTTACCAAACCCTAGATCAAGATTTACCCATGAAATATTGGGGGTTTTTACATAAACATGTGATTCACCCAAAACAAATTAAATCCCCACTTGAATCGGAAGAAAACACCAAGGAGTGGTCCTATCTCCAAAACTGACGTGGCTAAATACTTGGTTTTGATTGGTGGGAACACCTCATCATCACCAATCCACCAATCAAATCTTCCCATGTTGGCAATCCGTATCTCAATGTTATTTTTAGCCGTTTGATGAGATGAAGAAGAAAGAGAGAGAATGAGAATGAAGATTGAAGGGCTAGGATTTGAAGCCGTGGCCACCAAGTTCATCAAATAGTTTTAGGGTTTGCCTATAAAACCCTCATTTTCTGTAATTTTAGAGGAAGCTTTTCTTTAATTTTTCAGTTTTCTTTAACTAATTTAGGAGTAGATTTAAATTAGATTTTTTTTTCAGTAAATTAGTTATAGATTTAATCTTGTATTTTCAATTTCTAGTTTTTGTAATCATTTTTATATTAATGAAAAAGTTATTTTTTCTTAATTTTCGTCTCATTTTAAATTTCTCTGTCGAAGCAGTATCAAATTTAATCTCGAATTTCTCTTGTTTATGTTACTTTTAATTCGATTATATAAAAAAAATATATATT
Source organism: Glebionis coronaria (assembly GCA_025667525.1). Lineage (NCBI taxonomy): Eukaryota > Viridiplantae > Streptophyta > Magnoliopsida > Asterales > Asteraceae > Glebionis > Glebionis coronaria. Next base: position 622,553,852 of record CM046877.1, read on the forward strand.
TATAAATATATGAAATAATAAGTTATGGTGCGAAAGTTTCTGTTTGATCAAGCTACGGTTTGGGGTTCGTTTGTTTCGAAGTGGCATGAGACGATGATGATGATGATGTTGATGATTAAGAAGGTGTTCGGTTTGTTCATAAAGATGGCTCAGCGCCAATCTTCATCCCAATGGATTCATCACTAGGTTCTCATTCCTTTTCATTTTTATTGCTAATTCCTATGTTTAGATTTTGCTGAAAGTTTATTGTTTGAGTTTATGTTGCTGTGTTGATTTTTTTAGTTTATTTGATTAATCTAAGTGGTTAGATCTCTTTTGTTTCTTTATTGCATCTGGTAGTTTTAAGTTTGTATTGGTTTGGATTTCGAATAGTTTATATCTGCTCTTCAGTGCTCTTTGTTAGTAGTTTGGATTTGCTTATTTTTGCTTATCTTAGATTTTTAAATCTGCTTATTAGTCTCTTGCTTACTGTTTTGTTATTTGGTAGCTTAATCTGCTTATTTATTTAGATTATTATTGGATTTTACTTTTGCTATTTCTTATTATTTGCTTATTAGGGTGATAGTACTGTTTAGCTTATTTCTGTTATTTGATATGTTTTTTTTTGGCTCAATTTGTTTTAAAATGCTCTTGATTTTTTTCTGCTTATTTAGATTATTTGATTTATATTAGATCTGCTCTTTTAGTATAACTGCTTGCTTTCTGCTTTTTGTTTTCAGCTTATGTCTAGTTTACTTAGCTTATTAGGAATTTGGCTTATTTATTATCAGTTTTTATTTATTATTCAGTTTTTTTATTATGCTTTAGCTTACTTAGCTTTTGAATGAACTGCTTATTGTATTTTGGTTTTTTCAGTCTGTGCTTATTTGGTTTACAGTTTATACAACTGTTTTGCTGTGCTGAAAATCTTAGACTCTATTAGTCTGAGATTCCTTAAATTCCAACAAGTAAATAAAAATAGCAAAAATATTGTCTGTCCTGGGTTTCGAACCCAGGACCCCTCGCATAATAACCAACACCCCAACCAGTTGTTTTATAGCTCTTTTTGTGTTTATATTCGCACAGTTTTATTAATATAGCATTAGTTTATTAGTGGCAGTTTTAGTGATTAGTTTAAAATAAGCTTTATTAGTTTTAATTTTAATTAAAAAGTTTTATCATTTAATTCAGTTTTTATAAAAATATAAAAAGACAAAAAAAATATATCTTCTTCATTTTATTTTGTTTACTTAAAGTTAGTTTTTATTTTTCTACTTTTCATTAAAATTTAGTTTTCATAAAAAATATATATATTTTATTTACTTTCTTTAAATTTTAGATTAGTTTTAAATTACTTTTATTTTCAAATATATTTCATTTAAGGTTTTTACAAGTTTTTAATTAATCTAGTTTAAATTGAAACTAGTTTAAATTTTCTTTTATTTAAAATAGTTTTATTTTAAGTTTTCAAATTTAGTTTTAAAATTAGATTTCAATTTATTAAAGTTTTGTTTAAAAGTAGATTTTAATTAAAAGTTTTTAAGTTTTATTAATTAGTTAAATTTTATTTTCAAATTATTAGTTTATATAGATTAGTTGTCATTTAAATTAGTTTAATTTTTAAATTAGATTAAAATAGATTTTATTTAAAAAGTTTTTATTAGCTAAATTTTTAATAGTTTTTAAAATTATATAGTTCTTAGATTTAAAATACCAAATACTTGTCACCAAAAACAAAGTTAAGTCGTAACGGTTAATTGGCAATCAATTCGAGTGAGTCGAGGAAAACGAACTTAATTGCAAATCATATAAAATCCTAGTTTCAAAATGGCGCCGCTGCCGCTTCGCTCGTACGATTGACGATTTTTCGTGAAGACGTTTGGATTTTGGGATCCGTTCTTCTTGAACGTTAATTTTCTTGTGCAAAAAATCAAAAACACAAAAAATCATTCAAAAACATAAAATTACAAAAAAATTAAAAAATCACAAAAGCAATTTCTTTCCTAAGAATTGCACCAAAAAAAATTAGAAAGTCCAAAAGTAATACTTTTTCCTAAAAGTATTACACCAAAAATATTACGTATTAGTGTTAATTTTTAGTTCGATTTCTTTCGATTTTTCTTATATATATATATTTTTCTAAAAAAATACAAAAAGATTTTTCTTTTATTATAATATATTACGTAGCTTAATAATCATTGTTATTTTCGATTTCTTTCGACACTACCATGGATAATCGTCCGATTTGGGAAATCTTGCAAGAAGAGCGTTATAAGATTATGTCCGAGGAGTGTTCGACTTGTGGTGGGCCTCATGCTTATTTTAATTGTGACAAAACTTATGAGGAGGTTTATAATAATGAGGAAAGTATGTGTTATGATACTAATACTTATTTTGGCTCCCCTAGTTTTCCTACAAATAGTGACCCACCACAATATGATCAACGATTTTATGGGGAATTTCAAAATCAAGGGTTTTCAAATAATGAAGGTTTTTTAAATGAAGGCAATTTTCAAAACTATAATCAAGGGAGTATTTCACAAATGGATTTAATTCTTAATAAACTTGAGGAACATGGTAGATTCTTAAGAGAAATGCAAGAGGAAACCGATAGGAAATTCATGCTCTTTTTAGAAACCTATCAAGATCAATTTAATATTGAGCCGTCTTTGAGAGTTGATATTGAGGCTAACACCACTACTAGTAGTGATGTTCCCACTGTGGATCCTTCCATCTCTCCGCCAATAAAGGAGAGACAAGGCCTGGAGACTATCATGAGTTTTACTCACCCTCCGGTGTTGACACCCACAGATACTATTAGCTCTCCTCTTTCCTCACCTATTGAGGAAATTCCCGAGATTATTCTTGAGCCTTCATTACCCGTTGATGACCCCATTTCTTTTATGCCTCCTTCACCTACCCCTTCAAATGACTTTATGCTTTCTTCAAATCCTCTTAGCAAGACATGTTTTGAGAAACCAATTTTTGAGGAGTATGAGTGCATAGAAGAAGAACCCATAAGTTGTCCTACACCTAAGGAGTTTGTAGATAGGTTTGAGTTATCTTGTGATTCCGATTACATTTTTAATTATTCCTCGGGATCGGATGAGGATGATTCACCTATTTTACCAAGACCGACTTTTGAAAACCATGATAATGATTTATCGGATTCTTTACTCGTTAGTGATGACTTTTATACCCCAAGTATCGAGAAATTCCATCACGAGGATGCTTTTTATGATCCCGTGTTATTGGATTTCTCGCATGAGCTTAATTGTGATCATGGTATTGATGAGAAGGAAAATGGTGTTTTAAAACTTGATATTGATATTGATTTTGAGAACTCGGATTTTGACAAATTCACATTTGCCTCTTTGCCAATTACCTTTGATTCTATCATCGATTCTCATCCAATTCTCGAGGAGTTACCTAATCAACACTCCTCTAATGAGAATTACGTTCACCACATTCGTGAGGATTTAACATATCAACAAATCCCACAAATGAATGATGGTTTCGTACTTGATCGTGATCTTTTCGAGAGAATTTCTAAAATCCTCAATGAAGGGAACGACAAACCTTTGTTTGACGAGCCTATCTATGATGAAGAAATCGAAGAGATTCACGCTCATGAGGATGAATGCTTTGACCCGGGAGGTGACATTGACCATTCTTTGATTGATACCTTTACGGCTTTGCCGAATAGTGACCATCCTATGTTTTTGGGGGATGACAATTTTTCTCCTTTACCCACCCCACCTCCCGTGGATCACGACCTCACATACTTTTCGTATGTTGAGAGGACCTTTTTACCTTTCATGACTTATCCTCCTGCCTCTCATTTATTATGTTCATCCGGGACCGAGGACAAGATCTTTGATCCCGGTATCACATTCAAGGCTTCCCCATGGACCATTTAATTCGGGGTCGAGTCAGGCTCGTGACTCGGTTAACAAAAACAAGCGCTTCTCGGGAGGCAACCCGATTATCTATTTATTTTCTACAATAAGTGTAGGGGGAGCCGTGTAGGTTGTTTGTTTGTGTGTTGTGATGTTGTGTGCAGGGACATGTGCTTAATGATCCACTTTTGGTGCTTTTGACGAGACGCGTGTTCCCGTGTTACCCGTGTACCCGGTATCCTTCGATAAGTTTTTGCTATTGTGATTCAATCTTGTATATAAATAATGTAATCACTTTAGTTGTCCTTTCTTTAGCTCGATTTTAAACAACGTACTCAATGTCCTAAGTGTAGGGGAGTTTATTCTCCCACATGCTTAAACATTGAGGACAATGTTTATATTAAGTGTAGGGGGACTTCTATCGAATTTTAGTGGGCTTTTCCATGAATTTGACCCCATTTTTTTTGGAAAATTTAAAAATTTTCAACGTTTTTCAAATTTTTGATCTATTTTGGCCTTGTAGTATTTTTCTTTTATTTTCTTTTCTTTGCATCATATTTATATTTTCTATTTTCAAGAATAAAATAAATAAATGAATAAAATGGTTTTTACAAGTTTAGATGTCTTTGATATATTAGGCCCGTCGTGAATATTTTGACTCAACCCGAGTTTACTTATCCAAGTTTACTCTAGCTAGTATCCTTAACCATATGGACCTTAATTGGTTTATTAGGCTAAGCATCCACGAGTCTCATTCCTTGAGATTTTAAATTGTGGAGATCGAGAGATGATAGAGTTAATTATAAGTTCGGTATTCTTTCATTAACTTATGTGAGTTAGTTATGAGCTTTTTCTCCCATCACTTGTTAATAAATATATTTGCAATAAATAAGGTTGTACGATTTAAAAGGTTACTTAGCTTCTAGCACAAGATCGTTTAAAAGTTGCTCGGTATTAACTAGAGTTCATAGCCAAGGCATAACTTATTGAAACGGGACGCGAAGATTGGCTTATCCAAAAAGGCCCTAACAAGGCATGAGGATTCCCGAGTCCAAAAAGGCCCTAACAAGGCATGAGGATTCACTTTTTGCTAAAGATCCAAAGATGACGTGAAGATCATTAATCAAAATCAATATGATGGATCAAGACATACGACGAGAAGCAATTACTCCCCTAAAGATCATGGAGAAGTCTATCCAAAAAGACCCTAACAAGGTATGAGGATAAATAGATCCAAGTCCGAAAAGGAGGCGGATCGTTGTATATCAAAATCCTAAATAAAGAAGAGGATAAATGAAGAAGTCGTGGTCAACGTTTGAAGCATCTTTTACTCCTTATGAAGATGTATACCAAAATGACGAGAAGACCATAATTTCAAGATCGTCTCTCAAGATTTGAAGTTTGAAGTACAAGCCAAATATTGGTCCGAGAAAGGTCTCAAATCGTGAAACGAGTTATGCCAAGATATGAACTTTTTGAGGTTTCGAGAAGCCGTTTTAAAAGATTTTGTCCTTTAGCTAACTATTGATTAAATCGTCCCACTTTGTTTTCGGCCTAAATAAATTATCGAAATAAGTCAAAAATGTATCCTCGTGATCATTCAAGACAAAAATAAAATATAAGAGATACACCGTAGGAATAAGGGGGTCTAAGTGATTAACTAAACCACATGAGTAAGTGTTAGTTGTGCTAACTTGTAATAACAATGATCTCGTTTTTATGCTTGGTACGGGGAACGTGAAACTTGAGGGTGATTAATATTCATAACACCAAAAGCCCTAATTTAAGTCTTAGACTTCTTAACGAGTTTCTTCCATCGAATAATTTCCAAGTTATTATTTTAACTTTTGTTTCCTTTAAAGTTTTTATCTTTTCGTCGTAGTAATAATAGTATATCTTAATAAAGGCCGAGATGGATTAATTATGAGAAAAATGTAACTTTTTGCTTTAAAACTATGCATTGCATGGGGTCATTGCAATGGTCAAGTGTAGGGGATTTAATAAGTGTGTAAACACTTATCCTTTTGCCACTAAAATCAAGGAAAAACAAGACCTAATCATGTGTTTAACATCGTAAAAGTCGGAATTACGCGTGGTTTTGTGTTTTGTGTATTAAATAGGTACAAATGATCAAAAGAAGTGAAAACACGGGATTTCACGGTCAAATCTTGAAGAAAAGTCCAAAAAGAGACGAAGACAAAGTCAAAAGGTCAAAAGTGTGCAAGAGATCACGAAAATCGGCAAAATCGACACGATTTTGAAAATAAAGAAAGCCGAAATCGAGCTCGTTTTAGTGGATTAAATATTTTTGAAGATTTCGAGCTTTGTGGGTCCTATATTTGGAAAATGGGCCTAAAGGCCCATTAAGATTTCAAGATATTTTTAAAACAGGCCAAAAGCCCATTTATTAAACGAATTATTGGATTGAAAGCCCATTTGGCTAATACGGATGGAATGTTTAACAATTTTGGGCCAAGCTAAATCAAGCCCATGTTGGGACATTTTTAAATAATCAGTTACTCCCCACCTCAAGCCCATTTCCATTCCAAAATGGAACGAATGGAATTGAAGTCTTATTTTCACTGGTCAAACACAAATCCCCACATTTACTCAACCGTTACACATTTACTTCACCATTTCATTTTAAACAAATCAAACAATTATCCATTATTTATTCTCACACGTGTATCAAACACGTCCCACCCACACCTTTAATTAATGTCACTAAATAAGATGTTTAATATTTTTTTTCCATTCCCACTTTTATCATTCGATAAAACCAAAGAAAGCACCATTCAATGTTTTTTTTTCACCTCTCTCTCTCAAACAGACGCACCACCATGTTTTTTACCCAACTTTACCAAACCCTAGATCAAGATTTACCCATGAAATATTGGGGGTTTTTACATAAACATGTGATTCACCCAAAACAAATTAAATCCCCACTTGAATCGGAAGAAAACACCAAGGAGTGGTCCTATCTCCAAAACTGACGTGGCTAAATACTTGGTTTTGATTGGTGGGAACACCTCATCATCACCAATCCACCAATCAAATCTTCCCATGTTGGCAATCCGTATCTCAATGTTATTTTTAGCCGTTTGATGAGATGAAGAAGAAAGAGAGAGAATGAGAATGAAGATTGAAGGGCTAGGATTTGAAGCCGTGGCCACCAAGTTCATCAAATAGTTTTAGGGTTTGCCTATAAAACCCTCATTTTCTGTAATTTTAGAGGAAGCTTTTCTTTAATTTTTCAGTTTTATTTAATTAATTTAGGAGTAGATTTAAATTAGATTTTTTTTTTCAGTAAATTAGTTATAGATTTAATCTTGTATTTTCAATTTCCAGTTTTTGTAATCATTTTTATATTAATGAAAAAGTTAATTTTTCTTAATTTTCGTCTCATTTTAAATTTCTCTGTCGAAGCAGTATCAAATTTAATCTCGAATTTCTCTTGTTTATGTTACTTTTAATTCGATTATAAAAATAAAAAAATATATTTATAAATATATGAAATAATAAGTTATGGTGCAAAAGTTTCTGTTTGATCAAGCTACGGTTTGGGGTTCGTTTGTTTCGAAGTGGCATGAGACGAAGATGATGATGATGTTGATGATTAAGAAGGTGTTCGGTTTGTTCATAAAGATGGCTCAGCGCCAATCTTCATCCCAATGGATTCATCACTAGGTTCTCATTCCTTTTCATTTTTATTGCTAATTCCTATGTTTAGATTTTGCTGAAAGTTTATTGTTTGAGTTTATGTTGCTGTGTTGATTTTTTTAGTTTATTTGATTGATCTAAGTGGTTAGATCTCTTTTGTTTCTTTATTGCATCTGGTAGTTTTAAGTTTGTATTGGTTTGGATTTCGAATAGTTTATATCTGCTCTTCAGTGCTCTTTGTTAGTAGTTTGGATTTGCTTATTTTTGCTTATCTTAGATTTTTAAATCTGCTTATTAGTCTCTTGCTTACTGTTTTGTTATTTGGTAGCTTAATCTGCTTATTTATTTAGATTATTATTGGATTTTACTTTTGCTATTTCTTATTATTTGCTTATTAGGGTGATAGTACTGTTTAGCTTATTTCTGTTATTTGATATGTTTTTTTTGGCTCAATTTGTTTTAAAATGCTCTTGATTTTTTTCTGCTTATTTAGATTATTTGATTTATATTGGATCTGCTCTTTTAGTATAACTGCTTGCTTTCTGCTTTTTGTTTTCAGCTTATGTCTAGTTTACTTAGCTTATTAGGAATTTGGCTTATTTATTATCAGTTTTTATTTATTATTCAGTTTTTTTTATTATGCTTTAGCTTATTTAGCTTTTGAATGAACTGCTTATTGTATTTTGGTTTTTTCAGTCTGTGCTTATTTGGTTTACAGTTTATACAACTGTTTTGCTGTGCTGAAAATCTCAGACTCTATTAGTCTGAGATTCCTTAAATTCCAACAAGTAAATAAAAATAGCAAAAATATTGTCTGTCCTGGGTTTCGAACCCAGGACCCCTCGCATAATAACCAACACCCCAACCAGTTGTTCTATAGCTCTTTTTGTGTTTATATTCGCACAGTTTTATTAATATAGCATTAGTTTATTAGTGGCAGTTTTAGTGATTAGTTTAATATAAGCTTTATTAGTTTTAATTTTAATTAAAAACTTTTATCATTTAATTCAGTTTTTATAAAAATATAAAAAGACAAAAAAAATATATCTTCTTCATTTTATTTTGTTTACTTAAAGTTAGTTTTTATTTTTCTAGTTTTCATTAAAATTTAGTTTTCATAAAAAAAATATATTTTATTTACTTTCTTTAAATTTTAGATTAGTTTTAAATTACTTTTATTTTCAAATATATTTCATTTAAGGTTTTTACAAGTTTTTAATTAATCTAGTTTAAATTGAAAATAGTTCAAATTTTCTTTTATTTAAAATAGTTTTATTTTAAGTTTTCAAATTTAGTTTTAAAATTAGATTTCAATTTATTAAAGTTTTGTTTAAAAGTATATTTTAATTAAAAGTTTTTAAGTTTTATTAATTAGTTAAATTTTATTTTCAAATTATTAGTTTATATAGATTAGTTGTCATTTAAATTAGTTTAATTTTTAAATTAGATTAAAATAGATTTTATTTAAAAAGTTTTTATTAGCTAAATTTTTAATAGTTTTTAAAATTATATAGTTCTTAGATTTAAAATACCAAATACTTGTCACCAAAAACAAAGTTAAGTCGTAACGGTTAATTGGCAATCAATTCGAGTGAGTCGTGGAAAACGAACTTAATTGCAAATCATATAAAATCCTAGTTTCAGAACCAAAGATAATGTCATCCACATAAACCTGAACAAGGATAATGTCCTTGGTATTCCTCTTAAGAAATAGTGTTTTGTCAATAGTACCTCTTCTATAGCCATTCTTTAACAAGAAAGTTGAAAGACGCTCATACCAAGCTCTAGGAGCCTGATGTAGTCCATAAAGAGCCTTGACCACCTTGTACACTTTCTTGGGATAAAGTGGATCAACAAAGCCCTTAGGTTGAGTGACATACACCTCCTCATCAATTTTGCCATAGAGAAATGCACTCTTGACATCCATCTAAAACACCGTAAAGCCCACATAAGAAGCAAAAGCCAAAAACAGACGAATAGCCTCAATCCTTGCAACCGGAGCAAAAACTTCAGTGTAGTCAATGCCCTCAATTTGAGTGTGGCCCTGTGCGACAAGCCTAGCTTTATTCCTCATGACAATTCCCCGTGCATCCTTCTTGTTCTTGAGAATCCATTTGGTATTGATTGCTGTCTTTCCATCTGGTAAGTCAACTAGAACCCAAACATTCTGAAATAAGAATTGCTGCATTTCCTCCTGCATAGCCTCCACCCAACTTTGATCCTCAAGAGCATGAGAGACCGATCTAGGTTCCACCTGTGAAAGAAAACAAGCAAACAAACAGTGTTGAAAGTCCGTATGATTATTACGCTTTTGATCTTCAATATAGCTCACAAGAGCATGATGATCAGACGAGGCCTTCTTATGCATCCTGCGTGTCTTGACAGTAGAACCAGGATCTCCAATGATTTGAGTGGTAGGGTGATCTTTGTGTGATTGCAAGACTAGATTAGAGGCTACCTCCACTTCTGGTGCCAAGTTATTGAGATCCCCAACAAAGTCAGCATCATATGAAGCAGCGTTGAAAATGCCATCTACTGGTTGTTTATGAATATCATACAGCTTGGTAGAAGACTTCTTTTGATGGTTCCCCAAATCAGAAGGACTGGAGAATCGAGTATTTGAAGCAGACTCACTAGCTGGAGTACCAATAGGTGATAAGCTAGCACTAGGAGCGGAAGCTGGGGTACTATGAGCAGCTTTGTCAGTAGGCGTATTCAAGGGAAACTCAAAGCCACCTTGAGCAGCTGCTGTAGTAGCTTCTTGTTGTTGTTTGAGTAGGGTGTCGAGAGCTACTTGGGAATCCAGTACATCCAATGGAGTTGCATCACTAGGAGGAGTAGGAGAGACTGTGGTGGAGTAGGATGGAACCACAAAAATATCATCCTCGTCATCTGAATTAGAAAGACTAGAAGGAACACCTGTACTAGAAGTTGCAAACACTTGTGGACCTGCATCATGGTTAGTTTTGAAACGAAAATATCCTAATGAATCACTAAGATAATCAAGATCAAAATACCATTCAGGACCCTTGCCTTGGATGTTTGACTTCTCTTCAAAATACCTGAGATTTATAGTTTCAATGACCTGCTTGGCTTGGAGATTGTAGACACGATAAGCCCGAGAGTGAGCTGAATATCCCACAATGTATCCTTCATCTCCTTGCCATCAAACTTCCCCAAATAGTCACTAGTATTCAGAATGGTGACAGGACACCCAAAAGGCTTCAAATGAGCAATATTTGGAACTTTGGTCGTTAGAAGCTCATAAGGAGTCTTCTTGTGAGGATTGGTAATAGAAACCCTATTCAAAACATAACTTGCAGTATTAACAGCTTATGTCTAGAACATGGTTAGAAGCTTGGAATCGGCAAGCATTGTTCTTGCTGCTTCTATTAGTGTCCTGTTCTTTCTTTCTGCCACGCCATTCTGTTAAGGAGTTCTTGCTGCACTATAATCTCTTTTGATGCCCTTAGCATTACAAAGTGCTATGAGGTCTTTATTTTTGAACTCAGTTCCGTTATCACAACGAATACCTTTAACCTTCTTGGACAACTGGTTCTCTATAAGGGTAAGAAAATCTCGTAGAATTGAGTAGGTCTCACTCTTGGCAGCCATGAAGAACACCCACGTGAACCTGCTATATCCATTAGTTACCACCAGACAGAATTGTTTGTGGTCAATGCTCCTAATGGAAGTAGGACCAAATAAATCCATGTGTAGTAGCTGCAATGGTTCAGTAATAAGACTAAGAGCAGTAATGGCCTTGAAGGATGCTTTATGTTGTTTGCCTTTGCTGCAAGCAATACAATTTATATCATTTCTAAATGACTTGGGAGGTAAACCAGAGACCATATTCAGATTTGCAAGTTTGTGAATGGTCTTGAAGTTCACATGCCCCATCCTTCTGTGCCATTGAGTGGCTTCATTTTCGGAGGCTTTAGTAACCAAACATGCTAGTTGACCAGTAGGATTGACTTCATTCAGCTTGATGCTATAGAGATTGTGTCTTCTAGGGATTCTGAGATGAACTTGTGAATCATCCGGAAGTTTAAAATCTTTGGAGAGCACAAGTGCATCAGTATCCATAAAGAGAACAAACTGCTTCTTGTCACAAATCTGAGAGACAGATATCAAGTTGAAGTGCTGAAGTGCTTCTACATAGTAGACCTGCTCAAAATTTAGATTAGGCGTTTGAATTGTTCCTTTGCCAGTGATCCTGCCTTCACCTCCACCAAAATAGACTTTGCCGCCTTGAAATGGTACAAAGTTAGAGAGAAGACTTTTATTTCCTGTCATGCTCCTAGAGTAACCACTATCAACAATTCCTAGACTAGGATCTTGGTATGGAGTAACCTACAACAACAGGATAAAAATGCAAACGTTAGTGTCTTAAGGGGACCCAAACCTTTTCAGGTTTGAGCCTGCCTTGTGGATCGTTAGTAGAGAGCCAATAAGATTGATGAGATCCACCGTTGTTCCTTGGTTGCCTATGCATCATATGGGTATTATTGTTTGACCAAGAACAACCTGCTGAGGGCTTAACAGCAGTTCCCAAACTTCCCAAACCAAAATACATGTGGTCAAAATTATGTGGATAAATTGGATTAAAATTTTGAAAATAGTTACTGGTGGTTCTATTTGTTGTTAATCCAATGTTTCTCCAATGATCAGAAGCTAATGGAGAGGACCTTCTAGAAGAAGAAAACGATTTAGCACTAGGATTAAGTCTTCTAGAAGTATATGGAGTAACTTCTGGTGGACCAGGAGCTGGAAATGCTTGATGAGCAGAAGCATGTGTGTCATAAAAATCACAATCTTTAATCAAATGAAATGCACTTCCACAAACAAAACATGTTTTAATCGACCTTTTATTAGAACGACATTGTTTCATACTGCTAACATTATTACACACAATTCTAGGAGAATCAATCTTCCTAGGACTCAATAAACCAGGACCAAACACAGTTGACTTAAAAGCAACTTTCTCTTCACACTTCCTAGCACTAGTAGCAGCATGATCATTCTTCTTGGAACTTGTAGGTCTTGACTCTTCACTTGAACCACTTGATGCAGAGTCACTGGCTTTGTCACTGAAAGTACACGAGACAAAGTCATTAGAATTAGTAGAACTTTTTAGGGACTCATGCATCTGTGATCCATCCAAGTCATTATGCCTAGAAGTGGGCATAAAAGTTCCAGTAAGAGGGGGATGGACAACATGCATTTCTGCTGCTGGTTTAAACCTATTGTAACTAGGTTCTCCCTCTTCCTCTTTGTCGGCATCAAACACACTTGAAAAAGATAAATCAAACACATCTTCTGAATCAATATATTTATCAAATCCTAACCCTCTTTTAGTCCTACCAGACATGCTACTATCGATTAATTTTGAAAGATTTTTAGGTGCCTTTTGCCATTTTTCAAATCTCAACATTGTAGCATCTAATCTTTCTTGCATCTCCTGTTTTTCTTTTATACTGGCATCTTTTACCTTTTCTGTATATTTAAGCATATTAGTTGTGTTTTCTAAATCGATGCTCAGTATCCTAATTTTATCCTCATACTCACGTTGAGTATCTTGTAGCCACCTCTTTTGTTGTTCCAATGTGTTTAAAGAAGCCTTATAGGCTTGAACCTCTAAAAAATACTGATCATTCTGATCATTTACTTCATTAAATTGGGACAACAATTCTGAGTATTTATCATGACAACCAAGAGGACAATGTTGTACTTGAGGTGAGATGCCCATAAGAGCAAACTCGTCTGCTTCTTCTGCATCAGATAGATTCCCAACAATCATTGCAAACACGTCAGTCGAGGATTCAGCTGATTCCAAAGTGGTAGTCTGATGATCATTCCAGTTGACCATAGAGTCAATAGATACCAATGCCTTCTTGTCATCTTTTACCTCCTGAACCTTAAAAGCTGAGTACCTGCTCTTCTCCTGGTCATTCTTGCTAGGGCATTCCCTTGCAAAGTGACCTTGCTGCTGGCAGTTATAGCATCGAACCTTACTTCTATCGAATCTTGCTGGCTCCCGTGGGTTGTAATTGAATTTTCGACCTGATTTCTTCTCAAACTTGTGAACCCTAAGAGTGAGCATGGCCATCTGCCATTTAAGATCCATTTCATCCAGGTCAAGTTTATCGACCTGTTTGAAGTCATCAAAAGCAAGTTGTTGTTGAGCATCAACATCAGCCACAAAAGAATGAAGAACGGCTTCTACCATACTACCAGACTTGGCAGTAGGATCAGGAGCAGAAGTATGCTGAAAAGTATGTTGAGAAGACACAGTATTGCTTGGGCTACTAGCATATGACATGGGACTGGATGCCATAGAACTCACAAAGTCAGAGTTAGCAGGAGTGGGAAAAGAATCACTTGAATATCCTCTCACATGAGGTTCAAAAGTTTTGAGCTTATGAAATAGATCATCAAAATTGAGATAGTCAAGCCCACCTTTTGCTTTGAGAGAGATTACCACCTGATTTCATGAGTAGGGTAAGGCTCTAAGAAACCTTGCATTAATGTCACCATCGTCAGGCTTTGAACGAAGTTGATTCAATTGGCTCAATGTCTTTTGGAACCTGTCATACCCTTGATGTAAACCTTCAGTTTCTTAGATTTTGAATTCTGTGAATTCATCTCTCAACATGGATCTTCGCATTTTCTTTGACTCCTCATTCCCACCAAACCTTGCTTTTTATACCATTCCAGATCTCTCTAGCATCATCCAAATGGTAGAAGTCATCCATGTGATCATCAGGAAGAGATTGAAGCAAAATAGTTTTTGCTTTAACCTCATTCTGAATGGCTATGATTTCTTCATGAGTTTTAGGATCAAGAAGAGTAATATTACCATTCTTGTCTCTTCTAGTTAGCTTCCTGCTGTTCCCATTCAGAATAACCTTCCAAAGGTCTTGATCGGTATTGGTGATCCACCATTCCATCTTCATTGCCCAACTATCATACTCGTCCTTTTTTAGAAGAGGGAATTTACCATTAGTGTTGGAGACCGTAGCAACGATCTGCTGAGGTTGCACAGGTTTAGGAGTGTTGTCTTCTCCTGTTTGAGTAGAAGTTGAGGCAGACATGATAAAACAAAAATGTCAGTAATAAGAAAACTTGATTCTTCTTGTATAGAGACCCTCCCAGGCTCTGATACCACTTGTTGGGTCTACTAGATGTAGATCTTGCAGCCTGTCAGGAACGGTGAACGACTTCTGTAATCACAAGTCTATTCATAGAGAGACTCTATACACAATATAAATGCAGAATACAAATATATTAAAGAAGAACAGAATAACTATAAAGACTTGATCCTTTCTAAGGATTTCTAATATTGATAATGACTAGAACTACGTTTGATGAAGGTGTGTCTAACCCTTCTGCCTAAGGTTCCTTTTATACTACAAGGAAACCCTAACACAACATTAAACAAAACGTGTAAAACTGATATGCATATCCTTTCCTAACATATCTCATGTATATCCTAACAGAATAATAAATAAATAATAAAGTTTGACTTCGACTAGGACCAGGAGCACGACTTGCTCCTACTACTACTAGGACCAGGAGGAACTACATACCTCCTAGTCTACCTATTACATTTAACTATGCATGCTTATAACAAGTGGTATCAGAGACTCGTTGAGAAGCTTTGATTGAGAAGAACAAGATTCATACATCCGTGTTGTCGAAGAAGACATGGCGTTTAGAACTTCAATCCCAGACAATGAGGTAATTCTTATGACTGAATCTAAAGTTAGAGAATATAATGCTAAATTAAAGAATAATATGCATGCTTATAACAACTATGACTTAGGAATTAGTTATTCTGAAACATATGAACATAAATATTTAGAACTTCAACAATTGTTAGGACTCATGGATTTGGAAGTTAGTCCTGGTAATATGCTGTTCCTACTGGAGTACTCCGTTACTCCTGGTGAGTTACAGTTCCTACTGGAGTACTTCGTTACTCCTGGTGTTACAGTTCCTACTGGTAGTATTCTTCGTTCCTCCTGGTGATACAGTTCCTCCTGGTCGTATTATAAAGTTGATAGAAGATTGTAGAAGATAAGATCAAGGAAGATTGTAGAAGATATGATCAAATATTTAGTCTTCCTATTCATATGGAAAGTATTAAAGATATTGATTATGATGAGGAGGTTACAATATTATTTAGGAAATAATTAAATGATATTAATGTATAATACTTTGGAAAGTATTAATTATGTTGTAACCACCTAGGACCCCTTGTACTATAAAAGGAGGTCCTAGGGTGTAGAGACGTACACACTTCTACACACACATATTCTCTACACATTTCTCTCATTGTTTATTATAGCTTCAAGGTTGTAAAACCCTATCGCTATTAAGAGTGATCGTATTAATATATTGAGGCTTGGATGTTTGGTTATTTCTATTGTTCTTCTTATATATAAAGATTGGTTTCCGCACACTCTTTGTATTGTGATCAAGGCTTCAAAGATCCTTCAAGTAGCAAACCCAACAAGTGGTATCAGAGACTCGTTGAGAAGCTTTGATTGAGAAGAACAAGATTCATACATCCATGTTGTTGAAGAAGACATGGCGTGCAGAACTTCAATCCCAGACAATGAGGTAATTCTTATGACTGAATATGAAGTTAGAGAATATAATGCTAAATTAAAGAATAATATGCATGCTTATAACAACTATGACTTAGGAATTAGTTATTCTGAAACATATGAACATAAATATTTAGAACTTTAAAAACAATATGCTGATCTGAATGCTGAAAATGACAAATATTATCTAGAAGTTCAAGCATATAAAAGTTCTCTTAAAACCTTAGAACAACAGAAAAAGTGGTTTCAAAAAACCCAATTAGAGTATGAAGAAAAGATTAGAGTGTTAAGTATAGACTTAGAGAACACATCTAATCTACTGAAATATTCTGAAAAGCTTAATACTGAGGTAAATAAAGAGAAGCAGGAGCTACAAACTAAACTAGATAATGCTTTGGCTAGGTTTGATAAATGGACAAGTTCTTCTAAAAACCTAATCAAATTAGTAGATAGCTCCATGTCTGGTAGGACTAAAGTTGGTTTAGGGTTTAGAAACTATATTGGGCCAAATGATGGTTTTGACTCCTCTTTGTCTAGTGTGTTTGACACTACCCCTAAAGATGTGGAAGGTAGGCCTGTTTTCAATAGGTATAAACCAGCTGCAGAGATGCATGATGTTCCTCCACCTATCACTGGGGAATTCATGCCTATCTCGAACCATTCTGACTTTGATGAATCTCAAAT
This sequence comes from Glebionis coronaria, assembly GCA_025667525.1. Lineage (NCBI taxonomy): Eukaryota > Viridiplantae > Streptophyta > Magnoliopsida > Asterales > Asteraceae > Glebionis > Glebionis coronaria. The sequence continues at coordinate 622,570,686 of CM046877.1, forward strand.
CACATATGGTACAACATCCACTGGCTCAATTGAAACTATTTCTGTGTCTAATGACTTTGTCTCTTGTAACTCTAGTGACAAGTCTTTAGAACCTAACACCAATGACCTTGACTCTTGTGAGTCTGACTCTAGTGTTGGTACACTTGAGTCTGCGCCTGATCCTGTTATAACTGAACTCATTACTAGTAAAAATCCCTCATGCAATTCTACCTTAAGTGCTAAATCACCTAAGTTCTACCCTCAATCTGTTTGTGCTAAGAATGACAGTAAAAGGAAAGCAGATAACCCTAGGAAAAACAATAAGAGTCCTAGAGGTAATCAAAGAGGTTGGAATGACATGATGACTCAGAAATTAGGTGATAACTTTGAGTTCAAAAATAAGGCTTGCTATGTGTGTGGTAGTTTTAGCCACCTGCAATATACTTGTAAACACAAGAGAAAGATTAATGATCAACAACCGATTAAACCGGTGTGGAATAACTCAAGACGGGTAGATCATAAGAACTTTGGTAGAGTTTTTCACCCCAATCCAAAAAGTAACATAATTTCACAACCAAGATGTTTCAATAATGTTAAAGGTACTAGGGTTGAGTCTGCACGATCTAAAACAAAGGTTAATATTGTTAAGGCCTTATCCCAGTGGGTTTGGAAACCTAAACAAGATGGTTTACAACATGTCTCCAAATCAAATAGTACATCAAAAACCTTAACAAGATATGACTATGTTGATGTTTTTAGAAGATTCAAGTCTGTCTTAGCTTGGGACTTCCATAAACACTAATCTTTGTTTGGTTTGTGTTTATTTCAGCAAGTGTGATTATAAATTACTATGTTTTGTATTTTATATATTTGTGTGAACTAACTTTTTGCAGGACAAGAGAAGTTTAAAAAATAAAATAAAAAATAAAATAAAAATAAAAAATCTTTGATGGTGAATACTTTGCTCTGTTTGAGGGGAGGTTTTAGCTTAAGGGGAGGCTTGTTGTATGTATAACTGTGTATATTCTTGTGTTTTTCTGTCTAATCAATTTTACAGGTTGACATTGGTGCTGGTGGATATGGTTCCTCCTAGTAGAACTAAGTTGCTCCTAGTCGACCAATGGTTCCTCCTGGTTGCACTCATCCTGCTTCTGGTGGACCATTGTTCTTCCTGATGCATTCTACGTTCCTGCTGGTTGACTCATAGTCTTTGAGTGGTTATAATTAAAAAAATAATAATAAATAAAAAAAAAAAAAAAAAAAAAAAAAAAAAAAATAGAAACTTTTGAATCAAAATACCTTTGTATATATTTCACTTTTTGGGCTGTTTCTGTTTGGTACTTAGTTGTTGGCTGCCCCCCACACAACAAATGGTGCTCAACTCACCATGTTTCACAGACAAGAAAGAGTTGATTCACCATGAGGGTACGGCTCTGGTGTGATTCTCAAATCCGTTGATGGTTGCCAGGTTACCCAAAACTGTATGGTTTTCACTTGCCATGGTCCTAGACTGAATATTATCTAAATCCATGAGTCCTAACAATCCTCCCCTAAACTTGAATTTAACTTTGTTGAGTTCAAGTTTCCAAGTAGATGTGTCACCAATAAGCATGAGGATTGGAATATGAACCACATCAGCAACAAGCTCACTTAATAAAACTAGAAGAAACACAAAAGTAGCTGCTAATACACGAACGGCTGAGCTTCTTTAAAGCTTGAAAACATCTGCACATTTTGATTCTTGACAGCAACATGAGCAGATTTTATGAGTTTTTACCAAGTAGCTGCTCACTCTTGGGCTAGCCAGTCTTTTGGTGGAATCATGACATCACCCTGGGAGACTAGTACCCAGTCCAACTCTTGGAACGTAAATTATTGGTGAGTTGGAGTACCCTGATGATTTTTGGCAAACCATCACAGCCATCAACGGATTTGATATGTCTTTACCAGAAGCCGTACCCTTCTGGACTCGTCAACTCTTAGCAATGAAGCATCGGTGAGTAGAAAACCCTATAGCTTTGAGCAAGCTATTATAGCTATCAACGGATTTGATAAAATCTTTACCAAGAGCCGTACCCCCTTGGATTAGCCACTTTTCAGTCTAGGACCATGGCAAGTGAAAACCATACAGTTGTGGGTAACCTGGCAACCATCAACGGATTTGAGAATCACACCAGAGCCGTACCCTCATGGTGAATCAACTCTTTCTTGTATGTGAAACATGGTGAGTTGAGCACCATTTGGTGTGTGGGGGGCAGCCAACACCTAAGTACCAAACAGAAACAGCCCAAAAAGTGAAATATATACAAAGGTATTTTGATTCGAAAGTTTCTATTTTTTTTTTATTTTTTTAATTTTTAATTTTTTTTTATTTATTATTTTTTTAATTATAACCACTCAAAGACTATGAGTCAACCAGCAGGAACGTAGAATGCATCAGGAAGAACAATGGTCCACCAGAAGCAGGATGAGTGCAACCAGGAGGAACCATTGGTCGACTAGTAGCAACTTAGTTCTACTAGGAGGAACCATATCCACCAGCACCAATGTCAACCTGTAAAATTGATTAGACAGAAAAACATAAGAATATACACAGTTATACATACAACAAGCCTTCCCTTAAGCTAAAACCTCCCCTCAAACAGAGCAAAGTATTCACCATCAAAGATTTTTTATTTTTATTTTATTTTTTATTTTATTTTTTATTTTATTTTTTAAACTTCTCTTGTCCTGCAAAAAGTTAGTTCACACAAATATATAAAATACAAAACATAGTAATTTATAATCACACTTGCTGAAATAAACACAAACCAAACAAAGATTAGTGTTTATGGAAGTCCCAAGCTAAGACAGACTTGAATCTTCCAAAAACATCAACATAGTCATATCTTGTTAAGGTTTTTGATGTACTATTTGATTTGGAGACATGTTGTAAACCATCTTGTTTAGGTTTCCAAACCTACTGGGCTAAGGCCTTAACAATATTAACCTTTGTTTTGGATCGTGCAGACTCAACCCTAGTACCTTTAACATTATTGAAACATCTTGGTTGTGAAAAACTCTACCAAAGTTCTTATGATCTACCCCTCTTGAGTTATTCCACACCGGTTTAATCTGTTGTTGATCATTAATCTTTCTCTTGTGTTTACAAGTATATGGCAAGTGGCTAAAACTACCACACACATAGCAAGCCTTATTTTTGAACTCAAAATTATCACCTAATTTCTGAGTCATCATGTCATTCCAACCTCTTTGATTACCTCTAGGACTCTTATTGTTTTTCCTAGGGTTATCTGCTTTCCTTTTACTGTCATTCTTAGCACAAACAGATTGAGGGTAGAACTTAGGTGATTTAGCACTTAAGGTAGAATTACATGAGGGATTTTTACTAGTAATGGGTTCAGTTATTACAGGATCAGGCGCAGACTCAAGTGTACCAACACTAGAGTCAGACTCACAAGAGTCAAGGTCATTGGTGTTAGGTTCTAAAGACTTGTCACTAGAGTTACAAGAGACAAAGTCATTAGACACAGAAATAGTTTCAATTGAGCCATTGGACGTTGTACCATATGTGATTTGAGATTCATCAAAGTCAGAGTGGTTCGAGATAGGCATGAATTCCCCAGTGATAGGTGGAGGAACAGCATGCATCTCTGCAGCTGGTTTATACCTATTGAAAACAGGCCTACCTTCCACATCTTCAGGGGTAGTGTCAAACACACTAGACAAAGAGGAGTCAAAAACATCATTTGGCCCAATATAGTTTCTAAACCCTAAACCAACTTTAGTCCTACCAGACATGGAGCTATCTACTAATTTGATTAGGTTTTTAGAAGAACTTGTCCATTTATCAAACCTAGCCAAAGCATTATCTAGTTTAGTTTGTAGCTCCTGCTTCTCTTTATTTACCTCAGTATTAAGCTTTTCAGAATATTTCAGTAGATTAGATATGTTCTATAAGTCTATACTTAACACTCTAATCTTTTCTTCATACTCTAATTGGGTTTTTTGAAACCACTTTTTCTGTTTTTCTAAGGTTTTAAGAGAAGTTTTATATGCTTGAACTTCTAGATAATATTTGTCATTTTCAGCATTCAGATCGGCATATTGTTTTTGAAGTTCTAAATATTTATGTTCATATGTTTCAGAATAACTAATTCCTAAGTCATAGTTGTTATAAGCATGCATATTATTCTTTAATTTAGCATTATATTCTCTAACTTCAGATTCAGTCATAAGAATTACCTCATTGTCTGGGATTGAAGTTCTGCACGCCATGTCTTCTTCGACAACACGGATGTATGAATCTTGTTCTTCTCAATCAAAGCTTCTCAACGAGTCTCTGATACCACTTGTTGGGTTTGCTACTTGAAGGATCTTTGAAGCCTTGATCACAATACAAAGAGTGTGCGGAAACCAATCTTTATATATAATAAGAACAATAGAAATAACCAAACATCCAAGCCTCAATATATTAATACGATCACTCTTAATAGTGATAGGGTTTTACAACCTTGAAGCTATAATAAACAATGAGAGAAATGTGTAGAGAATATGTGTGTGTAGAAGTGTGTACATCTCTACACCCTAGGACCTTCTTTTATAGTGCAAGGGGTCCTAGGTGGTTACAACATAATTAATACTTTCCAAAGTATTATACATTAATACCATTTAATTATTTCCTAAATAATATTGTAACCTCCTCATCATAGTCAATATCTTTAATACTTTCCATATGAATAGGAAGACTAAATATTTGATCATATCTTCTACAATCTTCCTTGATCTTATCTTCTATAATCTTCTATCAACTTTATAATACGACCAGGATGAACTGTATCACCAGGAGGAACGAAGAATACTACCAGTAGGAACTGTAACACCAGGAGTAACGAAGTACTCCAGTCGGAACTGTAACTCACCAGGAGTAATGGAGTACTCCAGTAGGAACTGCATATTACCAGGACTAACTTCTAACAGTCCTAACACTTATGAGTACTTCTATACTCATAAACGATAACCACACCAACCTCAATCACACAAAATAAACATGTAATCACACAATCAAGTAAGCACACATAAAATAACCTAAAAGTAAGACCAAGTGACAAATCCAAAACCTAGGTTTGTCACAAAAACCTCCAACCAAAACCCCTGGGAATTCAATTCTCAAAGTCGCTGATAATGCGCACAAAAAGGTTTTTGTGGACAAGGTGTAACACCCCACTTGGAAAATGGACCGTTACGTGTACTTATGGCGTGTCATCAAAGCATGCAAGGCAATGTATTAAACATTAAATGACCAAACGGAAAATACCGGAATCAAACATCGGTAGTCCAACATAAGCTCCAAAGTATAAAGACTAAGTACTGAAAGAAAAGGGACGAAACAATGTCCAACAACCAAAGAGAAGTAATGTAATGTATGCATAAAATAAAGGAGTCTGGATAGCTCCCATCCAATGCACGTACTCTCTTAGCAGTCCTAAGATCGTCCCTGTGAACCTGCCGTTTGGAAACATGAAAGGAAACTACGGCTGAGCATAACGCTCAGTGGACGGACATAGCATGAATAAGATGTACTGAAAGTAAATGGAAAGGAAGACTACAATGACACTATAACTGATATGACATGAGCTACAATTCTACAAAACTTTGATAAACCTTTTCATATATACTGAAACTGAAATATAACTTATTAATTCTGAAAACATACATTTTCTGTATTTTAATTTGCCAAGAGCTTATATAGGTCATGTATTAAATCAACTGCTGCATGAATACATGGAGGGGTGTCCTCGTCATGCTATAGAGGGGTGACCTCTAAATAACTGTGCTGGGTGGAGGGATCAGCTCTAATGTGAAGGATGTAGAGCACACACCACATTCACCTGCTAAACTGTAACTATAGCCTAGGATGCATCCATACGCCCCACTAATAATACTGATAAAATGGCCAAGCTGAGCTGAGTGGGACGATGCAGGATATCACTCTCCTGCATGTGAGTCACGACACCGGTGCCTCTAGTGCCGTGGTTACGGTACCTCCGTAACTAGTACATAAACTAATCATGCTTGTATATAAGGCTCAGGCAATTTATTTATTTATAAACATAATTTCTGATAACTTTAAACATATACTGGGGAAAACATTTGGCTGCAGACGGGAAATCCTAATCATGCATAAGAAAGGAAGTCCTTACTGAAAGGACGGGAATCCGTACCTCTAGTCCAGTACTAACTGACAGGAAGACTGAATGAATACTACTCGGGCTTCACGCGTGCTACATAACTTAAAAGACGCGAATAAGTTAACTGATATCCGTTGTCAAATTTATCGGTCTTATTGGTTTCCTATTTATTTGCTTCGAATATTCCATACGTACAATTACAGCTAAATCTGATCATTGAAATAATTTATTTTAATTTATAAACGTTATACTAATGGCTACGTACAACGTATATCTGACGGTAATTAATTCTATAATAAGTATTTTGCTAAAATAGAAATTCCTTAATTTATAAGTTCTCACATAGTTTTAATTCGTTTTCTAAATATACCCCTTTTAAATATTTATAAAACTAGTTTATATTTAACTTACTAAATACATTTTAAAAATATTTATTTAAAATAAACTCATTTAAAAGTATGATTTAACAGTCCCAAACGCACCCTTAATTTTTCTAAACCGGTTTGCCAAACAGCCCTAATTCCTGTTTTAAAACCCACTGCCAAACACCCCCCTTACTGCCAGTTTTCCCACTGGCAGTTCTGGGTTTCCCTCGCCTGTGGTTCGGTTCCCCCTGCTAGCTACAATAATCCCAAACACCCCCTGCTATACTCTATTTCCCCCCGTTAGTGCAAACCCCAAACCAAACCCTAATGATTTGCGGCTGGTTGTGCAGTCAATCATCGAGAGTCTTTTGACTCTCGGTTTGTGTGCCAAACAACATAGCAACATCCCGACATACAGCCCAGATCATAATATTCATAAAACATGTTTAAAACTCAAAAGAATCGGATTAAAAGAACTAACTAGAACGAATTAGGGTTTATGCAAGCTTACTAATCGTTTAGGGTTTTTAGATAGTAACCCTCGTCTTTCTTGATTTCTGGAACAACCACCCGACCTATTACCCTATTCTCCTGTTTTGGGTCGCGGCAGGGAAGGAAAGAACACAAGAAAAGATGTGCGGCTGCTTGTTTGATTTTAGGGTTTTGTGTGTTATTTTTTTTTTTGTCGGCATAGAAAAGAAAAAGGACACCCCTCCGCCTGTTTTATTCACACGGCCAACAAAGCATTTGGGCCTTGAGCCCAAATCCTACATAGTTGCGGCGCAAGTCACCTGAGTTGCGGCGCAATTGAAGGGGCTACAGATCATGGTGCTGCGGATCACGAGTTGCGGCGCAAGACACATGAGTTGCGGCGCAACAGATGCTACTGGCAGTTACGAAATTGTGTCTTTATTCCTAATAAAGGGGGAGCCCAAAGAGTTAGTGGGGGACATTATTGCTGAACGTTTTCAAGGAAAAATATCCCGCGTAAAATAATAATAAACCGCGTATTTATAAATTCTCGATTTAAAATACGGGTTTTACAATTCTTCCCCTCTAAAAGAAATAATTCGTCCCCGAATTAAAATGCGGCGTACTGGGTTTTACACAAGGACTCCAACAAACCCACTCCTCCCCCTGAAGAGCTTTCACCCACCAAACAACTTCTCCTCACCTTGATGGAAGAAGTAAAGGGGTTGAAAGAACAAATCAACCCCAGAGTTAACAGTCCATCTGTTAACTCTCTTGGTGAAGGATCTAGTAGCTCAAAGGGGAGAGCTTTATTCAGGCCTTGCAAGCATTGCGGTTTCAAAAATCATTCTTCTTAGGACTGCTCAAAGAAACCAAAATGTATCACATGCGAGTCTACTGAACACACCTCTAGAGAGCATGAGGATACTATTGATGTTCAAAGAACCAGAACTCAATTAAGGTCTAAAACTCCTCACACGGCCTCTAGAAGAGCTGAGCCCAAACCCAGAGACAATTCTCAGGGTTACAGACTAAATCCCCCATGCAAGTACTGTGGCTTCTTTGACCATCACTCTGATGAGTGTGAGCATTATCCCGGATGTGACATCTGTGGCAGTATGCGTCATGAACTCGGAGATTGCAACCAAAGAGGGGGAGATAGAAACCAGAGAAGACCAAATGTCGCTAGTCAGCGACAGCATGGACCCACTGGAAAGTGGGTTCATCATCGAAACTAATCTGGCTTTGTTATATCTATGCAGGAATATCTGAAAAAATCTGTTTGGTATCTGGATAGTGGGTGCTCCAGACATATGAGAGGGGTTAAACAATATTTGCATAGATATAAGAAGGAGTCTGGTCCAAAAGTAGTCTTTGGAGATGACTCCTCAGGGGCTACTGAGGGTTATGGCTCAGTGGATTGCAACGGAATAACCTTCACAAAGGTCGCTTATGTCAATGGATTGAAGCACAACTTAATCAGAATTAGTCAATTCTGTGATGCTGGTTTCAAAGTTCTGTTCACCAAGACCCAAGGAACAATCTTCAATCAAAATGATGATGTTGTTCTAATTGCACCTAGAAGAAGGGATGTGTATGTCATTGACATGACATCATGTCCATAAGGGATAAACACGTGTCTCTATGCCAAAGCATCTGATAGTGAAAATTGGCTATGGCATAAGAGACTCTCCCACCTCAACTGCAAAAACATCAACAAACTGGCCAAGAATGATTTAGTAGCTGGGCTTCCTCTCTGACCTTCACCAAAGACAGACCCTGCTCAGCCTGTGAGAAAGGGAAGCACCACAGAGCCTCATTTAAGACAAAGAAATCATTCTCCATAAATAAGTGCCTCCATCTTCTTCACATGGACTTATTTGGACCAGTAAAACCTCAATCCCTTAATCACAACAAGTATACACTAGTCATTGTAGATGAATTCTCCAGATTCACATGGGTATTCTTTCTCAAAAGAAAGAGTGATGCTGCTGAAAGAATAATGTCTTTCATCAGAGAAATAGAGAACTTCAATGACTGTAAAGTTAAGGCTGTCAGAAGTGATAATGGCACTGAATTCAAGAACCATGACATGGAAGCCTTTTGTGATGAAAAGGGAATATCACATAACTTTTCTAACCCAGGCACCCCTGAACAAAATGGTGTCGCTGAAAGAAGAAACAGAACTATCATAGAGGCTACTAGAACCATGCTCAGCGAATCAAGACTTCCAAAACAATTTTGGGGTGAAGTTATGAACATAGCTTGTTACACACAAAACAGATCTATTATTGTGAAGAGACACGACAAGACCTCTTATGAAGTATATAGGAAGAGAGCCCCTGATGTAAGCTACTTCCATGTCTTTGGTTGCCCTGTTTTCATTCACAACTACAGAGATCACCTGGAAAAATTTGATGAAAAGTCTGATGATGGATTCTTTGTTGGATACGCTCCCACTTTCAGAGCCTATAGAGTATTCAACATCCGTAGACAAGAACTAGAAGAATCCATCCATGTCACCTTTAATGAAGCAGATGCTGTCATTACTCACACCAACACAGAAGAATGTGACATTGAATTCAATGAAGTTAAATCATATCCAAAGAATGATTTCTCAAATCCCAAGGAATCATCTTAGGCCTTTCACAAGGACTTTCCTTATGTTCATGCATTAGATCCTCACTCAATCTCTAACATCACTCCAGAGGTTGAAAATGCTGAACCAATCACTCCACCCACTACAGTGAATGTTGATCTCATCGAACCAATCTCTCACCTTGATGAAGAGATTATGGATGAAGAAATAACATGTAAAGATCCCCCAGCATTCATTGAACCTGATGTGACTCCTGAACCCACAGAGACTCCTGCTCCTCAATCCAAATGGAGTAGGAACCAAGATATTCTTCTAGTGAATATTCTTGGTGAACCCTTTGAGGGAGTCACCACCAGAGGTAAATTGAGATCTCTAGAAACCGCCTCAGTGAATGAATGCCTTTTCGCTGATTTTCTCTCTGAAGATGAACCTAAGAATGTGGCTGCTGCGCTTCTAGATAAAGGGTGGGTTGTTGCCATGCAAGATGAGTTGAATCAGATCAAGAGGAACAAGGTGTGGACTCTGGTAAAAGCTCCAGCTGGAAAACAAGTGGTTGGAACTAAGTGGGTCTACAGAAACAAGAGGGATGAAGTTGGCATGATTGTTAATAACAAGGCTAGGCTTGTGGTGTTGCGGTACAATCAATCTGAGGGTATTGACTATGATGAAACATTTTCACCAGTAGCCAGATGGGAAGCTATCAGAATCTTCCTAGTCTTTGCAGCTTATATGGGGTTTACTGTATACCAGATGGATGTGAAGAGTGCTTTTCTAAATGGTAAGCTTGCACAGGAAGTATATGTCTATCAACCCCCAGGGTTTGAAAGCAATGAGTATCCTGATCACGTCTGCAGACTTCACAAAGCAATCTATGGGCTGAAACAAGCGCCTAGAGCCTGGTATGAAACCCTATCAAAATTCTTACTTGAAAATAAATTTGTCAGAGGTACCATTGATCAAACCCTGTTCACATATAGGTCCAAGGGTGATGTTATTTTAGTATAGATTTATGTGGATGATATAATTTTTGGTTCAACCAATGTTACATTGGGCAAACAATTTGCCAAACTTATGACCAAAAAGTATGAAATTAGCATGATGGGGGAATTAACTTTTTTCTTGGGTTTTCAGATTAAACAAAATTTAAAAGGAATTTCCATTTGTCAAGAAAAATATGTTAAGGATTCGATCAAGATGTATGATGTGTCTAATTGTGCATCAGTGAAATGCCCCATGCTTCCTCCCAACAACTTGGGAGCTGATGATGCATGGGTCTCTGTTAATGAGACCTTATATAGAGGCATGATTGGGTCACTGATGTATCTCATAGCAAGCAGACCAGACATACAATTTGCCACATGTATTTGTGCTAGGTACCAAGCTAACCCCAAGGAATCCCACCTTGTAGCTGTCAAAAGAACTTTCAGGTACTTAAAAGGATCTCCCACACTGGGTCTCTGGTATCCAAACGGATCAGGCTTCGACCTCAAATCCTACTCAGACTCTAACTACGTTGGGTGATGTCTTGATAGAAAGAGCACCTCTGGGAGTTGTCAAATCCTTGGAGGAAAGTTAGTATGCTGGAGTGCTAAGAAACAAAACTCCGTGGCCATGTCATCAGCTGAAGCTGAATATGTTGCGGCCGCTGGTTGCTGTGCTGAAGTTCTTTGGATGAAAAGTCAGCTGGCTGATTATGGGATCACTTATGAAAAGGTTCCCATATTCTGTGACAACACAAGTGCTAGAGCCATCTCCAATAATCCGGTACTTCATTCCAGAACTAAGCATATTGACATCAGGTATCACTTTATTAGAGACCATATTTTAAAAGGTGATATTGAGCTTCATTTTATACCCACTGAATACCAGCTCGCTGATATATTCACCAAGCCTCTGGCTGAGCCAAGTTTTACTAGGCTGGTTGCTGAGCTGGGTATGCTCAATATCGGTAAACAAATCTGATAAATGATCTCTGTCTCTGGGCATTTAAGGGAATTGAATGTAACGAGGTAGTTACATTCCAATGGGAGTTAGTATATTCCCATATTTAATTCAAATGATTGTCCTTCATTGTTAACAACTTTCCCACTTTCCAAGGGACAGATAAAATCACATGAAGAGTCAAGGGGTCCCACTTTTCTTAAAAGGTAAACTTTTGCATTAAATGCTTTAATTGAAAACAGCTAAACCTTTTATCAAAACCCTTGACTCATTTTTCAAACATCATTTTACTCATTACTTTCACACACACATACTATTCATCTTCTTCACATCCTCCATTTCTTCCTTCCATCAACAATGGCGTCTTCATCAACAAACACATCTTTCACCGTCTTGGCCGCCTCAAACGTAGATTTTGGGATAAACGATGGTAAGATTGCCCTGAACAACTGTGTATCTCTCTTGGAACATAACAATCCCCTCTACCGTCCTTTGTTATCCTTCCTCAAGAACTCCACCATTTTTGAAGCCATTACTGGAGAACCTTTCACATGCTACCACCAATACTTGAAGGAGTTCTGGTATAGCGCTGAAGTTGATCAAACCTCCTCACACATCACCTTCAACCTTTCCACATACCGTCAACCTCTCACCTTTGATTTTCACACTTTTTCCAAAGTCATTGGACTTCCGGTCAATGAGGGCATGTCCGTTGTGCCTGTCAGCGTGTCACACCCCACCATGGCAGAATATGGGGTGCGACGTATGGATATCATCACAACATGGCGTGTCTATAAAGATAACTATATGAAATAAGAAATGTCATAAAATGGAGACACAAAGTCATGACAATATCTCATCAGACTCAGGAGTCTAGGTAAGTAGGTAACAGTCCTACCGCTTACCCAAGACAAACAAATAACATAACCAAACAAATATATGTGTTGCCACAGTATCACTTATTAAAAGAACAAATAAAAACTAAGAATGAAATGGGGATTCTCCTTCTATATGCATTCCTAAGCTTCTCCAATCCTAGCCACTTATGTTCTCATGCTTAACCATAGTATCACCTGAAAGAGACACTAAAACACGTCAACGTAAAGTTGGTGAGAGTCATAGGTTTAGACTCTAACGCTAAATCAGTTATAAGCTGTGAATAACAACCATCAACACAATAACATATGGACAATGTGCTACAAATATGCATTAACAAGTATCAATCAAGATTAATCATACCAAACCAATCCAAGGCTCCTACCTTGCCAAACAACATCATGGTACCATAGATGATCACACTATGTACCTATCCCAAGGCCACTACCTTGGCAAACCACAAGGCTCCTACCTTGTTAAACCACAATAACTGAGACGACACGTGTCCCCCGATCCAAATCATACACAATCAAGAATCACATAGCAGTTAATCACATAGTGTACACACAAGTCCATCACAAACCATAAAAACATTCACAACAACAATTTAGGAATAACTCAACACAGTGTCTCTTCCATCCCATCTGGAAGTCAAAATCAATAGTAAACATGGGACTATGAAACTCACCTGATAGCTTCTTCACAAGTCCTCGCACTTAGCAACAAGCTAACAAACCAAAAACACGAAATCAATACAAGAACCTATCACTAAGATGGCTCGTCAACCTATGATGGACATCTAGTCTATTCCCATATAAAAACTTCATTGATAAGCTTTAACCATCCCATTACCCTTCCTTAACAAGTCCTTAACTTGGTTAAGTTTAATAACTATCCCGTTCATATTTTACACAAAACAGTCCCAGTTTTTAGGTCTCAAAACTTTAAGTCAAACGTCCACTTAAATATACCCATGGTTTTTGTAAAAGGAATATTCATACTTTTACAACCAAGGCTTCTAAAGTTGCCGGAGGGTCCATCATCAAGAATGGCCTAAGATGGTCAGAAGCATTCCTAACAATGCTAGCCACAGCGGAATACTCCGGCAAAACGGGTCGCCATTTCGCGGAATCGAACGCCCTAAGAGGAAGATTTCATTTGCTTTCTGTTTCGTAGAACGAAGTTGATCCATGGTCATCGGGATGTCTATGTTGAAAGAGAACCTAACCTGAAGAGTCATTGGTTTTCCAGGTCGTAAAATGAAGTAAACAACTCAGGTGGACAAGAGGCGAACCACTCAGCTGATGAGTCTGCTATACTTTTTTAAAAATAGCCTAATGAGGATACGATCGTAACCTCTGAGCTCAAAGATGGAAAGCATATTCTTTTTTTCAGGTTTTGCATAGCTTCCCAAGCGCCCGGCTTTCTTTTTGGGTTCCGAAAGGCAGAGTAGCTTTTCAGCATCGAGTAGGGTATGGGATAGAGTTCGAGTGAGGTATCAACCATAGATTGCGAAACTTTCGAGATGCTTCCTTGCGAAGCCAACGGAGTCTGTACTGTAACTCAACCTTCTCATCCATGGAAGGATTCCTTATTCGATGATAAATGTCAATCGAGGGGACCCTCATTTCCAGAGAGACCACTTGCCCTAACCTTAAAGCTACTGTTAAGGCCCCGATATATGTGTATATATTGCTACCTATCCAGAATTCAATGATTTTAAACGTATGAAAAGTTCATTACCATTAGAGGGTCTTACCCTAAACCAAAACCTTAGCCCAAGTTCAGATACTTGCTACAATATATAAAACATCTCTCATGTACGTGAGAAGATCCCAATGCAACCCTAAGTACCCCAAACAACCCAAAACTTAAAAAGAAAACAGGCTGAATTCAAAACTGTTTTGACCTACGACTGTTGTAACCTGTTTTTGACCCACTTCCCGACCTCCAATTTAGTTCTAGTTTCTTGCATTAGAAAGCCACTTTAATTACCTTTTCAGGGATACTTGGATCGCATCTTGAATGTTCCTAGAACTCCCGATATGATCAAAACAATTGACTCAAAATTCTGCCCAGTTTTTAAAAACGGGTTTAACAAAATCAACCACATTAATTAACCCTAATCCCTCTAATTACAAGCCCTAATTTATGTAATCATTATGAACTCTTTATTATAACATTAATTTACTGTTCTTAAATTAAAACCTAACCTAAATCTATCATAAGATGATTATAAAAACATAAAAACAATTAAATTAAAAAGGGATTAAAGACTTTACCTTTGATTTCTCAAAATTATGAAGAACCCTAAAAACCTTCTATGTAACCCACGAATTTTTTAATATCTCCAGGGAATAATAATGAATTTGATTGTTATTAAAACAATATATAGGGTGTACATAAAATCATATTCCAAGAATAAGCCCACTTTCCTTTTTCTCCTCTTTTCCTTTTTTTTTCTTTTCCAAACCGACCTAACCCCCTTAAATTCGTTTTTTTCTTTATTTTTTTTCTTCTTTTTATTGTTAATTAATATCTTATTAATATTACCTTAATTTATTTCAGCTCCTAAAACTCCCAAAACCTCAAAACCGTAAAACTAGTCAAATTTACGCGTTTTACCGTAAAAGTCGTAAAATATACACTTTTCAAAAAAATCTCAAATTTTGAAATAAACTTTATAATCAAGTCCTAAATGACCTAAAACCATCCTGAAAAATATTCATATGACTAATTACCTCATTCGAGACCTCTAAATGCTAAACCGTAAATCCTAAAAAATACACTATTACTATAATACTTATACGTATACGTAAACACCAAAATAACACCATTTCATTTCATAGTCACTAATTGTGAGCTCATGAACATGAAATAACTGTTCCTCAATTTACTTATGAGTACTTCTATACTCATAAATGGTAACCACACCAACCTCGTTCACACAAAATAAACATGTAACCACACAATTCAAGTAAGCACACATAAAATAACCTAAAAGTAAGACCAAGTGACAAACCCAAAACCACGGTTGTCACATCACTCCCTCCTAATAGAAATCTCGTCCCGAGATTCACTCCCAAACTCAAACTTATTCTCAACAAACAAACGAGGATGCATATCCCTAATAAAACCTTCACGTTCAAACGTGAACTCAGTTTACACGAAAATAATCTCAACCAACAACACATGAGCCTTAACCGTCCACGAGGAAACTTATCAAAACCATAAAGTTATGTAACCAACCTAACTAAATCTCGCAACTCATCAAACAAGAACTGTCTTGAAACCAAGTTAGGAGCCGTCACATAACTCAACGGATTTAAAACTGTCACCCCGATTTCAGTCTTACTCATAAATACCATAAATCAAAACTCATCAAAATATAACCACGTATAATAAGGTCTAAAGAACTCTCAAATTCCTTCCCAACTCATCTCTATGTTAACCATCCAAGTGTTCATTACCGCAAAATACCCAAAACACGAGTTTAAACCATGTTGTCCGAAAATTAACCTTGAACTCAACACTTGAACAATTAATTAGACTTAGCTACTGACCTCCATTTGCTAAACATTCTGAATATTTGAAAATTACGTTCTGAGTACATAATTTTAGGCTTTTGAATCACCCAAAAAGTTTTAAAAAAACGAACAAGTTATGACCAAAACGATTTTTACCTAAAACCTGCCTAGGCATTAGCGACAGTTTCTGACAGTTTAGCGACAGAATTTGACAGTTTAGCGATAGTTTCTGCCTACTCCGATTTATACCCAAAAACGATTTTAAACCCTAATTTATTTTAATTCCAGAAAATTAAAACTCTCACCCATCATATGATTAAATACATGACTTTAACATATTTAATTTAATAAAAAAATCTAACTAAAGAACAATAACTTTAGGTGATCAAAACAAAAAAAATTTAAAATAAACAAGCCATGCTTAAATGTAAAAAAAAAAATTATATTCCACCTTATTTCAAACACGTTTTCGACACCTTACCCTCATTTTATGGACTACCAACAACTAATTTTTTTTTCTATTTGCAAGTTCCATTTTTTTTACCATGTAAGACTCAAAACAAAAGATATTGTTATTCCAAAATAAATCTTCACCCTCTCAATAGCTTCTACACCAAAAGTACCGTATAAACAACCACGTGAAATGAGAACTCGATAAATGCGCTACTACAGAAGTTGAACATCCCAAAGAGGAAAGAGCTAGAAAACCATCCTAAGAATACAACCGATAAGTAGAAGGGAAATATACATATATAGGCATACGCGTACATACACTCAAATCCATCCAACGTATACTATACAAACATGTATTAACCCTCTTTCATGCAACCATACTCAGGAATCCATTGATGTTGTGGTACTTGTATAACTATGTTGGCCACCATACTTATACCAGTCCCCTTTTACTAATGCACTCCCTCCTATGATGACACTTATAAGAATTAATACTACACATAACACATCAGTCTACCAACTCAAATAAGCACATAGATCCTACAACTCATATAAGCACATAACCACAACATAAAGTAAGATCCAAAATCCATGTATTAAAATAACGTAGCCAATGCATGAAACATATAAACTCGTAATCCAGTTGAACCACCGTAGACAAAATTCAAAATGTATAAAGAACATGAAAACGTAATTAAACGGAATCCAACTATGACTAGCGTATACGACTATAGTTCAACCCGCACTATTCAAAACTCGAAAAGAAAATAACATGTAGCTAAGTATGAACTTACTATGGTTCAATTCATACTAGTCAAAATATCACAATAAATAACATCCAAACACATCAATTAATATAAAATGCACTCATACTCCTATGACGCCTATATGCAGGGACCCTTAAGCTATAGACTAGGCTACACGACTAGGCAACCTAATTCTCTATAACCATTGTCTCTGATACCATTCTGTCACACCCCACCATGGCGGAATATGGGGCGCGACGTATGGATATCATCACAACATGGCGTGTCTATAGAGATAACTATATGAAATAAGAAATGTCATAAAATAGAGACACAAAGTCATGACAATATCTCATCAGACTCAGGAGTCTAGGTAAGTAGGTAATAGTCCTACCGCTTACCCAAGACAAACAAATAACATAACCAAACAAATATATGTGTGCCACAATATCACTTATTAAAAGAACAAATAAAAACTAAGAAGGAAACGGGGATTCTCCTTCTATATGCATTCCTAAGCTTCTCCAATCCTAGCCACTTATGTTCTCATGCTTAACCATAGTATCACCTGAAAGAGACACTAAAACACGTCAACATAAAGTTGGTGAGAGTTATAGGTTTAGACTCTAACGCTAAATCAGTTATAAGCTGTGAATAACAACCATCAACACAATAACATATGGACAATGTGCTACAAATATGTATTAACAACTATCAATCAAGATTAATCATACCAAACCAATCCAAGGCTCCTACCTTGCCAAACAACATCATGGTACCATATATGATCACACTATGTACCTATCCCAAGGCCACTACCTTAGCAAACCACAAGGCTCCTACCTTGTCAAACCACAATAACTGATACGGCACGTGGCCCCCGATCCAAATCATACACAATCAAGAATCACATAGCAGTTAATCACATAATGTACACACAAGTCCATCACAAACCATAAAAACATTCACAGCAACAATTTAGGAATAACTCAAC
Organism: Glebionis coronaria; assembly: GCA_025667525.1. NCBI lineage: Eukaryota > Viridiplantae > Streptophyta > Magnoliopsida > Asterales > Asteraceae > Glebionis > Glebionis coronaria. The sequence continues at coordinate 622,588,828 of CM046877.1, forward strand.
ACAGTGTCTCTTCCATCCCATCTGGAAGTCAAAATCAATAGTAAACATGGGACTATGAAACTCACCTGATAGCTTCTTCACAAGTCCCCGCACTTAGCAACAAGCTAACAAACCAGAAACACGAAATCAATACACGAACCTATCACTAAGATGGCTCGTCAACCTATGATGGACATTTAGTCTATTCCCATATAAAAACTTCATTGATAAGCTCTAACCATCCCATTACCCTTCCTTAACAAGTCCTTAACTTGGTTAAGTTTAATAACTATCCACTTCATAATTTACACAAAACAGTCCCAGTTTTTAGGTCTCAAAACTTTAAGTCAAACGTCCACTTAAATATACCCATGGTTTCTGTAAAAGGATATTCATACTTTTACATATGTTAGCTAAAACCTCCCACTTGACCTAACCTTAAAGCTACTGTTAAGGCCCCGATATATGTGTATATATTGCTACCTATCCAGAATTCACTGATTTTAAACGTATGAAAAGTTCATTACCATTAGAGGGTCTTACCCTAAACTACAACCTTAGCCCAAGTTCAGATACTTGCTAAAATATATAAACCATCTCTAATGTACGTGAGAAGATCCCAATGCAACCCTAAGTACCCCAAACAACCCAAAACTTAAAAAGAAAACAGGCTGAATTCAAAACTGTTTTGACCTACGACTGTTGTAACCTGTTTTTGACCCACTTACCGACCTCCAATTTAGTTCTAGTTTCTTGCATTAGAAAGCCACTTCAATTACCTTTTCAGGGATACTTGGATCGCATCTTGAATGTTCCTAGAACTCCCGATATGATCAAAACAATTGACTCAAAATTATGCCCAGTTTTTAAAAACGGGTTTAACAAAATCAACCACATTAATTAACCCTAATCCCTCTAATTACAAGCCCTAATTTATTTAATCATTATGAACTCTTTATTATAACATTAATTTACTGTTCTTAAATTAAACCCTAACATAAATCCATCATAAGATGATTATAAAAACATAAAAACAATTAAATTAAAAAGGGATTAAAGACTTTACCTTTGATTTCTCAAAATTATGAAGAACCCTAAAAACCTTCTATGTAACCCACGAATTTTTTAATATCTCCAGGGAATAATAATGAATTTGATTGTTATTAAAACAATATATAGGGTGTACATAAAATCATATTCCAAGAATAAGCCCACTTTCCTTTTTCTCCTCTTTTCCCTTTTTTTTCTTTTCCAAACCGACCTAACCCCCTTAAATTCGTTTTTTTCTTTATTTTTTTTCTTCTTTTTATTGTTAATTAATATCTTATTAATATTACCTTAATTTATTTCAGCTCCTAAAACTCCCAAAACCTCAAAACCGTAAAACTAGTCAAATTTACGCGTTTTACCGTAAAAGTCGTAAAATATACACTTTTCAAAAAAATCTCAAATTTTGAAATAAACTTTATAATCAAGTCCTAAATGACCTAAAACCATCCCGAAAAATATTCATATGACTAATTACCTCATTCGAGACCTCTAAATGCTAAACCGTAAATCCTAAAAAATACACTATTACTATAATACTTATACGTATACGTAAACACCAAAATAACACCATTTCATTTCATAGTCACTAATTGTGAGCTCATGAACATGAAATAACTGTTCCTCAATTTACTTATGAGTACTTCTATACTCATAAATGGTAACCACACCAACCTCGTTCACACAAAATAAACATGTAACCACACAATTCAAGTAAGCACACATAAAATAAACTAAAAGTAAGACCAAGTGACAAACCCAAAACCACGGTAGTCACATCACTCCCTCCTAATAGAAATCTCGTCCCGAGATTCACTCCCAAACTCAAACTTATTCTCAACAAACAAACGAGGATGCATATCCCTGATAAAACCTTCACGTTCAAACGTGAACTCAGTTTACACGAAAATAATCTCAACCAACAACACATGAGCCTTAACCGTCCGCGAGGAAACTTATCAAAACCATAAAGTTATGTAACCAACCTAACTAAATCTCGCAACTCATCAAACAAGAACTGTCTTGAAACCAAGTTAGGAGCCGTCACATAACTCAACGGATTTAAAACTGTCACCCCGATTTCAGTCTTACTCATAAATACCATAAATCAAAACTCATCAAAATATAACCACGTATAATAAGGTCTAAAGAACTCTCAAATTCCTTCCCAACTCATCTCTATGTTAACCATCCAAGTGTTCATTACCGCAAAATACCCAAAACACGAGTTTAAACCATGTTGTCCGAAAATTAACCTTGAACTCAACACTTGTACAATTAATTAGACTTAGCTACTGACCTCCATTTGCTAAACATTCTGAATATTTGAAAATTACGTTCTGAGTACATAATTTTAGGCTTTTGAATCACCCAAAAAGTTTTAAAAAAAACGAACAAGTTATGACCAAAACGATTTTTACCTAAAACCTGCCTAGGCATTAGCGACAGTTTCTGACAGTTTAGCGATAGTTTCTGCCTACTCCGATTTATACCCAAAAACGATTTTAAACCCTAATTTATTTTAATTCCAGAAAATTAAAACTCTCACCCATCATATGATTAAATACATGACTTTAACATATTTAATTTAATAAAAAAATCTAACTAAAGAACAATAACTTTAGGTGATCAAAACAAAAATATTTTAAAATAAACAAGCCATGCTTAAATGTAAAAAAAAAATTATATTCCACCTTATTTCAAACACGTTTTCGACACCTTACCCTCATTTTATGGACTACCAACAACTAATTTTTTTTTCTATTTGCAAGTTCCATTTTTTTACCATGTAAGACTCAAAACAAAAGATATCGTTATTCCAAAATAAATCTTCACCCTCTCAATAGCTTCTACACCAAAAGTACCGTATAAACAACCACGTGAAATGAGAACTCGATAAATGCGCTACAACAGAAGTTGAACATCCCAAAGAGGAAAGAGCTAGAAAACCATCCTAAGAATACAACCGATAAGTAGAAGGGAAATATACATATATAGGCATACGCGTACATACACTCAAATCCATCCAACGTATACTATACAAACATGTATTAACCCTCTTTCATGCAACCATACTGAGGAATCCATTGATGTTGTGGTACTTGTATAACTATGTTGGCCACCATACTTATACCAGTCCCCTTTTACTAATGCACTCCCTCCTATGATGACACTTATAAGAATTAATACTACACATAACACATCAGTCTACCAACTCAAATAAGCACATAGATCCTACAACTCATATAAGCACATAACCACAACATAAAGTAAGATCCAAAATCCATGTATTAAAATAACGTAGCCAATGCATGAAACATATAAACTCGTAATCCAGTTGAACCACCGTAGACAAAATTCAAAATGTATAAAGAACATGAAAACGTAATTAAACGGAATCCAACAATGACTAGCGTATACGACTATAGTTCAACCCGCACTATTCAAAACTCGAAAAGAAAATAACATGTAGCTAAGTATGAACTTACTATGGTTCAATTCATACTAGTCAAAATATCACAATAAATAACATCCAAACACATCAATTAATATAAAATGCACTCATACTCCTATGACGCCTATATGCAGGGACCCTTAAGCTATAGACTAGGCTACACGACTAGGCAACCTAATTCTCTATAACCATTGTCTCTGATACCATTCTGTCACACCCCACCATGGCGGAATATGGGGCGCGATGTATGGATATCATCACAACATGGCGTGTCTATAGAGATAACTATATGAAATAAGAAATGTCATAAAATAGAGACACAAAGTCATGACAATATCTCATCAGACTCAGGAGTCTAGGTAAGTAGGTAATAGTCCTACCGCTTACCCAAGACAAACAAATAACATAACCAAACAAATATATGTGTGCCACAATATCACTTATTAAAAGAACAAATAAAAACTAAGAAGTAAACGGGGATTCTCCTTCTATATGCATTCCTAAGCTTCTCCAATCCTAGCCACTTATGTTCTCATGCTTAACCATAGTATCACCTGAAAGAGACACTAAAACACGTCAACATAAAGTTGGTGAGAGTCATAGGTTTAGACTCTAACGCTAAATCAGTTATAAGCTGTGAATAACAACCATCAACACAATAACACATGGACAATGTGCTACAAATATGTATTAACAACTATCAATCAAGATTAATCATACCAAACCAATCCAAGGCTCCTACCTTGCCAAACAACATCATGGTACCATATATGATCACACTATGTACCTATCCCAAGGCCACTACCTTAGCAAACCACAAGGCTCCTACCTTGTCAAACCACAATAACTGATACGGCACGTGGCCCCCGATCCAAATCATACACAATCAAGAATCACATAGCAGTTAATCACATAATGTACACACAAGTCCATCACAAACCATAAAAACATTCACAGCAACAATTTAGGAATAACTCAACACAGTGTCTCTTCCATCCCATCTGGAAGTCAAAATCAATAGTAAACATGGGACTATGAAACTCACCTGATAGCTTCTTCACAAGTCCTCGCACTTAGCAACAAGCTAACAAACCAGAAACACGAAATCAATACACGAACCTATCACTAAGATGGCTCGTCAACCTATGATGGACATTTAGTCTATTCCCATATAAAAACTTCATTGATAAGCTCTAACCATCCCATTACCCTTCCTTAACAAGTCCTTAACTTGGTTAAGTTTAATAACTATCCACTTCATAATTTACACAAAACAGTCCCAGTTTTTAGGTCTCAAAACTTTAAGTCAAACGTCCACTTAAATATACCCATGGTTTCTGTAAAAGGATATTCATACTTTTACATATGTTAGCTAAAACCTCCCACTTGACCTAACCTTAAAGCTACTGTTAAGGCCCCGATATATGTGTATATATTGCTACCTATCCAGAATTCACTGATTTTAAACGTATGAAAAGTTCATTACCATTAGAGGGTCTTACCCTAAACTACAACCTTAGCCCAAGTTCAGATACTTGCTACAATATATAAACCATCTCTAATGTACGTGAGAAGATCCCAATGCAACCCTAAGTACCCCAAACAACCCAAAACTTTAAAAGAAAACAGGCTGAATTCAAAACTGTTTTGACCTACGACTGTTGTAACCTGTTTTTGACCCACTTCCCGACCTCCAATTTAGTTCTAGTTTCTTGCATTAGAAAGCCACTTCAATTAACTTTTCAGGGATACTTGGATCGCATCTTGAATGTTCCTAGAACTCCCGATATGATCAAAACAATTGACTCAAAATTCTGCCCAGTTTTTAAAAACGGGTTTAACAAAATCAACCACATTAATTAACCCTAATCCCTCTAATTACAAGCCCTAATTTATGTAATCATTATGAACTCTTTATTATAACATTAATTTACTGTTCTTAAATTAAACCCTAACCTAAATCCATCATAAGATGATTATAAAAACATAAAAACAATTAAATTAAAAAGGGATTAAAGACTTTACCTTTGATTTATGAAAACCCCCAAAATTATGAAGAACCCTAAAAACCTTCTATGTAACCCACGAATTTTTTAATATCTCCAGGGAATAATAATGAATTTGATTGTTATTAAAACAATATATAGGGTGTACATAAAATCCTAGTCCAAGAATAAGCCCACTTTCCTTTTTCTCCTCTTTTCCCTTTTTTTTCTTTTCCAAACCGACCTAACCCCCTTAAATTCGTTTTTTTTTTTATTATTGTTAATTAATATCTTATTAATATTACCTTAATTTACCTTAGTTTATTTCAGCCCCTAAAACTCCCAAAACCTCAAAACCGTAAAACTAGTCAAATTTACGCGTTTTACCGTAAAAGTCGTAAAATATACACTTTTCAAAAAAATCTCAAATTTTGAAATAAACTTTATAATTAAGTCCTAAATGACCTAAAACCATCCTGAAAAATATTCATATGACTAATTACCTCATTCGAGACCTCTAAATGCTAAACCGTAAATCCTAAAAAATACACTATTACTATAATACTTATACGTATACGTAAACACCAAAATAACACCATTTCATTTCATAGTCACTAATTGTGAGCTCATGAACATGAAATAACCGTTCCTCAATTTACTTATGAGTACTTCTATACTCATAAATGGTAACCACACCAACCTCGTTCATACAAAATAAACATGTAACTACACAATTCAAGTAAGCACACATAAAATAACCTAAAAGTAAGACCAAGTGACAAACCCAAAACCACGGTTGTCACACAGCGCCACAGTGAAGAAGGCTCTGGCTACCCTTCGTCCTCATGACGACAATGACAAACCCTTCACCACCCAAGGCTTCCAGAACAAATCACTGATCAAAGTAAATTACTTTTCACCCATCTGGAGGACGCTGATGTTGTACATTGTGAAATGTTTGGGAGGAAACCAGGGGTCATATGATCAGCTTAATGGTGCTCAGCAAGCAATCGCTTATAGCTTAATTTTGGGGCAAGACATAGGGATCGCTCACATACTTTACACTGACCTCATTGCAAAGATGGAAAACAAAGGGAAGAAGAATCGACTAACCACCATTTGCTATACAAGATATCTCTCTCTCCTCATAGAGGATATGCTTGGTGACACATATACAAATGATGAACTTCTCTCATTCTCTCCTTATCACATCACTCCAGCCTTACTTAAGACTCCCTTGGAGGATGAAGTGCCTCTCAGCAGGCACATGATGCAGGTTGCTGGGTTACTCGTTGCTGATGGAGAGCCCTTGATCCCTCACAATGAGGTGAATACTGAAAGACATACTGACAAGTCTTTGTCCAAGAACTCTGTGCAGTCCACTTCTCAGCCCAAGGCGCCCAAGGACAAGAAGAAGAAGAGGAAAGACATCCCCCTTTCCTCTAAAACCCCTTCTGTTAATCCTTCCAAGACGAAGAAGACTAAGAAGAACCCATCCCCTAATCTAGAGGATGTGGTTGAAGAGCCTGCCGCTGACAAACAACCTGAGTCTAGCGTCTCCCAGTCAGTAGAGACGACTAAGAATCTTCTCAATGCTATCTCTCAGGTATTAGTTTGCCATTTTATTCTCTTGGAGGTTCACATACAATCACTCTCAAAATTCTGTAGGAGAGAGTGATGAAGTCTTAGGGTTTGCCTCAACCCATAGAGTGTTTATGTCAGCACCTAGAACTCTTAGGATTATCTGTACACTCTATCTTTACACAAGGATATGATTCACTTGTGCTCATAACGCACCCCGATGATCCTTCACCCTCTGGACTGTGCTCTTGTCCATAACAACTTGAGCATGCTAGGTCCCAACCTAGAGTCTCTGCACCTCACGTGGTCTCTGGGTCCCCTCATATGAAAAAGAGTCGCAAAGAATTTATTCTTTTGGGGGGACTGAATAATCGCCCTCGGTCTTCCTAGGGGCAGCGATAAAAGGCGACCATTACCTTCAATTATGTTACAACTAAAAGAGTCCCAAAGAATTTATTCTTTTGGGGGGACTGAATAATCACCCTCAGTCTTCCTAGGGGCAGCGATAAAAGGCGACCTTTAACTTCCATCAATTCACAATTAAAAGAGTCCCAAGGAGCAATCCTTCAGGGGGATCTGGATAATCACACCCAGCTATCCTAGGGGCAGCGAACGGCGACCATTCACCACATAATTTTCACATATCAAAAGAGTCCCAAGGAGTAATCCTTATGGGGGAGCTGGATAATCACACCCAGCTATCCTAGGGGCAGCGAATGGCGACCCTTCAACATATTTGTTTCACACTAAAAGAGTCCCAAGGAGAAATTCTTAGGGGGGCTGGATAATCACACCCAACTTTCCTAGGGGCAGCAAATGGCGATCTATAACTTCATATTTTTCACACTAGTTACTAACAAATGTCTTAACATGCTCATAATCTTCATGAAGAACAGCAAGATGATGATGCCTATTCCATAGGTGGTGATGAAAATGCTGAAGCCCCCACATTGATTTAGATGCCATGTCAAACATTGACTCCATGCCAGAAGATGAGGTCTTTATTATTGAAGATGACCTGACCATTTCAGACTATGCTGATATGGATGTTGATGATGACCAAGTCACATCAGAATTAAAACCCATCTCCTTCCCATCAATGACAAATGTTAAAGAACTAGCTGCCAAGCAGCTTTGGGACAAGAGGCTCAGTACACCAACCCTAGTTCCCTTCCCCACTTTGCCAAATGTCATGGAACTTGGGGCACTGGAACACTTGGAACATTTACAAAACCTCAAGCCTGTCCATATTCCTAGAATGAAAGATGTTCAGGAACTAGCCGCTGAGGATCTCTGGATCAAGAGGGGAGACATAAGTAAAACCAAGCCTAAAGTCACAAATGATGTCATCCTCTCTGAATTAAAAACACTCACCCATGTTGCTGAGGAACTCACCACCACCCTAGAGACTTCACTAACTTCATCTGTGGACTCCTCTATGACTGCACTGCTTTCGCAACTACTAGGGAATGCCTTGCAAACTCACCTCCCAGCAGTTCTAAATCAGAGTCTTCAGTAATACATACCATCTGTCCTCACCACAGCGGTCAAAGCAAATGTTGCTGCTATTGCCAAGTCATCTGAGCCTTCCATACAACTTCTTCAGGAGCTCTTACAGGAGGAACTTAAAGAAATCTGCTTATTTGTCCATCAAGAATTTGTTAAGTTCCTCAAACCTGGGTCAGGCACAGCTACTGTCGGCGCTATGCCTGAGGGGGAGAATTCAGCAACCTCCACCTCTGAAGAAGAAGCAGATACAGCTCCACCTAAGGGGGAGCAATCACTTAAACAACCAGCACCCTCAAAAGAGATCCTAACACCAAAACCTATCAGATCCTTCAACCCCATCACTGAGGTAGCACAGGACAAGGGAAAAGGTATTGCCTCTGAGGTACCTGAAACAACCCTGCACTCTCTCCAAGAAGAAGGTGGATCCACAGCCAGGCACCCTGACTTGAACAAATTTAAAAGTGCTGATGAACCACCACTAACCCCAGAGCAGGCAAATGCTCAAATCTTGGAACCAAAAAGGCTAGCAAACATTAGAGCAGCTGAAATCAAGAGCAAAGAAGCTCTGAACAAACTACTCTCTCCTGCTGTAAAGGAAGCTCAGCTGATTAAGCTCAAAGAACTTGAAGTTAAAAGGAGCAACCTTCAAAAGGAATATGAGAGAATAGTGGACCAAAGAGCTGAGCCCGGTCAAATCACCAAATATGCATGTTACACTGACAAAGACAAAAGAGTAGTGATGACCTTATACAGAGAAAACCAACTGACCAACTATAAAGTCTTCAGTGACTTTAAACTCAGAGATCTAGGCCTCTCTGAATGGTTAGAAATACTGTCTCTTGCCCAAAAGAAGACTGGGCCTGGTGCTGCCCAAATGATGAAAAACATTCAAGCTAAGCTGAATTGGGTAAGAGACACTACAAAGAAGATGAAGGTACCTCTTCCTCCTCAACTATCACAACAACAATCTTCTCAAGGACAAAGAAAAAGGAAAAACCAAATGGGGCCTCTGGTAGAAAAGCTGGTCACTGAGAATATTGTTGTAGATGGAATGCACAGAAACCTGGTACTGCCCAAAGAGATCACTAAACCAGTGGGTGGCCAAGTATACTCAGAACCAGAGACAGGGATGGTCTTCATGAATGGTAATTGTGAGTATTGTTTTCAACGGATGAATGAACTACATCTGGCATCAACTATCCAACTCATCAGACTCAAACAGGGCATCCTAAGGAACTGCAAATTAGCTGATGATTTTGAGTTTGAAGTTGAGCTGATCATTAACTCTAGGAGTGACAAAGTTGAAGCTCAGAGAATCTATGGTCAAGGCCTCGATCGCTGAAGAACCGTTTATTTTTGTTTATGTTTACACCGCTGGGTGTTCTTGTAATAGACTAGGTTCTTTATGTTTAATAAAACTCTGAGGTATGTTTGTTAAATTATGTGTAAGAAGAAGCTGTGTACTCACTTACAATAATTTTAGACTTAGTATAATTTATAAACAAATAGGGGGAGATTGTTGGGCCAATGAAAGTTTTAACTATGGCCCAGTCTAGATTTGTTTAAATTAGACTAAGTGTTACTGATCGCTGAGAGGACCAGCGACAGAGACCAGACCAGTGGAAGGCAAAGCCTCAGCTGGCACACCAGGAACATTCAAGTCAAAGACAACGTTAGAGAAGTCGAAGACAATCTGAAGTCATACTCACCAGCGATTATGGATAGCTGGGATGTAGAAGGAATGTGCTGGTGTTCAAGGATCTCTGAGTTAACAATACTCAGAGATCACTTACGAACCCTAGAAGTCTGATACAAGCAAAGCTTGTCCAATCCTTTTATAGTTTAGGCGGAAGAATCTTCTAAGTGTTTTGAGCGGGACAAAACAAGAGATTCAAGATAAAGCCTAGTACGACCTAGTGGGACAAAAGGTGAACAGTTGGTAGAACTGTTCACCTAAAGTTGTTTAAAGGTATGTCTCGATTTGGACATGCATTTAATACGTTGTACTCTTCCATTCAGAAGATGACACGTATCAACTACTCCCATTAAGGAAGCAACCCCGTACCACTATAAATAGGAGTGAGAAAAAAGAATTAAACCAACCCTTGTGCTTGGATAAATTATCTAAGTTATTTCTCATTATGGAACCACTGAGCCCTCAGCTGTCTACCAGCATCTCATTGGTTCCCTTGTAAACTTGAGTCTCGAATCTAGTTTACTTGTTCTAGGGTTCATTTCTTATTGTCATTCAACGAGTGTATTCATAGCACTTTGTAATACTTTGTTTATAACAGTTAATAAAGCATTACGCGTTTGAAAAGTATTTCATTGTGTTTTCGTGGTTATACGAGTTATAGTTTCAACAAATGTCATATTAAGGGACTTTCAGAAAGTTTATTAGAGAACTTGGCGTAGTTCCTACCAATGAAGAACCTATAAAGATGGATTGTGACAATTCAAGTGCAATCATCATAGCTAACGAACCGGGAGTTCAGAAAGGCACCAGACACTACCAAATGAGATATCGCTATATTCGTGAATGTATCGAATTGGGTGAAATTGATCTAGTTAAAGTTCACACAGATAATAATCTAGCAGATATGTTTATGAAGGATTTACATGGTAAAACCTTACTCTACATGTTGGGAGCATGGGACTTCGTCCTGCTAGTAGTTTCATGTAATCAGATTTGTATTTGGATAAAGGATATTGTTAAACAATATTTATTTTATGAATTGAAGTATTAGATTTGTTGATTTTCTTTTATATTTATTGGTCATATTTTTGCATGTGTAAATTCTTGAATAATATGTTAATCTAAATTGTCTACATCGATTAATTATATGGGAATATAACTAAATTAAGACATATATGAGTGGTGGTAATATTCGTAGAATATGTAAGAAAGGTTCACCAACTCACACAATATTCAAAAAGTTGCATATTGGACATCTCCTACTAACAAGTCAATCGCTTTATGGATCGACGTTTTCAAGTGAAACTTGTAAATGATCTACATTAATAAATCCTTTGACTTGATATGCAAGCAGGTTTTATATATGTGGATGGTACTATTGATATAGTTATAATGCTATCATGAATAAGGTAGTAATAAAGGCTATAATCATTTGTATCTTGAAGCATGTAAGAGGCACGTGTAGTCAAGATAAATTTGTTTATTCAACCTAGGTTTAAAGAATAATGTTATTGGGATCCTTGTTAATTAATTAGATGTTCGTATGGTCATACCTAATGGCAATCTAGATTTGTCTCGATTAGATTGGTAATCTATATTAGTTATGTAATGCGAGAAACAGAATAGTTAAAATGGAATGACTTTGATCCATATCCATTATTAACACAATATTTGAGAAATAAAGGAATTGTTAGATAGTGGTAGGGGAGGGAGAAACAAAGTCAATGTTTAGAGTTAGGAAGATTGATCTCGGTGATGACCTTGTACAACATTGGACTACCCAAACTAAACTACCAACTTATGGACCACGCAGCGATTTCGAATTTATAGGTTCTGAAAGACCGACCTACTTTGTCAAGTCCTTAATAGAGAAGCTCCCTCCCATAGAGATTAAAGAAATAAGAAATGTAAAAGTAAACCCCTTTAGAGATGTCCTAACCTTTAGAAAGATGGTTTAATTCTTAGGAACCATATCTATTAATCTTAAGGGAAATAAATGGGAAAAAGAGGATCTGCTCATTGACGGGTGGAAATGAGAAAGACCACATAAGGATGGAAATGGGTCATGGAATGTGAGATTCGAGTTAATCGAACTCGATGGTAGAACGCCTTGGGTAGTGTACCCAGTTGTGTAGATATAGTATAGGTAAGGACATGGGGTTATTATAGTTCTATTGGGAATTTGTATGTGAGGTAAATATCGAACGTACAAAAGGTCTTGAGGTGGGAAAGAGATTTTTTTATATTTTTATAATTTATGAAAGAAGTAAAATTATCGGGCTATAAGAGAGGGTTTTGACTAACATTCTATCCTAATCTAATGTTGTAGAATTTCATCAATTAAATAAAATGTGTTATATAATCATGCATTACTCACTACAAAACCTAGCATAGTGGTATGGCGGAGTTTACAAGATCATACTCACTTGACACATACCCCTACAATCGTCTTTTGACAAACTCATAAACCTAAAATCACAGACAAATTCTAGATCTACTCATTAACACATGCATAAACAAACTCCCAAATGTATCCGCCTAATCGTCACACAAGTATGCACTACGCTCGAGGCAAAGCACAAATACGACCAGATAACATGCCTCCATGGTCGCGAAATCATCTAACTACCCACGTTTCCATATACATATCAATAGTTAAGATATGAAGATCTAGTCTCGTTTTCTAGAGCCTAACATGCACATAATTAATTAAGAACTAACAAACACAAGAAGATCACATTAGAGCTTTCATGCAGTTATAGATAAACAACAAGTAAGTTAGCCTAACATAGTAAAGGAAGAAAATATAAAAGACATAATCATCATTCACATAGACATGTTTAATTAAAATAGATCAAACCTTGTTCTTTAATTAATATGGGTAATATAATGGAGATCCCTATGGTTTTAGAACCCTAAATTCAGCTTAAAATAGATTATCCAAGCTAACCCCAAAATTTTACACCAATTGTATGCCTATAAGTGGTTCTATTTATAGAGTATGGGCTCCGACGGTGTTGGGTACGAAGTGTGACACCGTCGAGCCGTTGAATCTTCTATGGGCTTATACTATCGATAGGTTGTGACGCCGTAAGGTTATAGGGGCGACATGGTCTGGAGGATCGATGCGACAACACCAGGTACAATGTGCGACATTGTCGATATCTCTTGTTGACAACCTTCTTTGTGACTTGACAAATCCATGCAAACTTGACTTGGTCTCTTTCATACTTCATTCATATTCTTGGAAATGATTGAAAAACACATCCACTCGATCCCAAATACTCCAAGTGCTTCCAATTTTCTAAAATGACAAAAAAAAATTGGAACATTTTTAGAGCATTTTATGACAACTATAGGATGAAATGACAAAAAAAACTAGAAGTTGTTTTGCATGGAATGGGCTTCATAGGTGTTAGATAAACACTTTAGTTCTTAAACGTAACTACTCAAAATTTAGGTATGTTTTTGGTACTATCCCTATTTGATACCGACATCGTATTAGTGGTCTTGAATTTATTTCTCGGTTCATGGTACCGGTCAAGGAGATGGTACCGTTCTGGTACGGTACTGGGCAGGGGTGGACCCACGAGGTTCTCGAGGTTTCATAGAAACCCGATGACAGTTTGTCACGTATTGCATATTTTAGTTAAAAATCTTGATTTATTCACAATGAAACCGGTGCCAAATATGTGTGTTATGTAAGTACTTATTTTTTATATTACTTAGCTAATATGTAAAAAAAAACTATTTTATAATCAAAACCCAATATTACTAAAAGCCCAGTAAACATATTTTGATGAAAAAGTTTAATTGATCAAACAACATGTTTTAGTTAGGAAAAAAGAATAAGCCAAAAAACTAAATGGTAACCACCATTAATTATGGGGAAACTAATCAACTTAAACTAAAATTAAACTAAACCAAAAAAGAACCACAACGACAGTACGACACCACACTCAGGGATACAAGATGAAACAGGTATATTCGTTTCAGTGGTTGCTTTTTTTTCAAACGTTTTGTATTTTCTTCTTTCACTTTTTTTAGTTGCATTACATATAAATATTTGTTAATTGTTAGTTTTTAATTAACAATGAACCAACAATTTGCGAATTGTAAGCTAAGATTGGAAGTTATTTGAAAAGAGAAGTTTCAGCAAACAGTCATAATATTTCTGGAGAATCTTCAAAACGAAATATATCTAACGATTTTCCAAAAGATTCACAACCAAATCTACAATCGACACATCATTAAATACCTTAACGATTAGAAGATACTCCACCTTGGGATCCCGTTATTGAGTTGTCTAGTATTTCTAAACTTTCTAGTTTGATGCTAGAGAAGAATAAACACATCTATCGTCCTTCGATCTACCGTTTGCCGAAGTTGGCTTTGATTTATCCCTTTGCAACCGCTACAGTTGAAAGGTGTTATTCTAAATTGAAACTTGTGAAGACAGACTTACGTAATACGATGGGTGATGAATATTTTAATGGTTGGCTAAGTTGTGTCGTAGAGAAAGAAGAACTTATTTAAGTTACTAGTGAGGTTGTATGTAAGCGATTTTTTGGTATGAAAGATCGTAGGAGAACGGATTAGGATATATGTTCTTAATTTCTTTACTACTTTGAATGAAATCATATATTTTAGTTATTTTTATTTCTTTTGCATTTTAAAAAAAAAATTGTGCACCTAATAGCTTAGTGTTCTGGGTCCGCTCTTGATTCTGGTTTAACATTGAAATTCGAGTCAAAATGCTCATGTTAGAGTTGTCTCTTTTAATTGATGAGGTCATAGAAGTACTTTGTGTTAGCATGTCAGTAACACCTTTCATGAAAGACATCATTTGAAAATGAAATTCATAGTGTTTCTAAAAAAACAATTTTATAGGACAACGATATTATATTGTGAATGTTTGAGCATATTATATTTGCAAAATACTTTGTATTACCTCCTTTTCATATTAGTGTCAACAATAGAATATTCTAAGTCTTTTTTTTTAACCATAAATATTTGTATTTATGTTATACAATACTTAATGAAAGTTATATGAATAGGTTCGGTTTTAAATTAATTTTTCATTGATGTAATTTCATCAAGTATCGTATAACACAAATGAAAATAACTATAGTCAAAGTAAGATAAAAAAAAGACTAAAAAATATAAGATTACTTTTATAGTTTTTTGTTTAACTTGTTGAAGTGTTTAAAGGACATCCTTAGTGATTACATATTACAAATCTTTAAAACTTTCACGTAAGCAATTTCTTGGTACATAAGAATTAATATTTTCTCATTTTTGCTTTTTGGATATTGTGTTTGATGAGGATATAGGTTTTTGCTAATTTGGAAATTATAAAGTGTAAACGAGCTAAACAGATAATAAAATCAATATTTGATCATAGCTTTTTAATCAACTTTAAGAAAGTCGATCGATCAATATTTTTGTACCGTGTATTTCTATATGCTAACTTACTAAGTATCTCTTCTCGGTCTGTTTTATTTTTCAATCTTTATATGATGATTCTTCACATGAGCATTGATGTCAAAGTATGTCACTTAAACAATGAGTAACATAATGTTAATGTACTGACTTAGATATAATTTCAAGTCGCTAATATAATAAAAGCTTTGTTTCGCCTTCCTAGAAGTTATGATATGTTAGTTATCTCATTGCGGGAGGGGTAAAAGGTCAAGTAATACACACAATTGGTTACACTATACATAAAATAGATTTAAAATATGTTATATCCATATGAAAAAAAAGGATATGTCAACCACCACTCTTGATGTGCTTTTTAAACATATCAAAATTGATAAGCATTAAATGAACTAACATATTCTTTAATACAAATTTATTGATTATAAATATAAAATGTGATGTTCAACATGATATGTATGAGATTTATTCATGGTTAATTATTCATTATGATATGTGTGTGTTCATTTAATGCAAATTTGCTAATTTTGATATGTCCTAAAACCACCCCACTAGAAAGAACAAGAAATTGCAAGTAAGCTACATTTATTACATCTAAATTAAGGTGCCGTTTGGTTGGGGTATATTGGAGGATAATGAGGGACATTCAAAATATTTATATTTTAATTTCCTTCAAATATCGTGTTTGGTATGCTCAACGAAGGAAAATTTAAAATTACCCGAAATGCCAAAATGAAGGATATTAGAATTACTCCAAAAAGTGAGGAATTTTAATTTACTTGAAAATTATTTTGAAAATTTTTTTCCTAGCCATTTTTATTCGGGATTTTATGTTTATATAAAAAATTATAAAATTTAAAAAAATTATATAAAAATTATTTTCTTGGTTTTTGCTCCTTTAAATAGCAAAAATAAGATTTATATAAAAAGCTTTTTATGAAACTCAAAACAAAAATAAAATTTAGATAAAAAATTTATAAAACTTATAGAATTTATAAAAATGTATAATTTTTTATTAAATTTAAATAATTTTTTTGTTAAAATTCATTGAAATTTTTTATAAAAATTATGTAAATTTTATATAAATCTTTTTATAAAATTTATATAATATTTGAAGAACTTTTATAAAATTTATAGAAACTTTTTATAAAATTTAAATAATTTTTTATAATATTTATATAAATTATTTATAAAATTTATATAAATTGTTTATAAAAGTTATAAAATTTTTTTATAAATTTTATATAAATGTTTTATAAAATTTATTATTTTTTATAAGAAAGTGAAAATTCGAGTTTACTTTTTTAAATATAAAATTTATGTAAAAAATATTTATTCGATAATTAGTTCAACTTAAAATTAAGATTTCAAAATATTGTGAATTTCTTCCAACCAAACAGCGTAGGCATTTTAAGTTCTGGAATTCTAAATTCTTAGGAATTTTAATTTACTATAATTTAGAATTTCATAATTTTAAGATCTTGAACCAAACGACACCTAAGATTTTTGATATCATCTCCAATATTTATTCTTCAACTCATCATAGCATGAATTATAAAAACGCTTTCAACTTAATCTCAACTTATCTCCACCCTTTACATTATAGTATCTTATAAAGCATTTTGCCCTTTTATTTATAGAATACTTGAAAATTTCAAGTTACAACACATAATGCTATTAGTACAAGCAAAACAAGCATATATAGTAAAAGTAGAAAACTTAAAACATGTAATTATACTATTAAAACAATATATTACATTAAATTCTATACTTAAAACACCCCCTCACCTTATTTTACAACTAAAAGAACACATATTACAAGTATTAAAACATAATTAGAAATCAATTCAAACATAAAAAATATAATTTAATACTTATATTAAAACTAATAAATACATAATAATTAATACACAATTAAAATAAAATAATTAATACTAATTAATATATAATTAATACTAATTAATATATAATTAATACACTCTAATTACGATTTAATAACTAATTAATATATAATTACTTAACAATTAATATATAATTAATACACTCTAATTAATACACTCTAATTACTTAACAATACAATTATATATATATATATATATATAATTCATTTAAATAATTAATATTAATTAATATATAATTAATACTAATTAATATATAATTACTTAACAATTAATATATAATTAATACTAATTAATATATAATTAACACTAATTAATACTAGTTAATATATAATTAATACACTCTAATTACTTAACAATACAATTATACATATACATTGTATTACCAATTAAAAGCATATATCTACAAATTATAGATATATTGTCTACCTAAAATGATGGTGTACATAGTTTTGAAAACCGGACAGGACCAACGGGGTTCAACGGGGAGCCGGAGTTACACTTTGTTCGGCTAGCCAAAAAGCCGTCAGAATAAGAACCGAAGAGGCCCCATCGAAATCAATAAAAACAGTCCCATTACATAAATATAAATATGTACTATTTTTCAACGACAAATAAATATGTATTTAAATTATAAAAAAGATTACACTCTCTCTCTCTAAAATTTAAAATAATACACCTTTATAAGCTTTTGGTACAAACTTGTATAACACAAAAACTTCATAAATTTATTTATATATTTATTGTGGACCATTACACATTAAATGACAAAGTGAATACAAATGAATATGCAACATGTACAAATAATTATTTCTATAAATTATAACTTTTTACATACAATTATTTAAAATGTTCACAAATATAAGTTTAATATAAATCTATGTTTAATTTTGGATCATTCTATTTTTATAAATTTGCATATTCAAAACATATATCGTCTATGTATTTTAGTACAAATTTAGTCAAAATACTAATCATTTTGCTAATTAATTTGATTAAATCATACATATCAAAATAAGAAGATTTTAAGATTATTATAATATATGACAATGTGTAAAAATATAAACTACAAAGATTTTCTATATTTACACGTTATATAATATTATGATGAATTTTACACGTTATAAACTAAGAAGATTTTCAAAATAAGAAGATTTTAAGGTTATTGTAATATATGAAAATGTGTAAACAAATACTTTTCACGATCAATCATCACAATTTTGTAATATTATTTTAATATGAATTGGTTTATTATTGCTTAAAGTTATTCATTTTTAAAACTATCATCATTATTTGTAAAGTTATTATTGAGAAATATATATACTCATAAACTATTATGCTCGCGAAATTTTAGTCTCAGATATCTGCAGTCACAACGCACGAATACCCTGCTAGTACTATATGTGAGATTCATTTTTGGTAAATAACATAAACATGTGAGCATTTATTTTTGGTAAATTCCATAAATATATGGTGCTAATAAAAGAACATATTTTAAAACTTTTATTATAATTGTAGCGCATTCTTATTAGATCAATTTATCAGTCAGTGTCGCTTAGGTAATTTACGGGATATGCTTTCTTTGTTGGGTGGGGGCTCGATACTAAAAAGATATACGGACTTAAGATAGTTTCGTCAAATACCGTTTTTTATTTTTATTTTTTTATTAGATCAATTTTTTTTCTAAAACCATACTTTTTTAAAAGTACCATATTCTTGAATGTGTATAAAGTTATTCGTTTTCATTTGTTACATTTACTAATGTCTTTTGCTTGCATTATTACTTTCTATATGATTCTTTATGTATACATTGTTCATAATCAAGGTTTTTGAACCATATATCTTATATTTTATATATGAAAAGTATTTTTTTTTGTTCTCAAACTTTTATTATTAAACGTTATAGTAAAATATTAAGTGTGTTTGTTGTTACAATCTTTTTTATGTTGTTATTACATTATTTTTCTTTTTCAAAAAAAATATTTTCAAAATTATATAACATCAAAGTTTTAAATGCATATAATGTTTCGAAATTTATTGGTCTCATAATGTAGCCTTAGTCATATATCTAAAATATAATTTTGATTCCTTGTTTAAGGAGAGTAATACTAATACTTCATTACCTAAAACTAAATTCTATGAAAAAAACACAGGGAATTACTTTTGCCAAAATGTCAAAAATTGCAAAAAAATCGATGAATGGACTAAAATTGTAAATTTTTCGAACTGGTTTTTATTACCGGTGATATTTTATTGTTTTTTCACCAGTGAAATATCACGAGTGATAAAATAATTTTATCACCGGTGATCATTGTTTTTTTCACTAGTGAAATATCACAATTGATAAAATCAGTTCGGAAAATTTACAATTTTAATCCCATCCGCCCGATTTTTGAAACTTTTAGACTTTTTGGCAAAAATGGTTTTTCCGTATTTTTTAAAATTCTTAAGTTAATTTCCACATTTAGATCAAACCAACTTGGATGGTGGGATATGTCCCCTGCTTGTGAGAAAAATAATGTTGCATTTAAACTTTTGTCATAATTTATATAAGAGCATTGTTAAATCCTTCTACCAAATCATCTTACTTATCCTCTTACATACAATCATATAATATTTATTTTTTCCACTTATTATCTCTTCAGATCTTAACCGTCAGTTCTGCCACATGTAAAGATCCAGTGTATAAGAAGATTTGTAAGAGGTTTTCGTAAAAGGAAATAGCATTTTTGTTAATATAATTTATTTACATAATAACACAAAGTCGATCTCTTATCATTTATTACATAGTTAAATATATGTTGTTCTATTAATTTATTTGTATCATAATTTAGCATTAATATTTTTTATTCACGAGACTGAAAATCACAAAAATACCTAATTTTTTAACTTTTCTTCACAAAATACCCATTTTTTTAATCAAAAAACCAAAATACCCAAAAAAGTCGCAAAAATGAACAATCTTGCGAAATAGATAAAAAAAATCAAAAAATTTAGATATTTTAGATAAAAATATCGAAACTTCTCGATATTTTAATCTGAAATTTCGAAAATTTTTGATTTTTTCTGTCTGTGCATTCTGTCCGAGTCCCACTCCATAGTGTTGTCCGATATTGGACTACACTGCAGTCGTCCTCTGACAATATCTTGGACAACACATAAATTATGGGGATATATCGGAAAACACACACAAAGTTACTGATGTGCTGATTTTCATTGAGCTTATTATCTGCTTATTGGATTACTGGAATATTGTGTTTTTTGCTTGTTATTGACTCCCCACAACTCACTGGTTGTGGCGGTGCCCTCGTGTTTCCAAGGAAACCACCAAACGAAGAAAAAAAAGTGACATATTTTTCTGTATATATAAGAACTTACAAATATTTGTTATAATCAATTGTAAAAGTATTTTTCAAAAAAAAAATGTAAAAGTATACTGAGAAAATGGTGTGCTTGACTTTTGGTTGACTATTGGTTACATTTAATTGATAATATGTATCTTCAAACTCAAGTGGACCTAATTACCTATGTAACTGTATGATTGCATTTTTATGGTTTGAAAACTAAAACTGAATTGGGTTAAAGATCGTATAAGAAACGTTTATTACGAAAGCTTGATAGTTTTTATTAGTTGCTTAAATGGTTATTCATATTTGAATCTTGCTAGTTTTTTTTAAAATATAAAAATAAAAATCGATTTTTGATTTTTGAAAAATATCAAAAAAATTAGATTTTTTCAAGAAAAATCGAAAATTATATTTCTTCAAAATATCTAAAATTTTGGATTTTTTATAAATATCAAAAAATTTAGATATTTTCAATAAAAATCGAAAATTATAGATATTATTTCAAAATATCTAAAATTTTCAATTTTTTTATTTATTTCGCAAGATTGTTTATTTTTGCGATTTTTTTTTGAGTATTTTGGCTTTTTGATGAAAAAAATGGGTATTTTGTGAAAAAGGGTTGAAAAATTGGTTATTTTTGTGATTTTCCCATAACTTATTTACGTAATACCACAACTTGATCTCTTATAAAAAGACACCGTCAACGATTTCTTAAAGCTCCGTGAACGATTTTTTAAAATTCCGTAAATTTCACAGGTCAATAAACTAGTCTCACCACTATATATGACAACTACAGATGTTAACATGTCCAAACACTTTAATCTTAACTATTACTGGAATTTCAAAGCCTTCTAAATTTGGTTTTGATGAAATCTGAATTAGCCGAAGAACTTACACCCCGTTTGCTTTTCGAGGCATGTTTGGAGGTTTTACGAAACCCTCCACCAACCCGGAGATTACGTAGAGCACCACCTATAGTCCAAAACCTACGACAACGTTTGCAGTAATGACGAGGCTGTGACAGATTATAATTGTTGTAGTAGACAAATTTTGTGTTACTAGAATTGCACCTAGGACACTTGATCAGATGCTCTTGCTCATGTGAACTCAAACTAGGATTTGCATGCGTGATCGACGAATACGTTGATATGTCATCTTGTTGCCCCGATTCACTTTGTCTTTCCAAACCTGTCGATATATCATCGTGTTGCCCCGATTCATTCTGTCTTTCCAAACCTGTCAATGCCTTTCTCTTCCTTGTTTTATCCCTTAGATGCTTCCCCCTTCCTAACTTTACTACCTTTGACGCTTCATTCGGGTTTTTTAAACACGTTATTGATGATAAATTTTGGATCTCCAATTTTTTGGAATCCACCCCGTTTAGCTCATAGCTACTACTAATGCTTTCGGAGCCGATTAGTGAAAGATCAGACTCGGAATCATCCAAAACCTCTACTAAAAGTGCATGACCTGTTGTCCTGTGACGGCTCGACTTACTCATAAGAGAAATATATGGAGCATCTTGAGGAAGTTGGGCCGCCTGAACCTCGATATCAACATCATAAAGTGAGATCGTATCATTATCAGTGTAACTAACACAAGACTGATATTTAGGATTAACGGTAAACCGGGATTGACAATACGGGATTAGTTTTTGTGGAGCCGTTACAGTGTCCATAATCGGGTCTGATTTGAATTTGACTTCTGGGTACAAAACTTTCTGCGCGTTTTTGGTGTTAACTCTTAAATTTCTTTTCCCTCTATGCTGCCATTCTGAAGTTCCGTTACCTGAACTGATAGAACCAAACTCTTGGATTTCATCGGGTCCCCCCGATACGGTTTCCACAAGACTACTTTGGCCCGATTGAGGCCCGCCAACAGCTTGAGCAGTTTCATTTACGGTCACCAAACCTGGATAAGAACTTGTTGATTAAAACAGTCCACACAGATATAGTGCAAAAGTAATACAGTAGCTATCATACTGAAAAAAATCAGAAATCTCGAGCACATTCGGATTACCTTAAGAATTAACACATAAAGTTAGATAAGTGTAAAAGTATGGGTGGCAATGCATGTCGGTTTGGGGTTGCTATCGCCTAATTTGAACATGAGCTGTTTAGGCAATCTGCAATCATGTTTGATAAATGCAACCCTGACCAGACATGCTTGACTCATGTAACAGGGCAAACGTTTTTGCGGTTCGGGGGGGGGATGTGAACGAGTCATTTAAGATCAACGGGTTGAATTTATAGTTTTATAAATTTTCTAAATCTTATAAGCAAAGTAGTTAGACGACACATTTATCCACAACACAACTCGAGCAAAGCCTTTTAACTAGCTCGTAATGTGAATAGACCTATTCATGGCCTCAAATCTTTTAGAGCAAACAACATATTTCCAAATGGATTCAAATGCGGTTGTACACGGATTAGCTAATTATTAACGGTTTGGCTGGACAACCCATTTCTCCACATCCTAACCAAAGGGTTAAGGCCACTCATTCACGACCCAAACCGTTTAGACCCACCCAACAGCGGCTTAAAGTTGCTGAAAAACACGAAATATGTAAAAAATAAGAATACCTGCAGTCAGGTTTGGTTCACAGCCAGTATATGGAACGTCAAAAAGCCATACACAAGAATCTCCGCTGCTGTTGGATAAACTTTGTTTCGCATCATTGTATTCTACTCCCGACACCCCGCTCAGATTTCTATATATCTCACGAGTATCAGGCTCCATTACTGTTTCAGTTCTTTTCAAAGCGTTTGTTGGTTGATAACTTCGGTTTCTCTTTTTCACACAATCATGACCGTACGCAACTTGTGACCGCCTTCTTTTGACACATGGTTTCAGTTCCCCACCGGTCCCAATGTCCTTGAGTCCTCGCATATGTTTCTTACTTCTATCATCTTCTGAATCATTTACCAAAATATAAGGACGATGTTCAGGTGGAGAAACCGAGAAGGATTCTAGCCCACTTAATTTATCAAACATGTTTTCGAATTCTGCATCAGGTTGTTCGGTATCTGATATATAGATTAGTGAGCTGTGTTCATGGTTGTTTTCAGACAATTGGGAGCGTTCAATCTCGAGGGTGTGAAGAATTGCGTGTTCTCGATGTATATATGTTTTGGCATATTTTGATGGAAATAGATGGGTTGTTTTTTGCTCTTTTGACCCAGTCATCGTATTCACCTCCGAATCAAATGGCTTTACACGTTTAGATCTCTCGAGATTATACCAATCCCTGCACCACAAGAACATATCAGCTCTATAAACTAAGATTTTGAACATAAAACATTACCGAACTCGTTCTAATGCGTTAAACTAAGGACATGGCGTGAACCTGTTATAAACTAACTAAGTACCAAAACCGTTATAATTCACGCTTGCCCTCGTATAAATATAGAACCTCAAACCATGTCCGCATATAATCATAGCTACACGATTATATGGTTATATCTCGTGAATTCACTAATGCCCCTAGCTCATGTCAAGCACTAAAGATACCATATTTAACTATAGTTTCGACATTCTAGTATCTACCAAAGTATGTTAATGTGACGTACACCACAATGCTCCAAGCAATAAGATGTAAATACTGTCGATTAGTAGCTGCTTTTAAGTTTCTTTCCGATTTGTTGACGAAAGGTTAGTTTGGGTATCGATGAAGATGCTAAGACAGTGTCTAGATATTTGTTTATACAGTCAGTGATATCGAATAATCCTAATCAGACGATAAAGTATCGGTTGAAAAAAATGTTGCGCGCTAATGTTTGTATGACCTTAAACTATTTTCAGGTCTGCACAATTCTAGTTTTGGGTATAGTGAAACCGATTTTGATTAGTTGAAGGACTTTTAGATAATCAAAAGGCGTTTGGGATTGCTTATTGGATTGCCTATTTTCTTAAGCGGTCAAGTCTTTGAAGTGTTAAAATAAGAGATCCCAAACAACCCCTCGAAAACCGCTACCTAAGAGCTTACTAGGAGTCAACAGTAGCTCGCCAGCTAGGTGCTTTCTGAAACTCGGCTATAATATCTTAATCAGGCATTAAATTATCAGAATTTGTCAAACACTTGAAAATCCGATTATTATAAGCACTATTTGCCACAACCTGTTTTGTTCCCATTACTAATCTAACCCAACAGAGTCCATTTGGTCTAGTGGTCAATCGTCCTCGTGTCCTTACAAGATTTTTCAGGTTCGAACATCACTAGGGTGTTTGTTTCGGCTTATATAGCGGGCGTATGGCTTATTTGATTTCCGGATTAAGTTTCACAAGCTCAAATTTGTGGCTTAATTCGAAACTTTTCAGCTTATATAAGCTTATCATGTCATAATAAGCTTACATAAGCTGAAAAGTCTTGAAATAAGCCACAAAATATAAGCTAATAAAACATAAGCCGAAAACCATATAAACCATAAGTCCGCTATATAAGCCAAAACAAATTTGTTTAAGCTTATGTGGTTTCGGCTTATATATGACATGATAAGCTTTATATAAGCCGAAAAATGTCAACATACGCCACGAAAAATGATCTTATGAAACATAAGCCGAAAACCAAATAAGTCATAAGCCCGGTAAATAAGCTTAAACAAGCACACCTAGGTAAACAGCTTAATTAATATCTTAGGGTGGGGAGATGGGTAGGGAAAGCGTTTGGAAATTGTAAGGGGATGCCACGGTTAGGCCGCGTAAATCCAAGTCAAAGATTCGCCCTCCCTGAGTCACCTCAACAAGGAAAACCTAATCCGTTTAAACTAGTCCATATCACATATTATATATAAACACTTAATAGTACACCGCAAGGCCAAACACAAAATTTAACCTAAACCGACACTTACACACTCGCATCCTCTTTTCCTAAAAGCTTAACCGGAGTACCCACTTGCTAGACACCTAAACTCCTATCCGGCAACTCATCAACACTCAAAATCGACAAACTTATAAGCCCACAAAACTCAAAATAAGCCGGAAAATCGATGCTTATGAAGCCGAAAAACAAAAAATCTCATCAACAGCTTAACATCTTGGGATGGCTAGGGTGTTACTGTTTGTTTTGGCTTATATGGCGGGCTTATGGCTTATGTAGTTTTCGGCTTATGTTTCATAAGCTCATTAGTTGTGGCTTATTTTGAAACTTTTCGGCTTATATAAGCTTATCATGTCATAATAAGCTCATAGAAGCCAAAGAAATTCAAAATAAGCCACAAAAGGTGGGCCTATGAAACATAACCTGAAAATCACATAAGCCATAAGCTCACCATATAAGCTTACAGAAAGCGTTTCAAAACTGTCAAAAACTCTCTACCTAATCTGTTTAAACTAATCCATATCACATATAACAGAAACTTATATATGATATACCCCAAAGCCAAACACAAAAAAGTACTAACTTAAACCGACACTTACACGCTCGCATTCTATCTTCCTAAAAGCTTAACCGAAATACCCACTTGCTGGACACTTACACATAACCTGAAAATCACATAACCCATAAGCTCACCATGCCAAACAGAAGAAAAAGTACTAACTTAAACCGCCACTTACACGCTCGCATTCTCTTTTCCTAAAAGCTTAATCGGAATGCGATATACCCCAATGCCAAACACAAAAAATTACCAACTTAACACGACACTTACACGCGCGCATTCTCTTTTCCTAAAAGCTTAACCGGACTACCCACTTGCGGGCAGTGGCGGACGCAGGAAATTGGAATATGGGGGGCAATTTTTTTTTTGACAATAGCAAAGCGAAAATAACTAGGATCCGAGGAAAAACTCGAATATTGTAACTTAAAACTGGTGAATTTTTAGGTTTTAGAGTGTTAAATGTTGGACTTTAATTTGTGAGTGGGGGGCAAATGAAAAAAAAAAGCGGCTCAAAATTAAAGAAAAATACACTGTAAACTCGTCTTTTTTGTCTAGCCATGGGGGCACCGCCACCCCGAACTCATAACCTATGTCCGCCCCTGCTTGCGGGACAACTAAACACAAAAACGTACTTACTAACTTAAACCGACACTTACACGCTCGCATCCTCTTTTCCTAAAAGCTTAACCGGAGTACCAACTTACGGGACACCTAAACACAACTACTAACTTAAAAGGGACAATATACCGCAATGCCAAACACAAAAAAGTACTTACTAACTTAAACCGACACTGACACGCTTCCATTCTCCTTTCCTAAAAGCTTAACCGGACTACCAGCTTTCGGGACACCTAAACACAAAAATGAACTTAAACCGACACTTACACGCTCGCATTCTATCTTCCTAAAAGCTTAACCGGACTACTAACTTTCGGGACACCTAAACGCCCATCTGGCAACTCATCAACACTAAAAAATAACTAAAATCCAACCCGCCCGCTTTCGCTTCTCTCGAACTCCCCATTTCTCAGCTCTTACTCATCTAACTACCAAGGCACATTTTTTTTTTTTTTTTTCTAAAAAAAATATTAAAATTTTATGATAATACAATTACTTTGCTCTAAAACCCTAAATAAAAGTAAAATAATGAAAAATAAAATAATTACTACCTTAAAGGGTTTTAGTTATTCCGGTAGGGCAGTGATCGGAAAAATTACGGCGGTGAGTGTTGTCTGTCTGTGTGTGTGTTTCTGTTTTGTGTTTTTATGTTTTCTTTTTCTTTTTTTAGCTTATATATATGGAGTAATTAATAATGTAAAATGATAAAAAAAGAAAGAAAAAAACACAATAAAAACTTAGTAATTAATAATGTAAAATGAACCGAACCGAGTTAGGTCCGAGTTAATTTCGGTTTGTGTGGTTTACTTTGTGTGATCCCGATTTAATCCTTATTTATATAAGCTTAATCAAACACTTGGTTTCGACTTAAAAGCTTATATAAGCTAATAAGCTGATAAACTCACTATATAAGCTAAAACAAATACCCCTTAATGAAGATGGTTCATCCTTAATGAACATAGGTCATTTATTAGCGATGTAAAAGAAACCTAACCCAAATCCTAATTAATTATCTGAGTCGGACTACTCAACTCAAAAATTGTATTCGTAAAATAAAAGAATAGTGTCGAATGTCGGGTTAAATAGTTGGATTTGTGGGTTTGGAAACCGCTCACTTAGGATCAAAACACATCTCGATTGTTATTTATGTTCTCTTTTTTTGTTAACTTCAGTTTAGAATAATACAAGTACTAGATATGACACTTAGGCTGAAGGGAGTGGTCAAAAAAACCCACGAGTGGGTGTGAGGTGGCACAAACTCACGCGTGGATTGTCATTAATCTCACCTCCAACCCACTACAAACCCACGCGTGGGTTGATTCTCCCAGAAAAAAGCCACACCGATGGATTACTTACCACTCGAAAAACACCCCATGTGGACCTAACTTCAATTTCATTTAATTACAAATACCCTCATTCAACCCATTTCAAAACACACACAATTTTCATCTTCTCCATTCTTATAAATTTTCTTCATTATTTCAAATTTTTCAGCATGGATTAATATACATTTATGTTCCTCGATCTAATGATCGACGATGAAGAAACTTTGATGAATAGTCCTCGTGTCCGGTTGCTAGCAATAGCGATGTCGTTATTTCGAAATAGAAGACAAGCATGAGTGCCTAGAAACCCGGTTGATCGAGATCGTTGTGGTGCACATGATCGTTTACTTGCCTCGTTTTTCAGTAACGACCCGATATACGACGCACGTGATTTCCAGAAGACATTACGAATGGATCTTTCACTTTTCAACGATATAGTTACGGCTGTAAGTGCTCATGATCCTTACTTTAGTGCAAATACCGACTGTACCGGAAGAGAATGCATTGCTCCAGTGGTGAAATGCACTTCTGCAATTCGTCAATTAGCATACGGCATTGTTCCGGCATTTTTAGATGAATATCTGCAAATTTCTAAAAGAACTTCACGGGAGAGTCTTGATCATTTTTGTTCTGCTATAAGGGAGGTTTATGGGCCAAAGTATCTGATAAAACCCACGGTGAGTGACGTTGAAAAACTATATCAACGTCACGAAGAGAAGCATGATTTTCCGGGGATGCTAGGAAGTCTACACTGCACGGATTGGGAGTGGTTTGGTTGTTCTTACGCCCATAAAGGGCAATATGTTAGACATGACACAGATCGAATCCGTTCGTTTAGTTGGAAGTTGTTGTATCGCAAGACTTATGGATATGGCATGCTTTCTTTGGTGTTTCTGGGTCAAACAACGACATCAATGTCTTACATTAATCCCTTTTGCTTAACGATTTGAAAACAGGACGCGCGCCAGAGGTCCCTTTAACGGCTAACGGCGTTACTTATCCATTTGGATTCTATCTTGTTGACGGGATATATCCCAAATTAACTCCACTCGTTAAGACGATTCCAAAACCCGCTGACGATGACGACAACCGAATATTGTATAAGAAGAAGCAGGAATCGACAAGGAAAGATATGGAACGCGCGTTTGGTGTTCTAAAAAAGAAATGGGTCATAATCGCTAATCCAACACGTGTGATGAAGAAAGAAAGATTTGTTAATATAATGTATGCATGCATCATAATGCATAATATGATTCGTCAACACAAAGGATATGCGATAAGTCCCAAATGGTACCCAGGAGAAGCACATCAACCGGACGATCTCGTACGAGGCCAGAAAGAAATTCACGATGTTATGGGATACATCAGATCATCTCAAGTCCATCAAAACATTCGATCAGATTTAATCCAGCACTTGGCTAATAATGCCTAATTTTTAATTTTATTTTAATGTTTTTATTTACCCGTGTGTATCATATTTAAATTTGATGAATAAAAATATTTATTTTATAAATAAATTAAATAAAAGTGATAGTGGAAAGATGAGGTGGATGTGGGATGAAGGTGGGTTTTTTTCCTTAGTAACCTTGAAATGTGAGTTTTTGGTGGGTTAGTGAGAGGAGTGAGAAAACTGATGTGGAGCTGAGGCGACGGTGGGTTTTTGTCGCGCCACTCCCTTTAGCCTTAGCTATGTGATATGTGAATATACTGACTTATAGCTAAAGTTTAAAGATACCTGCTACACGCCTTCACCTCGTTATCAATATAATACAAACATGACTTTACCCATTTTTCATGCATATGGTAATACATTTCTTGGATCCAACTGTTTGGTTTTGCAAATCAATAGTTTAGGGTAAGAAACCAATTAGAAGGCAATTGTAGCATCTCATCCATTTACCATGTGTTTTTTTTATCTATTAAATTTAAATACATGACGAAGATTGTTGTGCAAATGATTGTTTTATTATCCGAAGAACTCACTTTACAAGTGTAATGATCTTTTCATTTGTAGGTACTATTATTGTTGTCTTAAAACCAGATGTACGGCAACCCCTCATTCAAGTGCTCTCGTTGTAGTGAACTAGCTTTGTAATGCAACGGCATGGTGGTACAAGAAACACAGAAAAGAAAGACCAATGTTCAAGGAGAATGAGATTAAATAAGGTTGCAGTATTTGTATATTTAACGGGGATCAACATTCCTTTAAAACTGAAAGCAATCAGTTATGCTTCATTTACTTGAATCATTCTTTCATAACTCGTTACTAGTTTGAGCCAATTGGTTACTAGTTTTAGCATATACCCAGTATATTTTTCATCATACCAACGGGCCTTTGGTCTGGTGGTATATCCATAAAACAAGTCGCAACATGATTAATGAAAATAAATTGAATGAGATTGTTGTTATTTCCTGTGAAGAATAAGGATGATCGAGGTGAGAGAGATTTAAATGAAAAAGTAAAAAATGCTTGTATTGTTTTGGAGTTTTAGGGGGAATAAAATACTAGTACTATTACAGTGTTACGCTAAATCAAAGTGTTTGGGAAAGTTTTTGGAGGGCAAATGTTGGCGCTAAATCAAAGTACATTTACATTTATGTGTTTGGTGGTATATAATAATATGACTTGCAACGTTATGATGGGTAAGAAAAGAGATCCAAAATATATTTAAAAAAAGTACGAGTTAACTTGATTTTAAGCTGTAATACTCTAGATGCTCCGTAGGGCGGTGGTTATGTTGATCACATACCACTCTTATCGTCCGATAATGATGGTTCAATATTTTCCTATCAACTTAAATGGACTATTTGTCTTTTTTGAACTAGTGTTTGCTAAGTTTTACTGTGTTGTGATATGTTATTTGATTATGATCGGTTTGAGTTGTAAAGTGTAAATATGTATATATAGAAATTATCTAAAACTAGTTAAGACATTTAATGTATTTCTCACTTCTTATCCTATAATTATCAATGCAACAAACATTTCTATCAATTATAACATTTTTTAGGAAACCTATATAAAAAAGAACTTATTAAATGCTCAACGGAAAAGGAAATTGAGTGTGTCTGAGAGAAAAAGTAACAAAAGTGTGTGTGAAAGATCATAAAAAAGTAGTGTTTGGACCACTAGTCACTATCAACCATTAATCAGTGTCAACCGGTCATTATCACCGTTGTTTAAACCACATAACTCAAATAGTTTAACTAACTCGAGTTTAGATCGAATCAAATAAAAATTATTTTATGTTTTATTGAATTTTATTATAACATGTCAATGAAATAATAAAATAATCAATTGTTTAATCATTTTACCCACCCGATAACCTAAGATTTGAATAAAATCGTGTTAGGCTATAATATTAGCCTTGACCCTACTTGAGTCACATGGTTTGATCTAAACTCGACCAACCCGATTCAGCTAACAGTCTTGCTATCACCTATACCTACCTTATACTATTACTATATATACTAAAAGTGTTACCTCACACTGCTACAGTACTGAGACTCATGTCTACAGTACCCAAATAGTACTTTATTTCGCGCGTGATGCGTCCGGTGGAGTATGGATTGGAACAAGTTTTATATTTATAACACGAATTACCGGATTGAACTAAAAACGAACGGGAAAGTATGACCCTTTCGTTTGTGGTATATCTTTTTGTGGTAAACGAGATCGTTCACGGGGATTTGAGAAACCTATGATTATTCAAAATCATCCAGTAATCGTTCATATGTAGTAATCTTAAAGCAAATAGAAACAAGTAAATTATAATGATGAATGGAAATGGATAAAAGCTAAAGCCATAAATTACCAACGAACTTTACTTTTTTTCTCGATATTACTAATATAGAACATATAATACTATTATAACCATTGAATCTTGTTGATACCGACTAATATAACTAACGTAATTTTTATAATTTCCATGTCACTTTTTTTTTCACGTGGCCTTGTTTATTTTCCACCTAAGAATTTTTTAAACACTAAAATGTCTCTGTCTCTTTTACAAAACTATCAGTCAGAAGATCTGGGTAACAAAACTATCAAAACTATCAAGATCTTGGTGGTATCAAAACTATCAAGAAGCAAGAGTACCAATTTTTGGCCCAAAGTCCAAATCTTCTCAATTTCACCTGTTGTCATTTAATCATTAATTGAGTCCATTAACCCAATATCAAGAAATAACTCTTCATCAATTGCATGCTGGTGATCATGGACGGCGGTGGTGATGATGTTGGTGTCATTTATCTGCTGTCAGATCTTAAGGATATCTTAAGGGTAAGAGTGGGTATCGTGGACGACGATGGTGGGGATTTTGTCACTTATCCATATCTATAAATCAAACAATTACAACATCATCATCAGTATCACTTAATCAAAAACTAAATAAGTAAATATTTAAAGAATGAATATAATGTTACCGTGAACAGGTTCACCACCACCGGTGGCGTCGGATCTTGGGATAATGAGGAAAGAAGAAAGCGTTTTTTTATTAACAAATAAAGATAAGTAAATTAGATAATAAAGATAAGTGAATTGAAAACCACGTGGAAAAAAATTAATTTAAAATTTTGTTAAGATTAGAAGAAAAGGTGACATGTAGGTATTTTATACCTGAAAACCGGTTATCATAAGTCATTTTTGAGAATGTTTCTAATTTTAGAATAAATTGTAAAAGTTGAATGGTTATAATAGTAGTATATGTTCTATATTAGTAATATCGAGAAAAAAATTAAAGTTCGTTGGTAATTTATGGCTTTAACCTACACTTTGTAATGAATAGTTTGGGAATCCGATATGGTATGATTGTGATAAACATATAAACATATGATTATGATAATTAGATGGTTAATCCAATCTATTGTCTTTAAAAGCTTCAATATTCGTCAAAACTTTGGTTAAAGAAAACAAGCATTAGACTCAATCACTTAATTTAATACTTAATCTAATTTCAACTCGTTTGATTCGCGGTTAGTTTCACAAACTTGTTAACACTTATATTTATGTTTCTTAATAATCAAAACTCCTTGAGATATGGTTAATACAAAAGATAGTCAACTCACAGGCAAACTGGATATGACTTGTAGTTAGAAAATTCCCCTTTCGACCTATGAAATGTCTAACAACAAATTGAGTTTTGACAACCACTGTCATATGAAACATAAGTACCAGTGGTTTAAAGGAAAAACTTGAAACTGAATTAGAGACAAATCACAATCACAACCACATCATCATGCCACAAACATCATCATACCAAGTGTAAAATGAAACTAGCCACTGATATTAAACAAGAACATAAACTTAGAAAATAAGGTCTTAAAATTCATAATAAAAAGTCTTACAAAGTATAAATATAGTCCTAATGATTGGGGTAATGACCCCTTAGAGTTTGGTGAAGTGAACTTTGCTTTTCGGGCTCCAAAAATGACTTTTCTAGCACCACCTTGATCAAATCCGAATGTCAGTTTTGTACCAAGGGAGAGAGAATTTATTTGGATATGAGATGGTAAATACGATGGTTATAAAATTGTGTGTTGAAGAAGTGACCTCATGGGTCTTATTTATTAAGAAATTGATGTCATAAACTTCTAATGACGTATAGTCCTCAGTCGGGGTGATGTTCAGGCAACGTCAGCTAACCTTGAATTGTCCTATTTTGCAGGCGCCTTGTGACAACCGTGGTTTTGAGGTTCGTCACTTGGTCTTATTTTTAGGTTATTTTATGTGTGATTACTTGATTTGTGTGTTTACGTGTTTATTTTGTGTGAACGAGGTTGGTGTGGTTATCGTTTATGAGTATAGAGTACTCATAAGTAAATCGAGGAACGGTTATTTCATGTTCATGAGCTCACATTTAGTGACTATGAAATGAAATGGTGATATTTTGGTGTTTACGTATACGTATAAGTATTATAGTAATAGTATATTTTTTTTAGGATTTACAGTTTAGCTTTTGGAGGTCTCGGATGAGGTAATTAGTCATATGAATATTTTTCGGGATGGTTTTAAGTCATTTAGGACTTAGTTATAAATTTTATTTCAAAATTTGAGATTTTTTTTAAAAGTGTATATTTTACGTCTTTTACGGTAAAACGCGTAAATTTGACTAGTTTTACGGTTTTGAGGTTTTGGAGGCTTTAGGAGCTGAAATAAATTAAGGAAAATTAAGGTAATATTATTAATACAAATATTAATAATAAAAAGGAAAAAAAACGAAATTAAATGGGTATAGGTCAGTTATGTGAAAAAAAGAAAAGAAAAGGGGAAAAAGGGAAAAAGGGAACCGGGCTTTTGTATTTGGGCTAGGACTGGTTAGGATTAATTATATAAGGTTTTTATTTATCAAAACACTTCATAAAATCCCTGGAGATCAATAAGGAGTCGAAATATACAAGGGAGGAATTAGGGTTTTCATAAAATCTTGGTTTTTCATAAATTAAAGGTAAATCTTTATAACCCTTTTTAATTAAATTGTTTTTATGTTTTCTTTAATCGTCTTATGATGGATTTAGGTTAGGGTTTATTATAAAAACAGTAAATTAATGTTATATTAATCATAACATGATGATCACATAAATTAGGGCTTGTAATTAGAGGGATTAGGGTTAATTAATGAGGTTGATTTTGTTAAACCCGTTTTTAAAAACTGGGCAGAATTTTGGGTCATTGTTTTGATCATATAGGGAGTTCTATAAACTCTTATTTTACGATCCAAGTACCCCTGGAAAGGTATTTGAAGTGGATTTCCAATGCAAGAAACTAGAACTAAATTGGAGGTCGGGAAGTGGGTCAAAAACAGGTTACAACAGTCGGAGGTCAAAACAGTTTTGAATTCAGCCTGTTTTCTTTTTAAGTTTTGGGTTGTTTGGGGTACTTAGGGTTGCATTGGGATCTTCTCACGAACATGAGAGATGGTTTATATATTGTAGTAAGTATCTGTACTTGGGCTAAGGTTGTGGTTTAGGGTAAGACCCCTTAATGGTAACAAACTTTTAGTACGTTTAAAATCAGGAAATCTGGAATAACCTGTCGAAATAACCTGTCGGAATAACCTGTCGGAATAACGTGTCGGAATAATCTATCGGAATAATCTGTCGGAATAACCAGTCGGAATAACCTGTCGGAATATCTAATCACAATACGTATCGGAATAAGTATCGGAATATAGAAACCCTTTTCCGATGGAATTCTGTCGGAATAGTACCACAGTGATCAAATTCCCACTTTTCTCGGACAAAACCCAACCAATTCGAGATTTTAAGCCAAAAATGATCAAAACACCCAAAAGTTTTGTGTTTTTAGCCAAAATATACCAAATCTCTACCACAATAATGTAGAAGATTTGTATCAAGAAAAAACCATAAAAAACACAAAAAAAATTTGGTTCGAATGATTTAGATCAAAATAGGCACGAAAATCAAGAACACAAACACATAAACAATACAATCATCCCATGGCTCTGATATCATTTGTAGAATATTGTAAATCTATACTTAATATAAAGATGGTGAAAACACACACACTTAGAGAGAGAAAGTTGTGTAAACACGCTTTACTATGTGAAAATTATGTGAACCACCACCCTCTCCAACTAAGGAGAGGGTTTTAATACCCAAGCCTTGTGATGGGCTTGGGCTTACATAATGGGCCGCCGGCCTCATACAACTCATGGGTTAGGCATGACCTTGTTTACTTAACTTAATAGTACTAGACTACGAGCTATCACTTAATCTAATGTTGGAGTGACCGATCCTTTCTAATACGTAAAACGTATTTCCAACAACCCTAAAGGAAATAGGCTGTCTCAAATTAAGTCTTCCGCTGTGCATCAGAAACCTATGTCTCCTATACCTTGTCTTAGGTGGATACCAACGGGTAGAACCTTCAGAACAATAGGTCTTACGTGGGTTCCTACTGGAAATATATTTCCCTCTAGCGCGACAAAGGTTCAAAGTGAACCCCCACATGGTTCTCACAAATATATCACTAACCCACATGCAAGCATACAAACTACTGATGAAAGTGCAGGTATCGACGTCACGGTTCAACGGGCACACAAAGGTCCAATATTTGTAACCCGTTCAACAAAAGACACTCTCAGAGTTTGGTTGCTGAAGAAGCAGATATCAGAGAAACAAGTGTCTCAGGGGCTTCACAATTAAGCTTCTACAATGACTTACAGTCAAATTACAGGTTGTAACTCGCTCTCTAAAGACAGGAAAGTTCATCCCGATGATGACTTATCCTCAAAACGAGAAATTAATATTTCTCGGACACGAGCTTCTATTAAAACTATTCAAAAGTTTTATGCTCGTGTACATAGCTTATAGTCAAATTACAAACTGTAACCCGGGCTCACAAGACAGGAAAGTTCATCCCGATGATGACTTATCCTCAGAACGAGAAATTAAGTTTTCTCGGACATGAGCTATTTATAAAAACATTCAACGTTTTTAAGCTCATGTACAAAGACTTACAGTCACATGTCAGACTGTAACTCGTACTTCAAAAACAGGAAAGTTCATCCCGAGTATGACTTATACTCAAAACGAGAAATTTGATTTTTTCGGACACGAGCTTACAATAAAACTATTCAAAAGTTTTAAGCTCGTGTATATGACTTCTAAGCGCATCACAACTTAGGACTCGGACCTCAAATAAGGAAAGTTTATAAGTTATCCTTCTCAACGAGAAATTCATATTTCTCGGTCATGAGCTTCTCATAAAAACATTCAAAGTTTTTAAGTTCATGAAAAACGATTTCTAAGTAAATGTCAGCTTAGAACTCGCACTTTAGCTTAAGGAAAGTTTATCACGAATGATAACTTATCCTTCACAACCGGAAAATAATTTTTCTCGGTCATGAGCTAGTCACAAAATAGTCAAAGTTTTGAGCTCATGAAAAGCGGACCCGAAAGGGAAGTGTACGTTTTAGTGCGCTTTCCCTAAGCAATAGAAGAGAAGTCTTCTATCATGATTATTTTAAAACCGTTGAACACAATTTTTCAAGAATTTCACAAAAGGTTTTTCACAATCTTTCAAAATTGTGTGTTCAAGACTCCCTTCCTCATAAAATGGTTTTTATATCTAAAAAATGTCATATGTTATTTTGATCAGTTTTTGAGGGGGAGTGTTTTAAAATCAAGCCTTTAATGTTGTTGGGTACATCTTTGAAATTGTCATATTTTATGTATCCAACACATTCCAAAAATGATATAGAATTTTCAAATGTAATATATTATATCGAAAAAAGGCATCTCAACTCCGTACCTTAACATATTTTGTGGTGTCGTTTTTCCAAAATTTTGTTTTAAGACAAACATATATTGTTGAGGGGGAGCAACCCGACTTCAAAAGTTCCATGATTCATACATGTTTCTCTCCCAATCGGTTTTAGAAATTGTCATATTTTAATCAATTGGTATCTCTAATATTATGTTTTTATATTAGAGATAGGGGGAGAAAATTTGATTAAAATGTAATAATATCGCAACATGTTATCTTAAAGACTTAAGTGCAACTCTTTCCTTCACATTCTAAACTATTCCGAATATTGATGCATGTGTGAAGGGGGAGCTTTTCGAAAATATAAAACTTTCAAAGTGTTAAAAGTTTTGATTTTTATCAAGCACTTTGAATGGTTTTTAATGGTTTTATGGTTTCGATCTATATCCAAAACAACCTACTATCCACGACGAAAAGATGGAGTCAAAAGGTGGTTTAGGATAGGAAACTAAGTCCTATGATCCAACCAGAACCCGAGGGATCTACCCAAGGACATTCCATAGCTAGAAATAGTTGCCCTTAGGAAAGATGGAGTGGAATGAAGCTGAATGCGGACCAATTACTTAAGTTAGCACTGGAACAATCACAACAAGGTGCTAGTGATGACGTATTGGTAAGCATTAAAGGAGTTGAATATTCTATGCAACTTAGGCAGAAACCGGGTCAATACATCTATTGAAGACAAGCCGTCATGGACCCAGTGATGCAATGCACAACCCTTCCCCAACCATTTAGGTTTCTCTCAAAAGAATCTTGTCTCATTGTCACGGATATCAACACATATCTATTGACTTTCTCACTTCGAATTAGTTAATATTGAAAAGGTGGCAGTCTATTCCAGCCTCCGATTACCATAATGCACTTATCAAGTCTAGAGCCAAACGAGATCTATCTATCATCTCATTAGGGCACAATCGAGTCCTACGCATTATCCTTATGATATTGCCACAACATCTGAGTGATACGATTCACAATGAAGATGGAAATCCTGCTTGAGTCAACATAAAACAAGCTCATGGTAGGTAACTTGTGCGATTCTACACGAATCAAACTTGTGAAAACTAGAATGCAACTAAGTTTAGATTATTAATTGATATAAACTTGATTCCAGATCTCTTCGCAAAATCCGTGTTATCTTGCTAGAACATTCAGAGTGACACACTTTAGTGTTCACAGTGACGAATGGAAATCCTTCCAATGTCAATGTCAAACAACACTGCGGTAGGTAACTCACAAGATTCTCGATGAATCAAGCTTGTGACAAACTGGAAAGCAACAATGGTGCGATTCTCATAGAATCAAACTTGTTCCATGAATTTTGAATTGACGACTCTGATCAGACAGATAATTTATCCTTATGATTCACTCTTTACGTTCGCAGTCTGCTTTGAGACGGTCGAGTAAAGAGAACTGGCAACTACCGTCGGGAAACCCTGTCAAGGAGGTTCTTAATCGAATCTACCCGATCACAGGTACGGTATCTGATACCGTCTAACGGTCTTTACCGACCGGAGGTAAAACGCTACCGATTTAGGGTGAAATGTTCAAAGCCATTTCATCCGTGTCTATATATGTTGCTGCATATCAAGAAGGTGGCGTAGCTGTGTACTAACCGATGTCGATTCAGAAGTCAAAAGAGCACAAGAGGGCGATAATCAAGATACTTAAGAATGTAATAGGTCATCTTGTCACAAGAGCACAAGATGAACACTATCAAGGATAGACTGAAGATCTCAAGCACTCAAAGTCAAATGACAAAGGCTCAAGATAAAGATCACAAAATCATGAAGGAACAAAGCCGTTACAAACAAGATCAAGACCAAGATACAAGACCTAAGAAAGAAGATCACCTCCACTAGAATGTATTCACTCAATCATCTTATGCATTTAAAGATGACCGATACATTGGGGGAGATTGTTAGCCCTGTATTTTATATAGTCGAACAAGAATGTAATAGGTCATCTTAGTCGATAACGGTCTTGCATTGTAATAGGTTAGTCTGGTTAACCGGGCTTGGACCTTAAGCTAATATTGTCTAAGGTAGGGGCTTTATGCCCAAGATAGGTCAAGCCCGACCCAAGAAATAAGCCCATGAGCCCACCAAGGTCATGGGTATATAAACCCTCTTCCATGTGTGAAAGAGGGTGTTGGTTCATTTTACTTTCTCTCTCTAGTAAACATTAACCTTCCACCATTCTCTCTACTTTATCTCTCTAACTTTCTTCTCTTTCTCTATCTAAATCTTGTGTTATGGATTGAGGTGAGATTAACATTAATTCTATGTTGTCCCATATTTTGTGATGATTATACACGAATTATAGAAGAAAGAATAAGAAAAGAGATGAAGTTTTAGAGAGAGAAAGTAGAGAGAGAAAAGAGAGAGAATGATTGGAAACTTGGAGAATATTAGGTTAGAAAGAGAATGAAAATGTAACCAACCACCAACGTACTGGACCGTAGCCCTAAGACAAAGTTCAACTGGAAAAAACATAAGAATGTAATAAATGATAGTAAAAAGGCTTTCCGGGCTTCGAAAAATCCGTATCCAGCTAAAAGGTTGTTATAACTGCATTCCTCTCGTTTTTACGGACGTTGATACAAAAGTTGGATAGACCGAGCTTGACCCAAATTAGGCTTAATTTGGGGTCTTGTGGACTCCGGCTTTTGCACCAAGTGAAACTTGCTTTGAGGACCCTGCGCACTAAACATACACCGTTAGGCTTACCGTGGGTTTGTGACCCACGATTAGACTCCGGTGTGAGAGTAAGTAATCGATTTGAGTATGTGGTATTTAGGGTATTGTGTGTATCGTACCTTTGTGGAACCTATGGGGTTCCTTTTATACCCGAGAGAGTCCTGACTGGGCTCTCTTACTCTTGCGGCCAAAGGAAGAGATAATGACCTAAAATAGCTTGATCCTTATCGCATAACCAAGGCAAGTGTATATCTCTTCACTTTAGGCGAATATATCTATATGATAGATTATACTCTTGTCTGATCTTGTCGCGCTGTGACAAGGACTTGGTTAAGTAATTAACCTTATGTGCGACAGCGGCTTACCGGGCCTCCTAAGCTTGCGCGCGTGACGCATAAGCATTCAATCCATTCCTTATGGATGCGGGTAGTACCCGTGGATCGGACTATCCAGCCCGACTAGGGACTATACGTCATCAACGGACATTTTGACATGTCGTGGGCCTTTTAACTCCTCCTGGAACCTAATTTATGCTCATTTTACTAAACTTTTTTTCATCACACTGAGCCTCCAAAAACATGTCTACCCGTTCTTCAATAATTGGGCCTCCATCATTTACTCGAAAAGAAAAACTACAAGTATAATTTTATATAGTTGCCACAAGATGAAAACAAATAAAACACAAGGACCTAACTTGTAACTCATGAATACGTTCATTACAACCGCATCCACACAGTAACTAAACTGCACCTGCGAAACACCGGAACAAAACCCTTGCTTCACCTTCTTCATTACCCTCACTAGGGTTTCACACAATCAATCAGAAAAAGAAGAGCGCGTGACCTTCACGCAGTACATCTCTCGAAGCACAAAGTACAACCACACCCAAAATGACAGGTAACTATATCGAGTACAAGTTTTGATGCACAAAGTACAACCACACGGTTATTTTGATGTTTGATTAGTAGAAAAGGTAGGGTTAGGGATTTTGTTGTTGTTGTTTTTTTGAACGGCGAGTTAGTAGTTAGTGATTCGAGCTTACGGTGACATCCAATCGGGCAGTATGCAAGCCTCGAACCTAGGGACGGAGCTAGGCGGGGTTCCCGGGTGCCCGTGACCCTATGATTTTTTTCTACGTAGTGTTAATTTGTGAAGAAAACATCGATTTTTTCTAAATGCGATCTTAAATGCACCCGGTGAACTGGAACATAACTTTACCCTTCGTTTTAAGTCACGTTTTACATGTGTTATATTCAGGGGCAGAGCTAGGGGGTTCCCGGGATGCACGGAACCCGATGAAATTTTGTCGCGTAGTGTATATATTTGTTAAAAATATCTATTTCTTCAAAATGAACCCGATAAAAGATTATGTGTTATATAAATAATATTACGGTTCAACAACATTTGTGCACCTGGTCATATTTCGTCCTGGCTTCGTCCAACTTTCTCCTTAGGGTTAAACCCCACTTCCCACTCCTGCTTCTATTTAATTCATTCGGGCCCTAGAAGGTCCTTAGTGAGACTCGAACTTGAGACTCTCTAAGAATACCTCCCCGTGGCCAACTGAGCTTTTGTTGTTGTTGTTAACTGTGAGTACAGCTTCTGATGCATAAAGTACAACCACGCGCTTATTACAAATTATCAGTTGAAACAGAATTGGCCGGTAATAGTTAGGATCAGAGTCAAATTAGAGAATTGTGTTAATTGTGGTCAACTGTGTGTTTGTGTGAGATTTATAGTTTCGTTGTGATTGTAAAAATGATGTTTTTGATAAATTTAAAGCAAGGTTGTAAATATTGCTCGGCAGGGTGTCGGCGGTTGACCTCCGCCAAGCGATATATCGGTTTCCTGGCGAATACCCTAAATTATATATTTTTATCATTATTTTTAATATTTTTAATAGTTATTTAATATAAATCTGCAAAATTTATATACTTTTAATTAACTTTATTAATATTCTTGACCGATTTTGTCCAAAACGCCAAGCTTATCGTGGCGGTGGACCATCGCCAAGCGATATATCACCGATATATCGGCCGCCATGACCGATATTTACAACACTGATTTAAAGGCTTAATTTGCGGGGGATAAGGTTTCAGGATAATGTATAGATGAAGATATGATGTTATGGTTTTGGAATACGATGTATGTTTTATCAGTAGTAATTCATTAGTGTTATAAAAATTGTGATCTGTGTTGTTTGTTAGGACGCTTTCTATTGTTATCCTTGTTGATTGTAAATTTATGAGAGAGCTGGAGCGGTTGGGGGCCGTGGGGAAAATGTGTGCCACGTAGGATAAACTGGTATGCCACCACATTTAGGGGAGTGGTGTGCCGTGGGTCCATATATACTCCCACTTTGTTACAAAAAAAATAAAAAAGTTCACCACACAGCATTTCTTGGGGGTTTTGGCGCCTTGGCATACCGTTCCCCTCACTCTGAGTGTGTGAGTTTTGTTTTAATAGCATTACAGTAGAGCTGATTAATGTATAGTGGAAAGCTTAGTTTGTTTAGATTTATCATGTTAGATGTAAGCTCACTTTTTGCGCCTTATTTTTAAACTTTTCGGCTTATATAAGTTTATTATTAGGACAAAAAGTTTCAAAATAAGCCACAAAAAGTGAGCTTACAAAACACAAGCGGAAAACCAAATAAGTCATAAGCCTGCTATATAAGCCCAAACAACTACCCCTAGGTATCTGGTTATCGTGATTACAATTTCTCCTCTGTTAGTTATAGTAGATGTGATGGAGTGGTTTTGTAAGGGCTTTATATTAATTCGGTAAATTCAGAAGGCCTAGGAAGCGAGTAGGAGATAGGATGCATACATATGTTTATGCACACTTAAGCATGTAGATGCGTATAGGCAACTGATGTTCTGTGTTATCAACGTGGGTTTTTTTTTTTTTGTGTTCATTGGTTATCTGTACCTGAAATGGTTTAAATTAAGTGCGACCATGCCATGATCATGAGAGTGCAGTTTTAACGTATTCTGAATGTGAGATTAGCATTGTTAACCAGCTTTACTGCGTATGTAAACATTTTTAAGGCTTATATCTGACCCTTTTTGTAGTTTTATTAATTTGAAAGTGGTTCACATATATGTTCATTGGTAAACTAATAACGGAAATATTCATCACAGACCATGTGCAAGAGCAGGAGATGGAAATCGAAGCCTTAGAAGCTATTCTTATGGACGAGTTTTCAGGTTCATAATCATATGTCTCTTACTACATTAATTGGATTTTAACATCCTAAAGCTCAGCAGTTGACAACTTTTTTGTGTTCTTGTATTTGCCAGAAATTCAACCCTTTGAAAGTGGATTGAGCACGACAAATCGATGTTTCCAAATCACTTTAACTCCTCAGGTAGCCGAACTTGTCCCGTTGATTGCTTATTTTCCGAATGCTTTCTAGTTGTAAAATTTCCAGCTCTCGCATAAAAACAGCTATGGGCTAGTTGACGTCACAGGATGTAGCGTATGATACATTTTGTGTTGTCTTATATGCTTAGTACACTAGATTCATATGTATCATTATATTTAAAGTTCGTTCAACGTCCCTGTTCTTGTATACAGTTCTATTTATAAATTTCCATAAATTTTAT
Organism: Glebionis coronaria; assembly: GCA_025667525.1. Taxonomy (NCBI): domain Eukaryota; kingdom Viridiplantae; phylum Streptophyta; class Magnoliopsida; order Asterales; family Asteraceae; genus Glebionis; species Glebionis coronaria. Next base: position 622,632,672 of record CM046877.1, read on the forward strand.
CAGTATGATTGTAAAAGACGTTATATGCTAGTCCAACCGTCTACTACCTTGTAGCTAGTAATCCGCCTAAGCGGGAAGTAATTGGGTTGGAATTTTTATATATGATTTTTGAAATTTTGTGGATGACATGTTAATAGGATCACATGCTTGTTAATAGGACCATAGAAATATGTTTAGAAACATTAACACAATTGTTTTAATACATCAAATCCAGTTTTGGCTGAGCTCGTTACAGTTAACACTAAGTTTGACCTAGTTTGATTATAGTTTTAACCTTGTGGCGAGTAACCGGGGTTTAATCCATCATTGACCTTGTAGCGAACTGGCCTTGGAATCCTTGTTTTACAAAGGTTGGCCCGACTCGTGGGTGCTATTTCTTATATCCATGGGTGAATCATCTTACAGGTTTTAAAGCCATTAGTATGCCTGACAACCGTAGCTATATGTTTAGTCCAGAGTCGTGATTTAAGTGTTTCACACGTCCTTGTGAATCTGAGGTTTAACCACAGGATGTTATGTGATATATTGTCACTGACTTTTAGATATTAAGTAATGGATTTCATACGTAAATCACCGTTTAACCACACAAGCCAAACAATCGTCTCAGCAAAGATATACATCAACACTAACATTGTCAGTGTCATAGCGTGTCTTTTAAGATAATGTATGTTTCGCTAAAGTGCGTTACGCTGTTTATTGTAGGATGATGACCTGGATGAAGCTTCTACTACTCCAGGTATATATCAGACGTCTTCTTTAAGATTACTACTTCAAGATATTTATCTTTTGTTGAAGTGTTAGTTGTTGCTAAACTTTGTTGCAGTTCAGTTGGGATTGATTTTCTCGCACACTGAGAAATATCCAGATGAAATACCGCTTCTGAATGTGAGAAGGTTGCTGACTTGATCTTTATTAGCTAATCCGTGTATATCTTTATTATGTAATGGGTCGAAATTGCCACCTCTAGCTATAACCAACTAAATTCTATGCTCAACTGTCGTATCTTTTATATTTTATATCGTAAGTTTAGTTCATGCTGATTTTGTATCTCTGGAATTTACACCTGTTATGTATCTGTCTTGTGGTTGTCTCACAGTATAAGAGGAATTCACACTTCGGATCTGAAAGCATTGAAAGAAAAACTTGAACAAGAGGTAAATAGATTGTTACCATTAGCTTTTTAACTGCACATGATTCTGTACGCACATAATGGGACTTCGACAGGCGGCATGCATGATTTCCCACTGTCCTGTTTTTTGCCCAAACTAACATTACATCAAAGTAGAGGTCACAGTTTGACCCATTTACTTATCAACGGGTCAAGTTGGACACTATGCTTTGTATCAGTCGGTCCAAAAGGGCTGAATAAAAAAGTGTAGCCAAAAGGTGAACATGTTAATTTGGTCGAAAGTTAGCCAAAATCTATTTTAAGGCGTACAGTCTCCTAAATCGTTGCATTAATATAAACCACTTTTACAACCAAGGCTCTGCTGAGTTGAATATTTCGAAGCTTTTGATTAACTGTCCCTCATCTTAGTCTATCAACATGGTTTAAACTTAGGTCAGGTACTGGTAAACGGGTAACTATAATTTCTCATATACTCACCTGAAAACAAGATGTCAAACAGGTCAAATAAACCATAGCAAAAGAAGGAACGTAATTTTGTAGCGTATGAAGCTGTAAATCGTTTTATTAGAAGACTTGGATACTAATTGTAAAGATTGTTGTTTTTGTGGTCATAATGAAAACATTTTGTTCTATCTTAAGTTACAATATGGGCAAAAGATTATCTGCATGTCAATGCGACCTGACCCTGTTTGACCCGTGAAGTTTTAATTCATTTTGACCAAAAATTAACCCCGCCTGACTCGCCCGTCTTTCACCTAGAAATGTACAGTAGTATTATTCACACACGATGATCTGGACACAACAATGAACGTTATCTAGCTGTTCGTCATATTTGCAGGCATCAGAGAACCTTGGAATGGCTATGATATACACTCTAGTTAGCTCAGCTAAGGATTGGCTTACCGAGTTATTTGCTAAAGATAATGCCGATGATAACGGTGAAGAGGAACTAGCCAAAAAGGATGAGGTGTGACCTTTTTTTTTCCTTCATGAATTAGATATCGTCTATATAATCACCCGAAATAAAGGCAATGTTTTAGTTATTAAATATGGATTTCTCATGTAGGTAATTGTGCCTCATGGAGAACCTGTCACCATTGATACATTTTTGGCATGGAGAGACAGATACGAGGCAGAATTGGCACTTGAAAGAGCCAAGTAAGTTTCACAAGTATTCTAGATACTTCTTTTTCTTCGATCTTTGGTAGGTTGATCAGTCATATCATAGTATATTATACTGTAGTCAGCGACTGGCAGTATTCGATTTATGCCACAATAGTACAACATTTAAAACGTTTAGTTCAAATCTCTTCAATAAGTTATGGTAGAACAGTGCTTATCTGAAAGTGGTCAAATGAAAGAAAATAAGCCGAGAGGGGTAAGGGTCAAATGGGTTGGTTTATAATCCCTTCAGCAAAGAGCGGAATAGGTCAAATGTGGTGAAAGTTGTCTAAAGTCTATTGTTATTGTAAATGACCACCTAAATCTCTTTCGTAAACGATTATAATCAGTATTGTAATTTTGTTATTTTTAATCTACCTGTATGTTAAACAAATAAATGGTGGACAAAAATGATGAGTTTCAGTTGGAACTGAGTCAACCGACCCGTTACAATTCGTGTCTACATTTGTTTCATACACAGCTTCTCTTCTCGACTTTCATTAATTTGAGCTACTTATGAATACTTGCTTTCCTTCTCGACTTTCAGGTTGATGCCGGAATCAGCACTTGCTTCGTCCAAAGAAAAGAAACTATCTGGCAGACAGTGGTTTGAAACCGTGGTACGATATTCCATCTTAGTATTTTCTTTAAGCTTTATGTTTCTCTTAATAGATACAGAAGCTGTGTTTCCTCTTGTTGCCGTTGAAATGAATAATCAGCACTGCTTTTAGTGGCTTCTCACTTATGATGGCAGATCATTTGGAAAAATATCTCGATTATGGGGCTTCTAAATTAGGGGCGGCAATATGGGTGGGTTGGGTAGTTAGCAAATGGTTTTAAATTGACGCTGTGATACATTCTTGTGCGTCAGTAACGCTAAATTTAACAAATTTCTTGACAATGTGCTAAAAGCTATAAAACTTTGTGCTTACCGACATATGAATCAATCAGTTATCTACGCGTAAATTGGTTATTTAAAGAATTGCTGCTTCAGTTTCAACAAGTTTAATTGTTTACGTGCATTATTGAGCAGAAAGGTGCAGTCATTGAAGAGGATGGATCTGATGAAGAAGATGATGAAGACTTTGATTTTGATGACGATGAAGACTTTGAAGGTTCTTATCTTTCTTTTGTCTTGTGCTCCTCGCTTTACGTATGTTCAGTTTTATTTAGAGGTGGGAAAACGGGCTTATTGGGTCACACGTTAAAAGGGTTAAACTTTTGTTCTGGCAGAGTTGGCTTCGATATGTAGTCTTATTTTTAAAAACGTTTTAAAACATGTTTTTTTTTGTGTGTGCATAAAATACCAATGGAGTTTTTTCATTTGTCCCGCTTTTGTCACTCATTTTTTATACATCCAGGTAGTTGCAAGGCGGTTTTGTGTCCTGTTTGGATTATTTGATTGTGATACTCCGTATAATATAATATCTGTTTGGTTGCAGATGACGAGGATGACATGCTTGAGCACTATCTAGCTGAGAAAGACTCGTCTGCTCATTCGTCATCGGTAGCCAATTAAACAATCGCTACTTTGTGACTTTGAAACAACAACAGATGTCGGGTATCATTATCAGGAACCTGGTTTTGTTTTGATACAAAGCTGCCTGAAATACATATGCCAACTCTTGATGTATGACTTGGGTTAAATTGAGATGGTTTTTGTTACGGAGACGCTATTGATCTTGTTTTGTTCTTGTTGGTCTCTTGACTTCGGGTTTGTAAAAGTTAATTAAAATTTATACCAGGCCTATTAGTGGCGGCAAACACAATCGCTATTGCGAGTTATGCTTATCTCTGAACTCATTTGCCCAAGGTCGATGCATGACGCAACACGAAATGTCACTTTGGGATTGATAAAGAAAATGTGCTACGGGCTGGGTTTGCACATGTTTCGAGTTGGGTCAACTAACATGTATACAAGCGTGGCTGTGTTGGGGTTTAGAATAGGTTAACGAGTCGACCCGTGAATCTGGTTAACCAGTGTAAGAGGCCAAATTGTGTGGATAAATTGGTTCAGGGTCTACTGGCAAACCCATTTAACTTGTTCAATCCATGTTATACCCACCAACCTATTAACGTGTTTTGTTCACGTTATGTGTAAACGGGTTAAGGTACATAAACGGGAAATGGGAATATGAACCCGACATCTTCAACATATTTTCAACATCAACGAGTCATATCGTATCGAATATATCTTTTAAGAGTCATACATAGTCCAACAATCGAAAGATTCATATCTTATCTAGATCCCTTCGATAACCGGAAAAGCTAAAATATTTACGAGACGTCAAAACATGTCTGATTGAATCTAGTCGGGTGGCGAATTTGTGTTTTTTTACCTTACCAATCAACCGAAATGATACCTCGTGATAAAGGTGAGCTTTACCTCGTTTGAGTTTATGTGTGTCGGTAACTAGGTTCAAATCTCGTGGATTAATTAGTTAAAGTGTCGAAAACCATTAACTAATTATAAGTGTGATTCTTTAAACTTCACTTTTACATGTAGATCTTCATATGCTCAAAATATGACAACTACAAACATTAAAACGTCAAACACTCGTAACTTCGTAAGTCTTAACTATACTCTATCAAAAACTCGAACCTGGTGTATACATCGAAAGATCAGGCAACAGATGATCTCCCTCTACTCCGTTTTCTTCCCTTTGATCGGTAGTACTTTTACGACTCATGTTGAAAAAACTACTCTCAAAATTTTGGAATTCCGGTAGTTAATACTGGAATTCCAAAGCCTTCTGAATTTGGTTTTGCTGACGGTGGATTCACCGTCAGCAAATCTTAATTAGACGAAGAGCTTGCACCACGTTTGCTTGTGTTCGAGGCATGTTTGGAGGTTTTACGAGTCCTTCCCCCAACTGGGATATTACGTAGAGTACCACCTTTAGTCCAATACCTACGACAACTTTTGCAAAAATGACGAGGCTGTGAAAGATTGTAATTGTTGTAGTAACAAAATTTCGTGTTACTAGAATTGCACCTAGGACACCTGATCACATGCTCTTCTTGCTCATGAGTACTCAAACTAGGGTTTGTATGGATGGTCGACGAATACGTTGATATATCATCTTGTTGCATTTCGACGAGCTAGCTTGACCAAAGATCACGAATGACGAATAACGAAGAGGTCTGTTTATCCATGTTTTTCTACAAAACGAGTGTTTCTCGGGATATATGAAGCAAATTAACTCGACTTATATCGATCGTACGATCGATCAATCGACTGATTGATTTGATTATAGATGGTTGATGAATGATGATCAGTATGAACGAATGATGAAGTGTGCGTGAAAATGACGACCACCATTCATTACTATGTTTTGTGTCAAAAGTGGTCTATTTCAAGGTGGAAATCACCACGGAGGTAAACCTAGCTAAGCTTAGTCACATAATTTCCATTCTTGTTTTTTTGGTAAGGTCTGTATTTTCACTCGACATTGCAAGTCGACTAATTATAGAATGACTCGAAGTTGTCACAAAGAACCTCTGTTGACACAGTGAAATTTGAACCCTTTACTTCTTATTTAAAAGTTAATGACCTTATCACCAAAGATGATTTTTTTAAAATTATTAATTAACTTGCATTCTTTTTGTTAACTATGAGTTTCAAATTTTGACCAACTAATTTGTGAGATTTTATTGTTATTGTTAACTGAAGTCGTATAAGAATAAAATCTCATGCATTAGTTGTCACATAATTTTCATTTTTTAGTGGTTAGTGGGTCGTGCAGTAACGTCTAAGTGGATAGTATGTTTTCTTTGAACCCTCGCCTAGTTATGGTTAAACTCTTTGTTTGCTTCGCTTAAAAAGAAAAGTCTTTGACATGCTTTGAACCTAAGACCTCTAGGCAAACAACTTCTTCCAAAGAGAGTATAGAATAAAAGGAAAAAGTCTATAACTCTTAAAATCATGAGTCACGATAACATTTTCAACTGCTCAACCTCGTCCATTTTTCGCCAATCCTCAACATCTAAAATAGATCAATTGTATGAAATCTCATATAGTTCTGATGATTCCAGGATCCCGATCAGTGAAATGCCACTAGTAAACCTTTACCGAGTTTTCACCAAACCATCTAATTCCATCACAAAAAGAGTCAAATCAGTGGATCGAGTCGTGTAGTGACATCTAAGCGGGCAATATGCCTTCCTCGAACCCTCACCTAGTTCTTATCCGTTTGCCTGAGAAGAAAATTCTTCGGCAGGTCTTGAACACAAAATCTCCAGAGAAACAAATTCTTCCAAGGAAATCATCTAGTAGAACATTGATAGCCAACTGAGCTAGAGACCAGTTGATTTCTTTAAAATTATTAATTAACTTACATTCTTTTTGTTAACTATGATTTTCGAATTTTGATCAACTAATTCATGAGATATTATTCTTATTGTTAATGTAGACAGGGATGAACTAGTCGAATGGAGCTTTTATGTTTGAGTCAAATGACCCAAGTTTAATTTTTATCCTTAGCAGTTGTTTTAAATAGGTACCTGCCTTTGCAAAATCTATAGGCACACTGAAGAAACTTTGTGGAATAAGAGATTTAGGGTTGAGTCTCGGCTCGTCTCACTCTATGTGTTGCTTTTGTGAGATGGACAATGGCTCATGAAAAAAAACACCCAAGATCAAAATGTTTCCGCCAATCTACACCTTTTGTGAAACACCAACAGAATTCAGTACTCTAAGGAGTATACGTTTACTTTTGCTATAACATCGTCGGATATTATCAAACACACTAGTTACACTTATCATTTTTTTTAAAAAACGTTTATTACCTAAAATTGAAAATGTATTATGTTAGAACTAGAAGATTTGAATTAGTACTTAAGTGGTAATAATGTAATGGGGTTTTTCTAACATGTGCCCTCATGCACATGTTTAGCTACATTCATCAAACACAAAATTTCTTTATATATCTAAAAATACATTTAATTCATATTAATTATACTCAAAATTTACCATAAATAAATACAATTTGAGTTTAATAATCTCAAACTTTACATTTATAAAAATTCAAACATGTACATTAGGGGCACATGGTAGAAATTCCCTAATGTAAAATAAATGAAACTTGCACAAAAAGGGACAAGTGGGATCCATTGTCTTATGGATGCTGTCTTGTGAGTTTACGTTTATTGGCGAATTTGTCAATGCTAAAAATCCGGGCATGACTTATTCTTATAGTTTTAATGCTCGTGTATGTACACGTCTTAAAAATAAATGATAAATTAAATAGTAATTTTGTAATTACGATTTTATATATATTATATTTTTCGAATTTATATTCTTTTTAGTTTCGGTATTTTTATTCTAAATAGTTCTATCTTAATTATTAATCAACAAACCATTTACATTAACTTTACACGTACATGATTTACAAATTCTTGATTTGTAATACTTAATATTCTTTCATAAAACAATATTAAATTTTTAATACTTAAATAGTTACGATCCTCATTGACCCACGAGTTTTAAATGATTTTTCATTATGTGATAGTATTAATTGATATTTTGTATAAATATTTTTCTCACAAAGGATTTGACTTTGTTTAGCTGAAATGTTAGCTATAATTTTCTAGACATTGTGTGTTAAGTCACACATAACAACCTGAAAAAATATATGTTCTTGTAATATGTAGAATCCTATTTATTTATTTTCATCTCACACCGATGTCCCAGGTCCGCATTCATTCTAATATTTATATTTATGTTAATAATAATTTACGTAAATTGCATTACTTGACTTTGTTAAGTGTCAAAATAGAAATAGAAAATAGTTGTGTTTTTATTTGAATATTTATAATCATGTGATTTGTTGATTTTTTAATATAACATATGTTATATTTTAAAAATATAAATTCTATTGGATATAAAGTTTAAGGGGTATTTTGTTTATTTTATAAAGTTTATATTCCATCTAATTTATTTAAAATTTAACTATTAAAGTTTTATTAATCCCCTCTTTTTTTTAAAGTTTTTATTATCATAAATTTGACACATATATACAAAAAAAAGACATGATGCCGAAGGTACCGTGACACCAAGACGAACCTTAAATTTTTTGAGTAATGTATGCAAATAAACATACAATCATTTTTTGATTACAACAATGTAAATGTAGCTACCCCGGCTATAGCTTTCGAATTCTGATAAAACTTGCACCCAAACACAGCAACAGTTTATCTAGAGGACGGAACAGGTGGGTCCCGGGGGTCTCGGGACACCCATGAATTTTTGTTGCGTAGTATTAAATATGCTAAAATTATTTAAATTTTGTTAGATTTGTGCTAAATGCACCTTGTCCATAAAAATTGTGTTTGTAGTACTGTTTAGTTTATTGTAAGTGCACTTGGTCGTTTTGTGTCCTGGTTCCAGTTCCGTCTAGCATTTATTATGTGCTAAAACGGGGCCTGATGTTTCTTTCATTCTGGTTTGAGTGAGAAACAAGATTCTTCCTGTTTGGCTTCTTTCCCATAAGACAAAGAAGTTGTAGTAGTTTGTGAACCTGCAATATAAGAGTCAGAATATGGTGGCCGGGAAGCTGGAAAACGCGTTGTGAAGTTGCTGCGTTTGTCAACCAAGCTAGGCATTAAAGACCATTCAGAAAAATGGCGAGATAGACGCTGTTGCCTGCCAACAAAGCTGGAATTGATCTTAGCAGGAAGTAGTTTGGTTTTCTTTACAATGGTGTCATAAGTCATCTTATGCGTTAACAATAAGTAATATAGATTCTGTCGAAGAGTGATGCAAACGCTATCTATAACCTATATGATTATAGCTGATTACTCAAAATCTTCCAAACCACAACTTCAAACGCCCTATTAGCTGAAATCTTTGAAGAAATCCAAGTACTTGAATCTTGCGCTCTAGGTTCATCTGAAAGGTTCAACAGGTTCAGATTCTTCAAGCATAATTGCAGCCTCAAAACATTCAGCGGCTTCAAGACATGATGATGAACCATGCTCAGCCTTGTACACCAGACCAAGATTGAACCATGCACTAAAGTTTGTCCTATCAAGCCTTAATGCATCAGTTATAAAGCTTTTCGCAACTGCCAATGATTGATCACCATTGAGTTCTCTAAGAACAACGGCGATTGATATTAGGCTAGGAACATGGTTCGGATCAACATCTAAGGCCTTCTCAAATGAACTTAGCGCTTCTTCCTTTTGACCTTTAGCTTGATGGAGTAAGCCTACAACGTCCAAAGAGTGTTTGAGTGACTTGCATAATAGAATGCGCCGGTGCCCCATAGATAATATGATATGAAATACAGTAATCAAAACCGCACATTTGATTTAACTATACTGGTTATGGAGACTAGCGTTACTATGGTTTGTTTTGTAATTAGGAAATTTGATTCTTTAAGGAATCGTTATGTATAACTAAGGATATCAGAGTAAAAGTCTCGGACTCGGGTTACAAAAGGGGTGGATACCTGTGGCGTGCCACCTTGAAGGGGAATGAGGATCGATGGCCTTAGATTTTAATAGGCAGGCTTCGGCATCACGCCAATGTGACAAACTAGTGTATACGTTTGCAAGATCATGCCATATTTCCATTTCCAAACGCCTTTCTTTGTTGCTCGTTTTCTACGACCAAGCCATATGAAAAACGGTTATAAGGTTATGCTCGATTTGGTCAACCACATTACTAAAAACGATACAAAGAGAGTGAACTTGTATTACCTTTGATAAGTTCTTATGAAGGCTAAAGCTCTTACTGCGAATTTGAAGAACTGCAAGAAGACGAGTATATGTCTCAATGCCATTTTTCAAATGACCTTGTACAATCTGCAATTTAGCTTTTGTTCGCAGTAGTTCTCCCTGATCCCACTTTCCGGTTTCATCTATAGAAGCATCAATAATATTTTCAGCCTCAACGTATCGTTTTTGAGCTGATAAAATACGAGCTAAAAGAATCCATCCTTTCACGCTAGCTCCTGCCTCAATCTTCACAAGCTGCTTTGCATAATAAAGAGCAAGATCCAACTTCCGTTGTTCAGCATATTCAGTGCTAAGATTAAATAGAACGTCAGCATCTTCATATTTCATCATCTCGTGTGATTTTTCAAGCGATTCTAGTGCTTTTGACTGCAACGATATCCTCTCAGAATCCAAATTAGCATTTCTTGATTTTGCCGATAAGGAGATACCAAGCAAAAACTTCACAACACTCGCCATCTCCTCACACTCCCCCTCGAATACGAGCAATTTGTGAAGGTATGCTATTCCTTCCTCAACGAAACAAGATTGTCCTCCACAAATTTTCGAAGCAAGTATCATCTCAAACGTTAAATCTTGCTGAATTTCTTTTTCTTTATTATTTAATAAACTTCTTAATAAATTTAACGACACAATGCCTTCGCCTTCACCATAGTAGCATAGCGCCAAAGTGTTGTACCGTTCCTTTCTTTCAATGATTCCAGGAGGGAATTCTTCAATCTGGTGAGCAAGGGACGTTAAGTCACACGCAACTGATAAAGCAAAAGAAAGATGATAGTAAATAGACGCGTCCCACTCGATTATCCCAATAATAATCTTTCTCAAAATAATAAGTAGCAAAAGTATGGCTTCTTCTAAATTGTTCTTGGGTACGTATGAACTTTCCATCTGCGATTTGAGGTTTGGAGGGTTTGCGTCACAACCACTGTATAAGAGAAATATAGCAAACTCTTTTTCTATATTCGTTCGTGTCTTAATATCAAGATTCCACTGGTACAGTAACGCCCGTCTATATGACAAAACGGTTGATTGTGGATCAGAAGCGAGTTTCCATACTTCTGGTAACAATTCAACCGATTTATTGACAATCTCTTGAAGTTTGAAGTATGAAGAAAAGTTGTGAAATCCATCAGGTAATGCTGATTCGACTGTCTCGAGTATAATTCTGCATGATTCAGCTGCTTCCGTAAAATGGCCCAATGCCTGCAAACACTTTGATTTGAGAAAAACGGCCTCAAACATTAAACTAACAGCATGAACCGACATTTGTGGGGAAATGTCACTTTGAGAATGGCGTCCTGGTTGTTCGGATTTTCTAGCAAGCGAATCTTTCATCTTGGGAATAACGGCAGGAATGTCAATTCCTTCAAATACATGAAGGGCAGCCTCTACGTTTCCTTTTTGATACTCTAGCCGACCTAACAACGCTCTTGCTTCCTACACGTTACTACAAAATATGTCAGTGAATGTCTAATGAACGTATTACTGGAATGTTTCTGTGCGCGTGGACTTTGAAAGTGATTCTGAGATACTGAATCGTCAAAACCAAATATTTAAGGTCAAAATTTACAAAGAAAGACTCAGAAAGTCAAACGTGGACAATAATTATAAGACGGAGGTAGTACTAAAACTGATTATTTACCACATGAAAATGTAGTAACCAAATGAAAACTCTCAAACGCAACAAAAACGCCCCAAAAGTAACAGTGATCATACCACATTTTTCACAATGATGTTGAAGAACCAAAATGGAGAAAACTAACTAACCTCATAGTTAAGAAAACCGGTCTCACGAAGAGACGATTCAGCTTCTTGGATATTAGTATTATCTAACTTAGGATCAGGGTCACCAGGGCGAGACGAATATCCACTAGCCGAAAAGTCCCTAGTAGCTAAAGACTCTGAAGAAGCATTATTCATTATTTCCTTCCTTGCTACTAATTGGTCTCCAGAATGAAAACATTTCATCATCATATTCCTCAATCTAACTTTACATCTATCAATCCAATCTATAACTTTCATTTCCCACTCTTACTACATCTGAAATCTTTTCAAAAAAATAAAATAAAAACTTATGGGTCAGTTTTAGGATAACAAAGTAAAGTAAGGTAACACCAAATACTGTTTTTCACGAGTTATGAGTCTTAATATCGTCTAAGACAGTGTATGAGAGAGATTGAGACGTAGACAGTTTTAGTTTTAGGATAACATCATTCAGTAATATACTACTTTTGTAACTTATGTCCTATTTACTGTAACAATTATTGTAGTGAGCCAATCAAGGAGATACCATTATGTCATTTTAAACATGACCCATAAATCTTTATCCACAATTTTCAAACCCTTTTAAACTTTTTATAAAGACAGAAGTAATTTCAAACGATGAAGATAAACGGTCAACAAGGTGCGTCGTTAGCATTTTTTTATAGCAAAACCAAGTATATTAAATACAACGTTTGTGGATTTAAGAATCAAAACATTACTATTCATAACACGTTATTAAATGCGAAAGAACATGTGTTGATTTTCAACACATGCTTTCTCGTGTTTAGCCACTTTGCAGGAGTCAGCTTTTATAGCAAGTTGATAGACTTTTATAGCAAGTTAACCCGTCGTAAATTCTCGACTGCCTAACCCCACGAAAAAATAAACCCGTTTCAAACACAGTAAAAATGAATAGAAAAGATGTATGTACCTTTTTTATATGAATGAGCCCACAAGAGATCAAAACAAGCAATGCCCATTTGAATCATTAAAAATAAAATAAGGATTGGTGTATATAGAGAGAATCCAAAGTTTTTTTTTTTTTCTTTTTGTGTGTGTTGATAATGAGTATGAGTATGGGATAGGAGTATGATTGATAATTTTTAAAATAGTAAGTACGACAAGTTTTTTGAGCATTAAATATATATGGTAAAAAAAAGTACATTACAAAGATGACCAAATGTGTGTGAATGGAGTTATGGAGGGAAAACTTTTTTAGTGTGTTTATTTGAATAATCACTTTCGCCCATGCTATTATTTCACTTTTGCCAAAAAGGAAACAAAAACATAAAAATTACACATATAATCAAGTTTCAAAATAGGTAAATTATACACTTATTATTTATTAATATAATATTAAAAAAATTAAGAGTTTTGCTAACCACCACCCTTGAGGTGGTTTTAAAGATACTAAAATTAATAAATTTGTATTAAATAAACTCATATATTCCTTAATTAATTAATTATAAATATAAAATATGATGTTAAACATGGTATGTATAAAATTCATTCATGGTTAATTATTCATTATAAACATAAATTATGGTATATATGAGTTCATTTAATGCAAATTTATTAATTTTGGTATCTTTAAAACCACCTCAAGGGTGGTGGTTAGTAAAACCCAAAAAATAAATGGTTATTGTGATCATTTGCAGTGTCTAACAAAAAATATTTTTACTTGCTTTTTTCGCAATGCATTATCATAAAAAAAAAACTTTATGTAATTTCTTTTATAAAAAAGTGATTTGCACACTTCATAAAATGATTAAAATGATTGACACACTTAAAATCTATATGTGTTAACATTTTTATCATTTCATTAAATAGTGTGAGCAACTTTTAACACAAGAATTAAAGATAAAAATGTCAATACACATACTTTTTTTATAAATTTACACAACAACACGAGACCATCTATAACATAGAAGTGTTCATTGTTTGGGTTTGACCTACGAAAACTAAAAACCGAACCGAATCGAACCCGAATTAGAACTGAACCGAAAATAAAATTCGGGTTGTAGGTCATAACCAAATCGAACCCGAATTAGAACTGAACCTAAAATAGAATTTGAGTTGTGGGTCATAACCGAACCGAACCGAACTACAAATTTAGTTTCGGGTTGGATATAAGTAACAACTTGCTGGTGGAAGTTGATGAATAAATTGGGTGATTCAGCAGCGTTAATAATGAGCCACATTTTACATAGACACGTACAAAAAAAAAGTCGCAATCTCGGGTAGCTACAGGTCCTTTTTGAGTCGTTATTGAGTTTGAAATTAGGTGCGACTCTCGTTGTTAATGGAGATCGAGTTTGTGTGGTTTAAGTGCCACCAAACTTTTCCTTTTGTTGGAACACAAAATACCCACATATATATTACCCAGATATAGGGGTGTTAATTTTTGACCTGACACGAAACTCGATCTTAAATCGACACGAAAATTAACAAGTTTAGGTTGAGTAAATTTACATTAAGTTCAGGTTTGGGTCAATCTATCTGACCCGTTTATTATACAATTTAGATTCGGGTTGAGAAGAAATTAAGCGGGTCGACCCGTTAACCCGTTTAATTTATTTTTTTTACATTTAAAATTATTTATATTATACTATACGGGTTAAATGAGTTAAATGATTCGATCAACAAATCTGTTTAACTTGTTTAACCCATGTAATGTGTCAACTTCTATATATAAAACAAATTAAACGGGTCAACCAAACCACGTTTAACCTATTCAACCTATTTAACCCGTCAATCCAAGTATATATACAGGTTAAATGAGTTAAGTTCAGAATACGCGTAAACAGGTTAGATTTGACAAAGCTGACCCGATTATTTGAATGAGTCAAGTTTAAGTTGAGATTTTTTGACCCACCAACCAGTCAACTCGAAACCGCCAACCCGAACCCTACAGGAATTACCACCCCTACGCACATATATATTTCCATTAACACCATGACTTCACAATTTCTTTATTGATACAGGAATTAAAAACACAACATAAACAACTTAGAAACTTAATTGACGGTCTTGCATGCAACGTTTTGAAGGCGATTTGAAATGACAAAGCTTGCCTAATTGATCGAGCGATCGAGAGGTGTTAAGACGAGCATGAAATCGGGTGTGATCTTTTATAACGAAGATCGTCAATGGTCCTTATATATTCTGATTACAACAACAGTAATATGAGTTACTCGAATGATATATACTACCAAAGTAACGAATGCAAATTTATGACTTGTCAAATAGGTTAGTTCAGCACCCACTGATCCTTCTACTAGCTTCACCCCTAATACGAATGCAACTTTTTCACGTCATTCAAGTACGATATACTAATAAAGAAGAATAAGAAAAATAAATGGTGACATGAGTTCCAAATTTTCCTATATGAATACAACAACACAAAAAGGCTAGAAAATCAACTTTGAATTTACTTTTAGATTGAACTACTCAAATTTCTGTAATAATTTTATGCACGGATTTTAGGGGCCCAACTCTACATGGTTGCTAGTTCTATGTGTTAGTGTAGCCCAAATTCCTCGCCCAGTTTGTACTTTTCTTATATATAGGTTAGTTTAGCAAAATTAGCTGTAAGTTGTAAATTGTTAAATGTAAGTTGTTAATTGTTTATTAAAAAGTTGTTAACAAGACTTATAAGTTGTATCTTTTTAATAAAAGTGTTTGGTATATCAGCTGTTAACTGTAAAATTAAGATGTAAAATGACTTAAAAGGACATATTTAAAAATTATTATATAGTTGGAGGATATATTAGTAATTTACAGCTTTAACAGCTCTTAACATTTTAAAAAGCTTTATGAATCAACTTTTTATTTAAGAGCTACTTGGTGAAAATAAAAAACTAACAGCTCTTAAAAATTGTTATACCAAACAAAGATATTAGATTATTTTTTAACAAAAAAACTATCAGTTCTAAAAAAACTTAAAAAAACTCTTACCAAGCATAGCCATAATCGTTTTTATTAGATGAGATTAAGGTAGTTGGCCCAAACTCGTATGTGAGCTTAGAGCTAATTAATGTTTCATGTATGTTTTTTTTAACGACGAAATTTTATTAAAAAACTAGCAAGGAGGTAGAACTTACAAGAAAATTAAATATGGATGTTGAAGCCAATCATCCCACTTCAAAGTTTTTATACTTCTAGCTAAACACCAATTATAAGCACGTAAAGTAATATCATAAAAAAAAGTATCTTTATGAGGTAATTTGTCTTGAAAGATGGCTTGATTCCGAAAGGTCCATAAGCTCCACTACATTGTATAGAATACGCCTTCTAAGATCTCTTAAAGATTAGATCCTATTCGCAAATTCTTGAACCAGATAAGCCAAGACGCATACGACGACACTGAATGAGACTCCAGGTTCCACCAATGACAAATTCGATTAAAAACAGCAGACGCCATGCAGCAGGAGAAAAAAAGATGATCAACATCCTCAATGGCAGCATCACATATTGGACAAGACGACGAATTGAGAGGAATGTTTCTTCTAGCCAGATTTTGACGCGTAGGAAGACTCCCTAAACTAACCTTCCAAGCCAAAACATTTACTTTGATAGGAACACTCTTAACCCAACGAGTAGAAGAACTATCTTTAGGAAGAAATCTCTCGTCAATGATGTTCCTCACATCCTTAACTCTAAAAGCCCCCTCCCCATTCAAACTACAAACCCAATGATCCTCCGAGTTGGAAAGAAGAACCGTCTCAAGTAGAGTAAGAAGTCCTCCATTTGATGTGACTCCAAAACTCCTCTAACCGAACGTCGAAAGGAAAGACATAAATCCCCATGAAGTTTCTCAGCAACCGTAATATCTTTGTGAGATTCAAGAAGATACAACCTAGGGAATATAGATTGTAACGGCATATCACCAATCCAAAAGTCTTTCCAGAAGCTAGTCATCAACCCATTGCCAACCCGAATTTTGAAGAAAGATAAAATATCAATTCCTTGAACTTTAAGAGAATTAATCTCTTTAAGAATTGAAGTCCATAAAGAAGAATAGTGATTGGGACTAACTTGTGTACGGGGACCATAAATGGCGTTTATGTCCATAAAGAAGATACAACCTAGGGAATAAAGATTGTAACGGCATATCACCAATCCAAAAGTCTTTCCAGAAGCTATGCGAATCTCATCATTAGAAACCGTACTCTCCAACATTTCTACCTGATCAACAGTAAGACAATTAGGAAAACCAAGATTAATTTTACCATGACACGTACCAAGATCTTTGAATCTGTTGGCAAAGTGACAACGAAATTCCTCTTTAACGAGGTTTGGATCATCCACCCATTCCCCGTCCACCATAATACCTTTAACGGAAAGATTATCACGTTTACTATTTATAATCCCGTGGAAATTTTTTTTGTTTTCATCACCTTCCACAGCCTACCCGAGTTTCGCTTTTTGCATTAAGTCACAGCATTTTGAAGAGTTAATATCCTGTAATTTCTTTGTTGCCTCTGTATGAGATAACAAAATCTCGTCCGACACTCCTCCTTGGTCCAGAATAGTATCAATACCATGTAGCTCGTCTATTACATCACGTGCATAACTTGCTTGAGCTGCTTAAAATTTCTAACCCACCCACGAATTCCCTTTTTCAGAAATTGAAGTTCCTTTTTAAACCTAACCATATCATTACTATCAGCCAGCTTAAAAGATTGCCATAATGTCTCAACTTTCTGATCGAACCCATAAAATCTAAACGAAGTAGCTCCATAATCTAACAAACGTTCCCGAAGCAAGATGGGACGATGGTCCGATAAATGTCTATCTAGACATAAGGCAGAGATGTGAGGGAAAGAAAATAGAACCCCATTAGTAAGCAAAAACCTATCCAACTTGCTTATTTAGTAGCTGAGGGATGAGCCCAAGTAAATAAAAAAGCTTCCAAGTGAACATCTATGAGACCAGAATTCGATATGAAAATATTAAAAGCGTTCGCCCCTCGAATATGAAAATTGGAACCCCACCTTTCCGATTCATTACGCACCTCGTTAAAGTCACCCATCACAATGCTTTCTCCGTTCCAGCGATCTATAAGAGAAACTATATAACTCCATAATAAACATTTAAAATTGTAAGGTTGAGGCGCATACACTGAGATAATAAGAAGAGATAAATTGTTAGGAATCCATGTCTCGTACCAAGCCACAAAATTATTAGAGATGATGTGATTAGTCTTGCGAAAAACGTGAACATCCCAAGCACATAAAATGCCTCCTGAGTTCCCAAGAGCATCGCTACTAATATATTCAAAATATTAATTACCTCGTAATTTCTTAACCTCCATATCAGAAATACCCTCCACTTTAGTATCTTGAATAGACAAGAAACTGATTTTATGTTTAGAAACTAACTCCCGAACCCATGATTTTTTGGCCTTGGATCCTAGGCCTTGAACGTTTAAGGAGAAACAATTCATTTAAGAACCGATTGTTCTCCTTGTGATCTAATGATATTCTCAATATCTTTGTAGCATCCATCCATACCAAACCCCATAACTTGCCCAACTTTGGCCATCTCTTCTAGAACATTTAGAATAGAGCCACCTTCATTACACTTACCCCTGTTATTATGACTCCCAGCGGATAAGTGAGTATTATTGGATTCAGAATTCACGAAAACGCGCAAATTACAACAATCTGATTTGCTATAAGATTTGAGAGGCGAATTAACAAAAGGAGACTCCTGATGATTAACTTTATCGGGAGTGAATCCTGGTGGAAAAGGAATTCTAGGCTCCAAACTAGTTGCATCCACAACATTCTTTTTTTTATTAATAGCCTCATTTAAATTAAAAGGGTCAGGCGACTCGTTAACCTCCTTAACCTTAGGAGATTGTACAACCTCATTAACCTCCTCTTGTACCATGTCGTTATCACCAAAGAAATTTTTTGAAACTGTCTCATCATCACTTTCAACCACCTCATTTGGTAGTTTGCCGGTCTCAACATTAGACACGTCATCCCCTTTAATCGAATCATCGTCAAAACATTCATCTACCTCAAGAATATATTTAAAGGTCGGAGACCAAGCGAAGATTTCTTTAGCTCACACCATAAATATCTCCCCTTTCACGATGATCTTAAAACTTTCTAAAATGTTGGTCTCATGAGAAGTTTTAATACAAAGTCGTTTCCTAGCAAAAAGATCAGTATCTCCATCTTCAACCTCCATCACTTCACCCCACTTTTTACCAATCTTAATAAAAGTATTGCGAGACCACACATTCAAAGGGACACCCTCAATATCTACCCACACAATGTGCTCTTTAGCAACAAAATCCCGTTGAGAATTATGCATAATACTTAACCAAGAAGCCACTCCTACATGATTCAAAAATTTGGACTTGAACATAGAGGATCGAAACTTGAATAATATCCAGAACCCACATAAGAACGCAACTTGAACATCTAAAAATCCTTCATTAACCATCATAACTTTAATGTTATTAATGATAGAAAATTGGCGAACCTCACCCATCATACAGTTACCAAGATAATTCACCGCTAAACATGAATCATCTAACACCACATCAGGTGAAGAAATTAAAGCAGGAGAAGCCCCCAATACCCCTTTATCAGCCGAAACATACGTTGAAGAACCATGATTAACAGGCACTACCTTAGGAGAAGGACGTTGCACATTAATTAGAGAAACATTAGCATGAATATGATGACGGCCTATCCAAATCGTACAGATATTGCCCACAAGTCTGTCTATGTTCTCCACTTTAATGAAACGGACAAAAGCATACATTTTCCCTGTTTTAGCCGTACGTTTAGGGATGAAAACATCCACCACTATCCCGTATGCTTGACAAAGAATCCAAAGGTCTTTGGAAGAAGTGTTATCAGGGAAATTTGTTACATAGCTGGATTTGGATATCATACGAGTGTGATCCGCGTTGGTACGACTATTATGAGCCATAGCACGGATGCAAATTAAAGCACGTTTTGGATTGAAGGGAGATCAAAATAAGAAAACAACAAGAACAAGAATCCGAATCTCATCGAACCAAATAAAAATAAATTATTATTAAGAAACAAAAAAGGATCATCCCCGCGGGATCTATAAGATCATATCAAGATTAGGGATCAATCAAAGATCGAAAGCCTAAAATCAATAAACATATAGAGCGAACGAAAATAGATCCGAAATGTTTTCAACCAATAATCAATTGTTATTTAATGAATGAAGACATATCCTAAATAACATTAAGTAAATGACAACAAAGTATTCAGATCCAAAGAAACACAAACCCCTACGGCTTTGGATTGCAAAACACATAAAAAGCTCATTCCAAGATCGGTCACCACTACCAATACAGTGGACTACAGGTTCTTTTTGTGTTTGAATGATCGAAGGGTAGTAGGAAGTGTTCAATGGAATAGATCATATATGAGTGCCGCCGTTAGAGAATAGGGAGAGAATCAGATCTATTAATGTTTCATGTATGTTTGATATAATCAGTATATATTATGATTGAATAATAAATTAAAAATATGGAGTTTTATATTGTCTAATATGGTATTAGAGCATGTATGATCTTTTATCAAACCACCACTTTTATACATCCCGTCAAATCTCTTCATCTTTATCATAAGCCTTTTCTATCCTTTTGAATTGATTACTATCTTGATTTACCCTTTTTTCATACATGTGTGATAACGGATCTCAATCTCGCATTCTTTACTTTAAGAAAAAAAGAAAAAAATCACGAGTTTATATTTTTTCTTTTGAAATGGTTCACTTGTTTCTTTTAACCAATGCTCAATTAATTAATCAAATGCGGATGCATGTTTTCCTTTGTATTCTCTTTTTTTTTACTTTCATTGAATGTCTTTTTTCATGACGAGGTAAAGAGAAAACTAATTAAAAAGAATTGTTATATGTTTATTTCCTAAAACAATTTTTTTAAAAAAGTTTAAGTTGTTTTTCTTGTCATGTTACTAATAAAAAATTACGGCTCAAGTGCATCTCCTTTTCCTTCTTTAACAAGTAGATAACCGATTACAACAAGAATCATCAAGTTTCTCAAGCATAGCTGCCACTTCTCAAGATTTTTTATCGTTTTTATTGTTAATTCTAGTTGGATCTTTCGAATACATGTCGCTCCAACTACGATAAAATATTAGACGAGATTAAGTTAATTGACCTATATTCATACATGGGCTTAAGATCTATTAAAATTTCATGTATGTTTTATGTGATTTATATAGGGCTAATTACTCAAATAGACCAAGTGCCTTGTCCATTAGTCAAAATGCCCCATGTTATTTAAAACTTCCAAAAATAGACCATGTGACTAAGCTACCTTATGATACCTTATGCTACCCATGCAACTTTAACAAAATTACTAAAATGTCCCTATGTACTAATGTGTAAGATGTAAGTACAAGTTGTGTAAGAATGTGTAAATGTACTTTTTATGCGACTTTTACTTTTTTTTAATAATTTTTATTTTAAAAATAATTTTGTAATTAATATATGGGTAAACTATCTTTTATGCGACTTTTTTTGTTAAATAATTGAACAAATTACTTTTTTATTATTTTTTTTACATACATTTTTTTACTCTTATTTTTGAAAGGTCGTTTTATTATCATTATCATTGTTAGAAATACCCTTATCATTTTCACAAGGCTCACAATCTCTCTCTCACACATATAATACTCTCTCTCACACTCACACATATAATTTTACTTATCACAATTTCCTCTGCAATTTTGTGTATTCTTAATAACATGTCAATTGCAACCGACGGATCCTAGTAGCTAATCCTCCGCCGCCAACCCTCCTCTGCCAACCATCATATCACCGAAAATAACCACAATCAATCATCATCGCAAATCCCTTAAATCAGATCTGCGGCGGTAATTTGGTGGAGTGGGTAATCCAGATCTGAGACAAAAAAATGTATGTAAGATAAAGTGAGTGTGCACCTTTTCTTGACTTGCAGTGCGATATATGGAATTGGGATCATTTTCTGTTAAATATGTTGAAAGATCTAGAGGACCACCATTATATATCGTGACATCACTTTCTTTGACAACAAGTAAATCATTATTGCTCACATCAGTTAACTTTTCTTGCATATCAGATCTCCCATTATTTATCGTGCAATGCAGATCTGAGACAAAAAAACCGTTTAATATCAAATCTTGGAGAGGTTGCTTCTAGATCCGAGGGAGGGCGACAGTAATTTGGTGGAGTCGGTTGGAGGCCGTGATGGTTCGATGGTGGCGGTGTGTGTGGTGGCGGAGGAGGCTGCAGCTGTAATTTAAATGTATATTCCAATGGCTCGTCACTTTCGGTAATTCGATGGACATGACGTTCATAGTAATGATGTTTTGGCCGGAGGATTGATAAAGATTAGAAAAAGTAAAAAAGAAAAATAGTAAGAGAAGAAGAAAAAAATGGGATCTGATGTGCAATCCCAAACAGTCCCTGTAAAACCCGTATTTAAAATTTATAATTTTAAATACGTACGCTCGGTTTCAGTTAATTATTATAAATAATAATTAATCAGAAATAACTATTAAGTTTCAAAAAAATCAAGTTTCAGAAAATATTACGTGTGCATTATTTATGATACATAAAAGATTTATTACGTTCACGAATTTAAAACACGAGAAACAATTACGAATTAAGATACGGGCAAATAGTTACGAGTATACGTAAATAAAACGCTAAAGCGGGAAACAAATGGAAACTTTATAAACAAGGGCTGGATTTAAAAAAAAAAAACAAATAAAAGAAGGAAAACTTGGGCCAAAGCCCATTTTAGAAAAAAATTGTAGCGGGGGGTTATCCCTTCCCACAACCAGACGAAAAAAAAAATTTTAGGGTTGCAGGTGGTTGGCTCTTGCCGACAGAAAAGACAAGCAAAGAAAAAAAAAAAAAGAAAACTGGGGGTTTCCCTTTCTCTCTCCCAGCGATCAAAAAACTGGGGGTTGCCATCTGATTCGATTGTGTGTTGTTGATTTGTACCGCAGGTCACAAAAGGTAACCGTCATCCTTTCCTTCATTTAATCACGTAATCTTCATGTTAAATAAAACATAAATCGGGTATTGGAAGAATCAGGGGTGTCGGGTTGTTTTGACTGCACAGAAACCGAGACCACTATGGTCTCGGTATAGTTACTATGGGCCTGACGTGACTACAAGGTCTGTTTGGTTGATGTGTGTGGTTCTATGGTGATCTGGGTGTTTCGGCAGCAAACAACAACCAAAAACAGTGGGGAAAAAAATGATTAACAGGGGTGTTTAGGTTTAAACCGCAAATAAGGGGGTGTTTGGGTTTAACTCGCAAGAAAGGGTGCGTTTGGGACTGCAGTTTCCTGCAGGGGTGTTTGGGTGTGTATTAACAGTGGGAACAGAACACTAACAGTGGGAACTTAAACAGGACAGTGGGAACAGAACACTAACAGTGGGAACTTAAACAGGACAGTGGGAATCATAACAAAAGCGGTGGGAACTTAACAACAAACAGGGGGAACTTTGTATAAGCAGTGGGAACTTAACACAAGCGGTGGGAACCACGAATTATATGAATGGATAAATCATTTCATAAATGAGTTTTATAAATAAAGTTAATTATATCGTTTTGTTTTATTAATTTTGTTAGTAAAATTAAATTGATATTAACTTTATCTTTTTTTTTACTACTTAAAACGTGGGATTTAGTTAATGACTTATTTTCAAAGAAACTAATTTGGAAACTTTCTAATTTAAGGAACTTTCTAATTATAGCAGGTTACTATCTATATTAATATTTTAAATAACAGAACATATTATATTATACGGTAACCAGAAATACAGGATATGTACTAATCAGTAAACGGTTAAAGAAACAGTCAGAACCTATCAGATTATATACAAACAGTAATTAGTCAACTTATTTTCGTGTCCATTATTTATGTAGTATCCGTGAAGTCATATTCGATCCGTCGGCTTTCAGTCTTATTTCAGTACTGGACACGAGGTACGGATTTTCCGTCCTTTCAGTAAGGACTTCCTTTCTATGCATGATTAGGATTTCCCGTCTTCAGTCAAATGTTTTTCCCTAGTATATGTTTAAGTTTATCAGTAATCATGTTAATAACTAAATAAATTGTCTGAGCATTATATACAAGCACGACCAGTTTATGTACTAGTTACGGAGGTACCGTAACCACGGCACTAGAGGCACCGGTGTCGTGACTCACATGCAGGAGAGTGATGTCCTGCATCGTCCCACTCAGCTCAGCTTGGCCATTTTATCAGTATTATTAGTGGGGCGTATGGATGCATCCTAGGCTTATATGTGTTACAAGTTATCAGGGTGAATGTGGTGTGTGCTCTACATCCTTCACATTGGAGCTGATCCCTCCACCCAACACAGTTATTTAGAGGTCACCCCTCTATAGCATGATGAGGTCACCCCTCCAGTTATTCATGCACGGTTGTTACAGCACGTGACCTATATAAGCTCTGGCAATTAAAATACAGTAAATGCATGTTTTTAGATTTAACAGATAACAGTTCAGCTTTATTATTTATAAATCAGCCTTTACAGATTATACACAGATTTCCGCTGCAACTTTACTTATCAGTCTTACAGCTTCAGTATTTTATCATCTGTTTCATTTCAGTAATTTCTTATCATGCTTTATATCCGTTCACTGAGCGTTACGCTCAGCCGTAGTTCCTTTCATGTTCTAACGACAGGTACACCAGGACGCTTTTAGGATTCTAAGAGCATGTGCATTTGGATGGAAGCTATCCAGACTTCTTACTTTATGCATTCTTACATTATTCTGCTTATTTGGACATTGTTTAGTCCTTTCGTTCAGTATTTTATTTTTCATGTTTTGGGCTTATGTTTGGATTACCGATGTAGATTCCGGTATTTCCGTTATGGTCATTTAATGTTTTAGGACATTTACCTTATGCTTTGATGACACGCCATAAATACACGTAACGGTCCACTTATCCAAGTGGGGTGTTACAATTATGGTATCAGAGCTTGGTTCGACCTGTAGGCTCTAAAACTTGACCTGTGACTAGTGGGTAGTCACCAGGAACTTCCCAGATTTTGGCGTTGTTATCTTTCATGTTTCTCATGGATTATTCAGTCAGTTTTCTTCATTTATCAGTCAGTTTTCTTAAAGTTTTGACTAAGTAAAGGTTGATACATAACTAGCCATATTTAGTCGCATGTGCTTTTTTAGCGAATTTTCATTTTGGTGAGCTGACCATAGGCGTTCACCCTTGCCGTTCAGATTTTGTATTGGTAAACCGACCATAGGCGTTTACCCTTACTCATGTCAGATTCATATTTTCAGTCCAATATTACTTGGTGAACCAGCCCATATAAGTTCACCAATGTTCAGATCAAATTCCATGCTTTTCAGTCAAATGATGTGTTGTGAACTGAACCATAGATCTTCACCTTTGCACATATCATGATATTTTATAAAATTTTGACAAGTATGGATTGAACTATAGCCATCCATATTTTGTCCGAGATTATAAATTTCTATACATGACAGTTCTCAGAAAATTTTGACCAGTATGGATCGAACCAGAATAGCCCATACTTAGTCTCATGTTTTCTTCTTTGAATTCTGTGGATTGAACCATAGCCGTCCACATCAGTTGATATTACACCTCAGTTGATTTGATTTTTATGTTCCTTGTAACAGTCAAATTTTCATACCCTCACGTTGATGTCATCTACATGATGATTTAGTTTCATGTTTCCTTACAAGTATTATGTTTTCAACAGAATGATAATGTTTCATGCTAAGATACAGAAGGATTACAGTAAAATACTATTTCATGATAAATCATGTTCTGGTCTTTAACAATCATGTCTTTATACTAAATGTTGATGAAACTCCGTTTAGTCATACTTTTTAGCCTCTATACAACCAGCATTAAGTCTACGCAGAAATTATCAGCCTATTATGTTAATCGTTTCAGTTCAGTTTACTACCGTTTAAATCAATTTATTCCTTTGATAATGTCAATCAAGAGACACCAGTATCGATCATCCCATAAAATTTCCACCAACTCCATGTACAGTATTTCACGTGTACTCTACGTACAGTGTCTCAGATTTGCTCCATGTGCAGTATTCATTTTGTACTTCATGTACAGTAGTCCAAGTGTACTCCAGGTACCCTACTCCATGGATATTGCTAATCGATCCTCAATCATCTCAGATGTTTCCACTTGTCAATATTCTACCAGGTGCTGATGCTGCTCGTGAGTTGAAGATTTTGCTAGATGCTGATGCCGCTAACACTTTGAAGACCTCACAATTGCTGATGCTGCTGATACTTTGGAGATTTCTCAAGATGCTGATGGTGATGCTGTTATACTATAAAGACACTGCAGAGCAAGGACGAAAACTATAAATTTGAAATTTATGACAAGAGAAAATTTCAACCATCGGACACTACCATTCTAGTCCATGCCTTACTTCCTCAGTTGGCTGTCACACGTTACTCAGCTAACCGTTCATTCAGAAGAGTGGGAGCCGTAAACCAGCCGACTACTCAACAAAATAGTTACAAGAATCACGGTCATGATAATGACCGTCATAAGGTGACAGACAAAGCAGTAGTGATAACCACCGTGCTTATAATTAATCAGTCAGCAACCGGGAACTCCGAAACAGACGTGACCAGAAATACAGAGGTCAGTAGTCTAATCGGTCCGCCAAACCTAGCTGTTACCAGAAATTTTTTTTAGCCTTGTTCAGATTCACCAACTAAAAACACATGTCAGGACATCAGTCAAGACATGGGTCTCTATTATCCTTTTGGAAGACACCTTTTAGGACACCAGATACGATACATGTCATATGAATATCTTCTCAAGGCACGAGTCAAGACTCATAACTCCAGTATGTTTTCTAAATCAGGACCTCAGTAATTCAGGGTACCGTTTAGAAAGGGGTATACCCGTTCTATTATGCCACGCATGAAGCAGATCATTAAAGTTCAGTCACCACCACTAGAGTATTATTCAGGTTAAACACGCACTATTCATTCAGTGAGGTTACAGACGAACACATTTAGTAAAAAGGTCGCCATGTTTACTTTACGTGTTTCTATGTCAGCTTTATCTTAAATCAGGTAGTTACCTGCCTCTCAGCCAGCAAGGACTCCACAGGATCACTCACATTTATGAAGGTTTTCCTTTCAGTTAAAGATGAGACCCGTCTTACTATATTCAAAATATATTCATTATATTTCCTACCAGGAAAATCAGTACAAATTATTTCTGCCTTACAAGCGCGTGACTTATCAGTCCATAGCTACGAAGACTTTCTAGCCACCAGTTATAATCTACTTCTGAAGTTCATTAAATTTATGATCAACAGATTTCTTCAAGCATTTCCAAAAGTAATTCCAGAAGGTTTTCCAGAAATTCATTCCTGACTACAAGACATAATTTAACATCGAGTTAGTCTCAAGGACGGAACCTGTCTTCAAAACTCTTTATTGCAAGGCTTAAGCTAAGTTAAAGAGTTGCAACATTTGCTGCAATAGTTACCGGGACAAGGACTTATTCACCCTAGCGCACCACCAGGAAGTGCACCGGTTATGTCTATCAGGAAGAGGGCCGGTATCATGAGATCATGTATCGACAAATTTTTTTTTACCAGAGTCACCATTCTTAATCAATGTTCATTCCATAAATAGCAGGTTTATCTGACCTGCTATGACGTCTTGGACATTTTCCAGAACAAATTTCCGATCATGCTACCATCAGTGGTGAGAGAAAGAATATGACGTTTCCAGACTGCTGTTGCACATATTATAGTCTTTCTAATTTTTTTTTGATTTTATACTTCTGAGCTCCCTAACGCTCCAGTTAGATTATGAAATTATGAATAATTTCTTTCATGACTCTCATGCAAAATTGTCAGTATATTCATTGATCACATTCTGATCTACTAAATCCTAAAGAAGAACGAGGGAATCATCTTCGCACAGCCATGCAGATTTTCAAATAGGAGAAAATTATATACGCAACTTTTCAGATGTGAATTCCAGTTGAACAAGGTGACTTTTCTAAGCCACCCTATTTCATCAGAAAGAAATTTCAGACAATCCTGCGAAGGTGAAGGCCATCACCTGATGGTCCCGACTGACGACTGTGAACGCAGTACAAATTTTTCTAGAGATCAATTGACTGCTAACGCAGAAATTGCTGACAGTCATCACTAAAGCCTAGGCTAACGCATAAATTCTGCTATGACTAATCAACCAGATTCACACCGGAATGTCCCATAAGCCTGGGCAGAATTTTGGTAGAAACCGTATTACACATTGATGCAGCTATGTTCATATCTCGATGCCTGACCTACTGCAGGTTCAAGATAGAACGCCGTCATGTTAGTGAGTTACTACAACCCTTAGGAATTTCTGAACAGAAATGAGACGAAAGTCCATGAAATTGTTATCAGCTACCACAGGCTCAGAGAAAGTATGATACTATCTAAGTTATCGTCAACCATGTCATCGGCCTGCGTGTTTCTTTCATCCGAAAGGATCACGCAGTAGCAGATTTGTAGAAAACTTTGAAATTCAGCAGTAAATAGTACGAATTCAAGGCATTCCCTTGACCATCATATCAGACAGAATTCATGTTCACGATCAAGTGTATGTTTACGCCCACTTTAAGTTCGCGGTTATTTTCACTTTCACGTTTACGTCTCATTCGCAGTATGATGCTGTTTTAGTTCATCTTCATGCTATCTCTTGATTTAAGCTCACGTTGGTGTTCATAACATTGTTCACGATCAAGTTCGGGTGTCATTTCACGATACATGTTTCTCAGTCTTTTACCGAATACGGTTACAGAAAGCTTGAGAAATTAGACTCAAGTTTAGCACAACTATTCCATAACCAGGCAGACGTTTCACATATCAGACCATAACATTTGGCATTCATTCCTCAGTCAGCATACGTTCATGATGTGTTCTAGTATCACGTTCACAGTATGTGTCACGTATTCCATTCACGATATACTTCATGCACAACGTTCCTTATATAATCGCGAACCACGTTCACAATTGCTCACGTAGCACGTTCATAATTGTTCACGTAGTTCATCCCTATATATTTCAGCATCTTGCTCAGAGATATAAATGTTATATTTCAGGATAATTGTACGTACCACTTCATGTATCCTACATGCTATAGCTTATTCACTCAGATTCAAAAAATCCATCTTAAGTATGGGACCTGAAAATATTCAGCATCATCAGGACAGGGTCACCAGGACCAAGAATATTTTTATTATGTTTAGACCTTTGAAGGAATCGTTTCGAGCGGGAGGCCACTCGAAACGGAGGAGTCCATCCGGACCTCTCATTATTTTCTTCAATAAATTCAGTTAAGTTCTTTCAGTCATGTCACGTTCCATGTTCTCTTCAGCCATGTCACGTTACATGATCATTTCAGTCATGTCAGGTTTATACCTATCAGCAGCATTATGTATTAATTAGAAGACAATTCATCCTTCAGCTTAATTGTCTTTTCAGTCTACGTGTTCTTTCAGTTCTTATAACTTCATCAGCTTATTACCTGTAATTCGAGGACGAATTTCTCCTTTTTAGAGGGGAAGAATTGTAAAACCCAGTATAGTCGTATCTTTAATTCGGGGACGAATTATTTTTTTTAGAGGGGAAGAATTGTAAAACCCGTATTTAAAATTTAAAATTTTAAATACGTACGCTCGGTTTCAGTTAATTATTATAAATAATAATTAATCAGAAATAACTATTAAGTTTCAAAAAAATCAAGTTTCAGAAAATATTACGTGTGCATTATTTATGATACAGAAAAGATTTATTACGTTCACGAATTTAAAACACGAGAAACAATTACGAATTAAGATACGGGCAAATAGTTACGAGTATACGTAAATAAAACGCTAAAGCGGGAAACAAATGGAAACTTTATAAACAAGGGCTGGATTTAAAAAAAAAAACAAATAAAAGAAGGAAAACTTGGGCGAAAGCCCATTTTAGAAAAAAATTGTAGCGGGGGGTTATCCCTTCCCACAACCAGACGAAAAAAAAAAATTAGGGTTGCAGGAGTTTGGCTCTTGCCGACAGAAAAGACAAGCAAAGAAAAAAAAAAAAGAAAACTGGGGGTTTCCCTTTCTCTCTCCCAGCGATCAAAAAACTGGGGGTTGCCATCTGATTCGATTGTGTGTTGTTGATTGTACCGCAGGTCACAAAAGGTAACCGTCATCCTTTCCTTCATTTAATCACGTAATCTTCATGTTAAATAAAACATAAATCGGGTATTGGAAGAATCAGGGGTGTCGGGTTGTTTTGACTGCACAGAAACCGAGACCACCATGGTCTCGGTATAGTTACTATGGGCCTGACGTGACTACAAGGTCTGTTTGGTTGATGTGTGTGGTTCTATGGTGATCTGGGTGTTTCGGCAGCAAACAACAACCAAAAACAGAAGGGAAAAAATGATTAACAGGGGTGTTTAGGTTTAAACCGCAAATAAGGTGGTGTTTGGGTTTAACTCGCAGGAAAGGGTGCGTTTGGGACTGCAGTTTCCTGCAGGGGTGTTTGGGTGTGTATTAACAGTGGGAACAGAACACTAACAGTGGGAACTTAAATAGGACAGTGGGAACATAACACTAACAGTGGGAACTTAAACAGGACAGTGGGAATCATAACAAAAGCGGTGGGAACTTAACAACAAACAGGGGGAACTTTGTATAAGCAGTGGGAACTTAACACAAGCGGTGGGAACCACGAATTATATGAATGGATAAATCATTTCATAAATGAGTTTTATAAATAAAGTTAATTATATCGTTTTGTTTTATTAATTTTGTTAGTAAAATTAAATTGATATTAACTTTATCTTTTTTTTTACTACTTAAAACGTGGGATTTAGTTAATGACTTATTTTCAAAGAAACTAATTTGGAAACTTTCTAATTTAAGGAACTTTCTAATTATAGCAGGTTACTATCTATATTAATATTTTAAATAACAGAACATATTATATTATACGGTAACCAGAAATACAGGATATGTACTAATCAGTAAACGGTTAAAGAAACAGTCAGAACCTATCAGATTATATACAAACAGTAATTAGTCAACTTATTTTCGTGTCCATTATTTATGTAGTATCCGTGAAGTCATATTCGATCCGTCGGCTTTCAGTCTTATTTCAGTACTGGACACGAGGTACGGATTTTCCGTCCTTTCAGTAAGGACTTCCTTTCTATGCATGATTAGGATTTCCCGTCTTCAGCCAAATGTTTTTCCCCAGTATATGTTTAAGTTTATCAGTAATCATGTTAATAACTAAATAAATTGTCTGAGCATTATATACAAGCACGACCAGTTTATGTACTAGTTACGGAGGTACCGTAACCACGGCACTAGAGGCACCGGTGTCGTGACTCACATGCAGGAGAGTGATGTCCTGCATCGTCCCACTCAGCTCAGCTTGGCCATTTTATCAGTATTATTAGTGGGCGTATGGATGCATCCTAGGCTTATATGTGTTACAAGTTATCAGGGTGAATGTGGTGTGTGCTCTACATCCTTCACATTGGAGTTGATCCCTCCACCCAGCACAGTTATTTAGAGGTCACCCCTCTATAGCATGATGAGGTCACCCCTCCAGTTATTCATGCACGGTTGTTACAGCACGTGACCTATATAAGCTCTGGCAATTAAAATACAGTAAATGCATGTTTTCAGATTTAATAGATAACAGTTCAGCTTTATTATTTATAAATCAGCCTTTACAGATTATACACAAATTTCCGCTGCAACTTTACTTATCAGTCTTACAGCTTCAGTATTTTATCATCTGTTTCATTTCAGTAATTTCTTATCATGCTTTATATCCGTTCACTGAGCGTTACGCTCAGCCGTAGTTCCTTTCATGTTCTAACGGCAGGTACACCAGGACGCTTTTAGGATTCTAAGAGCATGTGCATTTGGATGGAAGCTATCCAGACTTCTTACTTTATGCATTCTTACATTATTCTGCTTATTTGGACATTGTTTAGTCCTTTCGTTCAGTATTTTATTTTTCATGTTTTGGGCTTATGTTTGGATTACCGATGTAGATTCCGGTATTTCCGTTATGGTCATTTAATGTTTTAGGACATTTACCTTATGTTTTGAACACGCCATAAATACACGTAACGGTCCACTTATCCAAGTGGGGTGTTACAGTCCCTATATCAATTCCAAACTGTATTATGGTTAAATGTATATTCTAAATTGTATTAGTTTTTTTTTGTTTTAGTGAAAAAAGGCGAGATCTTTTATTTTTATTTATTCTTTTTAGTATTTTTTTTTATTTTGTCTTTCATGATGTAAATTGGAAAATTCATCTACTTGGAAAATAAAATTGACTTTTTAAATGCTTCTATGGTTTCTAACTTTCTGTTTGTAGGTGATTATCAAAATAAAGAATGTTGTCTTGTATGATTAAAATTTGATCTAATGTTAGCTCGGATACAAACGAATAAAGCCTGACCCGAAAAAACGTGACCCGCAAAACCCAACCAGAAATTCCAATATAAAAAACTCTCTAGTAATTGTGTGTGTATACCCTGTTTTTAAAAAAAAAAACACAAAGTCGCATAAAATTTAAATATATTAATTATAAAAATATTTTAAAAAAATTGTTAAAAAAATAAAAGTCGCATAAAAGGTATACTTACATATTCTTACACAACTTTTACTTGCATCTTATTTATGGAGAATAAGGACATGTTGGTAAATTTGTTAGAAGTTACATAAGTTAGCATAAGATTGCATAAGATAACATAAGGTAGTTTAAGGTAGCTTAAGGTCACTTGGCCTGCTTTTGAAATAAATAAATAGCTTGGGCTATTTTGACAAATAGACTTAATGATAAGTCTATTTGGGTAATTAGCCCATTTATATATAGTTATTGAATAATACATTATAAATATAAGATTTTATATTGTCTAACAGTTGGATCTTTGAACTTCTCTCAATAAAAAAATTATACTAATAAACTGACTTTTCTGCATTCAAGTGTCTGTTATCCAATGATTATTTTAAACATAGTGGCCCATGAAAACCGTATTATTTAAAGTACAATAATTTACATTTACACTAAAGTCCACGACTCCTTACAATATTTAATAAAATGTGGCATGCATATATAGTACGTAGTCACGTAGCACGAGTTAAACAATTGGCTGATAATTTTCAACTGTAAGACGCCATGAGGGCCTACTTGGCCACACATATTTCTAGTTTTCTACCTCTAGAAACTTTCCAAATAACTTTATTTCGAATATGATTTCTATAAATAAACATGTTTCAAACAAAGGTATCTTGCACACGTAAAACACATACATACATAGATAGAGAGATTAGATATTGAGAGAGAAATACTATGTATGATGAAATAAAGAGTGTGTGTCACCCTTTGTTAAGTGGTGAGAGAGATTATGCAGAAGATTATACAAGCTTTAGTTCATCAGAAATGGAGACTTTGAGTTGCATGTGTGAGGTCTTCTTGCCACCACTTCCTTTCAACTCTCTTGATGGTGATGCTGATGATGATCGTGACACGAATATCGACATGTTCATGGCTGATTCTGGTTCTCGATACCCGGTTCCTAATAAGGTATACTGTAAAATCTTTGTAAAACGTTGTTTAAATATACGTACGTTATTGAAATTTTTGAAATTATATCATGTGGTGAGTTAGGCCAAGTGCCTAAGTAGTTTGCGTGGCCTACAAATCATTAAAACTCGGTAATGTGGTTGAGACGTAGTAGAGATAGAAAAGTATCTCCGGCCTTGGTATATGTGGACTGCAAGTCATTGTCTGTTCAAATTTCTTTGTTCTAGTATTGTTGATGTTGTATTATGTTGTTTACAAAGTAAATATGATTAGTACT
Source organism: Glebionis coronaria (assembly GCA_025667525.1). Classification (NCBI taxonomy): domain Eukaryota; kingdom Viridiplantae; phylum Streptophyta; class Magnoliopsida; order Asterales; family Asteraceae; genus Glebionis; species Glebionis coronaria. Next base: position 622,666,434 of record CM046877.1, read on the forward strand.
TATAATTTTGTGCATGTTAATGTTAATACAGATAGTTCATCTTTTGGCGAAAAGGGGATTTCTTGAAGCAGTGTTGGTGGTGAGACTGGTTTTAAAACTACTTTCAACAAGGCTTGGTACCTTATTTGTAGCTGGTTCTCTTTGTCTTTCGGCTAGATGGCCGTACGTAAATAAGTTCTCGGAGATCCCTTTGCAAAAAAAGGAAAAGATTGTGCAGAAATGGCTAAAGCATAGCTTCCTAACACCGATCAGGCTCGGATTTGTGTTCATCAAGACTCTCTGTTGCTTGGTCTTCTTTTCTCAGGTGATTTATTTTACCTTTTTTAGGTTGCTTCTTTATTTAACTTTTCTGGTTGATTGTAGGAATATGTCTTTTTCTTCCATAACTTTTTATGGTAATAAATTGCATTGTATATGTTTCCTATCACTATGATCAACATCTTGGGTCCTGCCTAGTTTGTGAGGTAATTAGTGTTGCACGTAGTCGGCCAAGACGTTGAAATATGTCTTTTTACTTGCGCGTGACTGAAAAAAGTTCAGATGTTTGAGCATTAGAATTCGAATTTAAACCAGTTGAAATGTCCATATCAATAATGTGGACTTAGAATAGACACTTGAATTGTTTCTTCTAGTAAGTATCAACCCAATATGACCCATCTCATTTAAACTCAACCCCGTTTTGACCCACTGCCGGCCTGGCAATTAATCTTCTTGCTGGAGTTCTCGAAAGTTACATATCTTGGAAAGACTTTAACAAATATTTCCAACAGGTTGATCAAAAATTAAAAAATCCTGCATGGAAAGCCATCGGGTACTATGTAGACCTAAACGAGGAACAGCCAAATGATGTAAAGGAGCGGCCTTTACAGAAAGGAATGGTGGAAATCGTGAATGAAACCGATCACACACTAGCAAATTCTCTCATTCACAAAGGCCTAGACGTTATAGAAAACCTCAAAGAAAACATCTGCAAAATAAAATGTGATGTGGTAATAGTCGGGTCTGGTTGTGGTGGTGGTGTTGCAGCTGCTATACTCGCTAAATCGGGCAAAAAAGTAGTTGTCCTTGAAAAAGGAAACTACTTTAGTCAAACAGATTTTTCAAAACTCGAAGGACCTTCTCTAGATCAACTTTATGAGTCGGGAGGCATACTTCCCACACTCGATGGGAAAGTAATGATCCAAGCAGGGTCCACAGTGGGTGGTGGCTCAGCTATCAATTGGTCAGCTTCTATCAAGACACCGCAATCTGTTCTAAGAGAATGGGCGGAAGACCACCAAATAAATTTATACAAGAACGACGAGTACACTTCTGCAATGAACCAAGTGTGTGCACGAATCGGTGTTACTGAAAAGTGCGTAAAAGAAGGGTTCCAAAATCAAGTCCTGCGTAAAGGGTGTGAGAATCTGGGCCTGAAAGTGGAAGCAGTCCCGCAAAATACATCAGAAAATCATCATTGTGGTGCGTGCTGTTTTGGGTGTAGATCAGGAGACAAGAAGGGGACAGATTCAACTTGGTTGGTTGATGCAGTTGATCATGGAGCCGTGATCATAACCGGATGTAAAGCTGAGAAGTTTATGATAGTAAAGAACGAGAAAGGGACTAAAAGAGGACATAAATGTTTAGGAGTAATATCACAAGTTTTAAATAAAGGAATTACTAAGAAACTGCATATCGAAGCAAAAGTGACAATTTCTGCTGCTGGGTCACTGTTGACACCACCGTTGATGATATCTAGCGGACTAAAAAACCCGAATATTGGTAAACATCTTCATCTTCATCCTGTTTCAATGGCATGGGGATACTTCCCAGAGAATGAATCAAATCCGAATGGTAAAATCTTTGAGGGGGGCATTTTAACATCTGTTCATAAACCATGTTCGGGTCGGTTTGAAGATAATTACATCTTGGAAGTCCCGGCACTGGCCCCCGGATCTTTTGCTGCATTATGTCCGTGGGAATCAGGAAAAGACTTAAAAGAAAGAATGCTGAAATACGCGAGAACGGCTCATGTATTCTCATTGGTTAAAGACTACGGATCAGGAGAAGTGAAAACAGCAGGAAGGATCAACTATAGTTTCCACAAAAGTGATGTTGAAAACATGAAAAACGGGTTAAAACAGGCGTTACGCGTGTTGATTGCAGCTGGAGCTAGTGAGGTGGGTACTCAAAGGAGTGATGGTCAAAGATTTAAATGCAAAGGGGTGAGTAAAGAGGAGATAGATGAGTTCTTGGAGACAGTAGATGCAAAGGAGGGGCCAATGTCTATGGTGAAAGATTGGAATATTTATGGTTCGGCGCATCAAATGGGGAGTTGTCGAATGGGGAAAACTGAAAAGGAAGGCGCGGTTGATGAGAATGGAGAGAGCTGGGAAGCGGAAGGACTTTATGTTTGCGATGCTAGTATTTTACCATCGGCTGTTGGCGTAAATCCGATGATTACTATACAGTCAACTGCTTATTGCCTTGCAGAACGAATTGCGAACAACTTCAGGTAAAAAAGAATGAAGCATTATCATATATAGAATGCATGTAAGAAGGAGGGTGTTTGTGTAATACATATACATTTACTGAGCTTGTGAATAAAAAAGATCATTCCTAGGTTTGAATATTGCAACCTAACATGGAAAATTGGAAAATTTTGTTTCAAATTAGTAGATAGAATCATGCAAATTAAGTTTTATTAGTAAAAGATACATTATCACAGTTATTCAAATATAGAGCTGGCAGACCAAAAACCGACCTAAATCGAAAACCAAACCGAACTGGACCGACCTAAACCGGACCGAATAATTTCGATCCGGTCTTCGGTCCGAAGCGGACCGTTTCGGTCATCGGTCCGGGGTTTCGGCTATTTCGATCTTCAGTCCGAGCCTGATGCTCAGCCTTAATGGACATAGATAAAAAAATATAAAATCGTGCATAACTTGTAAGCGCCGTAACTAATAAAAACATACACCCCCAACAATGGAGGATTTATCTTAAGCCAAGGTGAGAAGAAAGAGAATTAATAGAAGCAATTTAGTATTTTTCAACATATATATTTTTATTTTCGGTTGATACAATGTGCCTTGTTTGTCGTAAGGCATGTTTGAATTCTTTTTGAGAACATGTGGTTCATTGTAAAGAGCTCTTGGGTTTCAAGTACCGGCATGATATGGTTAGGGACGTTCTTTTTGACATATGTAGGCGTGCTGACATCTCCGTCAATAAAGAAGCACCCGTGAACTTCTTGACTGTCCCGTCGGATGAAAGATCCACACTCAGACCAACTGACGTTTTGGTTTTTGGATTGGTTGGAGGAAAACAGGCGTGCGTGGATCTTACTAGGGGTTTTCCTCCTGTGGGGTTGAGTAGCCGGGGTTTTACAGCAGGCCAGTCTGCTTTGAAAGCCGCCTTATGCAAAGTGACACGAAAAAACATGCATTAAAAAGCAACACGTACCAGGCTCGGGTCGTCCATCCCTCATCATGCTCCCTTGGGTCACGAAGTCAAGGTCAAAAGGGAATATCACATTGTCTATCCAGAAAAATTTGGTGTTCCAATTCTTCAGAGAATCAAGATTTTCCTCGTAACACTGGAGCGCCCTTGAGCGCTTGGAAAAGGATACCCAACCATTGGCCCATGAAGGGAGATAGAAAGCGCCAAAAAGGTTTAATGTAGGCTCTATATTAAGAACACAACAACTTATCTCGAAACTCGATACCTTGGTCGCACCTATACAGTGATAAAGGGATGCGTTTATTGGAAAACTCAAAGAATTTCGTATACACTCCTACCTTCCCAGTAGGGAAGCTCCCTATATGGGATTGAGGTCCTGGTACCTTGGGATAGAGGTTCGCTGGAATATAATATTCTGATGAGAATCGGAGTAATCTTGCTCGGTGATGCACAAGGTTATGTCGGATAGTAGCCTTACCATCTTCAGGGTAGGAGGCAAGATTGCTGTCGCAGGGTTTTATCTTATTCTGATGAAATTCGTAGATAAATATGAAGGTTTGTTAATGGCGACAAGGAATTTTTTACTATGTGTAGAAAAGTGAAATGAAGGCTGGGGGTATTTATACCTCTAGGGTTTACTGATTAGTCACGGGGATGCACGCCACGTGTAGCCCACTTGCATAATCTACTGGTGGAAGATGAATCGACTAGCTGACGTGTCTTGTATTTCTTACATTTACCGAGCGAGTTGATAAAAGGGAGGAGGTAGGTGCAGATTTTTGGTGGAAGGCATTTGAAACTTCTTTGTTACACTTCTCTTTTGTCACCAACTTAGATTCAAAGTGCGACTGCATTACTTTTATAGTCTAGTAGCAGCGACACGTCCTGTGACTACTAGACTGGAGGGACATGATGACGTATAGTTCCCAATAGGGCTATAAGATCGACCCACGGGCACTACCCGTATGTCAAACCGATTACGTATGTGTTGTGATAGACAACGCTGAAGCCCACGAGGCCCATCAAATCGCTGTCGCACACGGTTTCATAAGAACCGTACTCTGAATGTACGCGGACAGGGTCAAACATAATTATAATCTAATTAGGATTATGATTCACCTTAGTTAAGAGGATATGCACTCTCCTTATTTAAAGTGGTAAGGATCTTGTTGTATATGGTAATTATTTCTTACTTAGGCCACAAGATTAGGGAGGCCCAACTAGGGTTTCATCGGGTATATAAGGAACCCCCAAGGTTTCACAAAGGTACGATCTACGATAATCTTAAACCCTCACAAAAATATCTTAAACCGATTACTTACTCTCACACTGGAGTCTAATCGTGAGATACATTCCCACGGTAAGCCTAACAATTTTTGTTCTTTAGTGTGCAGGGTCTTCATATAAGTTCACTTGGCGCAAGAGTCGGAGTCCTCTACACCCGAATTAAGCCTAATTCGGGTTAAGCACGGTCCATACAACTTTTGTATCAACAGGATTACCCTTATAAATAATAGCGAAGCCAACGACAGTCTTTTGAGGGTGCAAAAACGACGTCATTTTAGGGTTGGGACGAGCTTGAAGTGAGTCGATTGAGCTAAATTGTGTAGTTTTAGAATGAAGCAATATCATATATAGAATGCATGTAAGAAGGAGGGTGTTTGTGTAATACATATACATTTACTGAGCTTGTGAATAAAAAGATCATTCCCAGGTTTGAATATTGCAACCCAACATGGAAAATTGGAAAATTTTGTTTCAAATTAGTAGATAGAATCATGCAAATTAAGTTTTATTAGGAAAAGATACATTATCACAGTTATTCAAATACAGAGCTAGCAGACCGAAAACCGACCTAGACTGAAAAACCAAACCGAACCGGACCGACTTAAATCGGACCGAAAAATTTCGATCCGGTCTTCGGTCCGAGGTTTTGGACCGTTTCGGTCATCGACCCGGGGTTTCGGCTATTTCGATCTTCGGTCCGAGCCCGGTGCTCAGCCTTAATGGACATAGATAAAAAAAGAAAAATCGTGCATAACTTGTAAGCGCCGTAACTAATAAAAACATACACCCAACAATGGAGGATTTACCTTAAGACAATGTGAGAAGAAAGAGAATTAATATAAGCAATTTAGTATTTTTCAACATATATCTTTTTATTTTCGGTTGATACAATGTGCCTTGTTTGTCGCAAGGCACGTTTGAATTCTTTTTGAGAACATGTGGTTTATTGTAAAGAGCTCTTGGGTTTCAAGTACCGGCATGATATGGTTAGGGACGTTCTTTTTGACATATGTAGGCGTGCTGGCATTTTCGTCAATAAAGAAGCACCCGTGAACTTCTTGAATGTCCCGTTGGATGAAAGATCCACACTCAGCCCGGCTGACGTTTTGATTTTTGGATGGGTTGAAGGAAAACAGGCGTGCGTGGATCTTACTAGGGTTTTTTTCCTCCTGTGGGGTTGAGTAGCCGGGGTTTTACATCGGGTCAGTCTGCTTTGAAAGTTGCTTTATACAAAGTGACGAAACATGAAAAAACATGCATTGAAAATCAACACGTACCAGGCTCGGGTCGTCCATCCCTCATCATGCTCCCTTGGGCCACGAAGTCAAGGTCAAAAGGGAATATGACATTGTCTATCCAGAAAAATTTGGTGTTCCAATTCTTCAGAGAATCAAGATTTTCCTCGTAACACTGGAGCGCCCTTGACTGCTTGGAAAAGGATACCCAACCATTGGCCCATGACGGGAGATAGAAAGCACCTAAAAAGTTTAATGTAGGCTCTATATTAAGAACACAACAGCTGATCTCGAAATTCGATACCTTGGCCGCACCTATACAGTGATAAAGGGATACGTTTATTGAAAAACTCAAAGAATTCCGTACACTCCTAACTTCTCATTAGGGAAGCTCCCTATATGGGATTGAGGTCCTGGTACCTCGGAATAGAGGTTCGCTGGAATATAATATTCTGATGAGAATTGGAGTAATTCTTGCTCGGTGATGCACGAGGTTATATCGGATAGTAGCTTTACCATCTTGGGGGTAGGAGGCAAGATTGGGGTCGTCGGGTTTTATCTTATTCTAGTGAAATTCACAAATAAATATGAAGGTTTGTTAATGGCGGCAAGGAATTTTTTACTATGTGTAGACAAGTGAAATGAAGGCTGGGGTATTTATACCTCTAGGGTTTACTGATTAGTCACGGTGATGCACGCCATGTGTCGCCCACTTGCACAATCTACTGCTGGAAGATGAATCGACTAACTGATGTGTCTTGTATTTCTTACATTTACCGAGTGAGTGGATAAAAGGGAGGAGGTAGGTGCAGATTTTTGGTGGAAGGAATTTGAAACTTCTTTGTTACACTTCTCTTTTGTCACCAACTTAGATTCAAAGTGCGACTGCATTACGTTTATAGTCTAGTAGCAGCGACACGCCCTGTGACTACTAGACTGGGGGGACATGATGACGTATAGTACCCAGTCGGGCTATAAGCCCGACCCACGGGTACTACCCGTATGTCGAACCGATTACGTATGGGTTGTGATAGACAACGTTGAAGCCCACGAGGCCCATCAAATCGTTGTCGCACACGGTTTCATAAGAACCGTACTCTGAATGTACGTGGACAGGGTTAAATATAATTATCATCTAATTAGGATTATGATTCACCTAAGTTAAGAGGATATACACTCTCCTTATTTATAGTGGTAAGGATCTTGTTGTATATGATAATTATCTCTTACTTAGGCCGCAAGATTAGGGAGGCCCAACTAGGGTTTCATCGGGTATATAAGGAACCCCCCAATGTTTTACAAAGGTACGATCTACGATACTCTTAAACCCTCACAAAATTATCTTAAACCGATTACTTACTCTCACACTGGAGTCTAATCGTGAGATACATTCCCACGGTAAGCCAAACGGTGTTTGTTCTTTAGTGTGCAGGGTATTCATACAAGTTCACTTGGTGCAAGAGTCGAAGTCCTCTACACCCGAATTAAGCCGAATTCGGGTTAAGCACGGTGCATACAACTTTTGTATCAACAAGAATTACCCTTATATATAATAGCGAAGCCAACGACAGTCTTTTGAGGGAGCAAAAACGACGTCATTTTAGGGTTGGGACGAGCTTGAAGTGAGTCGATTGAGCTAAATTGTGTAGTTTTAGGGTCACACGGAGTCATTTTGGGACGACTTTGATGGTTTAAATTTCTACTAAAGTAACCGATGTCGTTTTGAATGTTAAAAAATGAAAGTTTATGGACTTATATATTTAATAGTCGTGTGTTAGGATCGAACTCGAGATTACGGGATTGCACACAATACGTATAGAGTTAATTTATTTAATAAATATATTTATATGTTTATTAAATTTAAATCGAGCTATAACTCTAAATGAACGTTAAGTATTAAGAGTTTAGGTTTAACGGTCGTTATGGAATTAAATAGAAGAGGAAAGAAAAGTCCGGAACACCCTTTAAGGGGTGTCCGAAAGTCAGCTAGAAACAAGAGGGGGGGGGGGGGGGGGGGGAGAAGGAATTTTTCCTTGACTTTGTTTACTAGGGCTACAAGTTCTTAGGCCTATATAAACAAACCCCTACCCTCATAATTCTTTACACTACAAATCTTTTCTTCTCTCCCTCTCTCCTTGCGATCGCCGGCCTAGCACACCGTTAGGGTTCTTTGGTTATCGATTTTGCTATTTAGTCAAGTCCTAGCCCCTCTCTAGGGTTGTTGGGTTGATTATTCTATTAGAAGTTGTAGCTAGGTTTACACGTACTATCATTACGATTAACTCGTCGTAATACGTTTGTACAAGAACGTAATATAGTCTTACTTTAGACTATATCTTGGTGAATTAGTTATTGTTCGTGGATTGCTTAGGAAAAGGTATGTAAACCTAATTCAATTAATTATAATTGTGTTAATTATGATCTTGTTAAAATTTGCTTCCGCTATATGTGCCTTGTTCTTGTTTAGGGTTTTAATAATTGTTATGAACTTTATAAACCTTCAGTGGCATCGAGAGCCGTTTTAACATGTTATAATTATCGAAAAATCTAATTTTTTTTAACTAATATTGTTTTGCGTTAAAAATACATGTTATTTAGGTTTTCTTAAAATTTTAGGGTTTTGTTTTTTTTTAAATTGGTTTTGCCGATTTTTTTTAAAAAAAAAAATGTTTTGAAACCCTAAATTACATGTTGTATGTTTTAGATTAAAAATTGCATGATTAATTGTTATGTCATGTAGTTTTTTTTCTTACGATCCGTAGAGATGTTGTAAAACCCGCATGCTTTTACCATGAATAGTACCCTTATGATCGTACGTACATGATTAGAACTTTCCTTTTATAACACGTTTACGTTTCACGAACAAGAATTACAAGTATTACGTACGTGTTATAACACGATAAGTATTTATTACGTATTAAGACACGATAATTATTTCAATAATAATTATAATCACGAACATACGAACATGAAATCATGAACGTAAATAATCACGAGCTTAGTATTACGTATGTATGTATATTTATTACGATCATGAATAAATATTATAAGACACGAACGATAACTATTAAATCACGTAAAACACGAACACGAGAACACACTAAATATTTGTCACGAGAAAAGTCCGGGTAACCCCTTGTGGCCCCCCTTAACCACGGCTACAACAAGAAAAGGGCCAAGCCCATGCAAACTTTACTAAACATGAAATCAAGGGAAAACTATTTTCATAATTCAAGAATTTAGAAAATAATTAAAACCCTAAATCTTTTCTTTCTCCTCTCCTTTGGCTGTCGGGTTTAACACACCCCAAAGGGTGTGTTTGGTTGATTTTGGTGATTGATCTATTGCAAGTGTGTTAGTGTGTTCATCCTCCTTGATTCACGTGATCGGTATAACCCTAAACCTTTTTCTTTTTATGTTTTTATTTAAATCAAGAACACATGAATCATGAATGTTTTAAAAACAAGTAAACACATGTTAATTAATCATGGGGGTAAATTAATTAAGGGTTTAAGGGGTCTTTGTTTGTTGGCTGACGCATGAACCGAGCCCCAAGGGGGTCTCGGTTTGTTTTTGATTCGCACCACCGAGACCTCAAGGTCTCGGTGTGGTGGTCTTGTGTCTCGGCAGCAGGGAAAAGAGGAACCCCGACCTTGGTCGGGGTATGTCTTGGCTCGGGTGGGTCTCGGCTAAAACAAAGGACCACCACCGGCTTATGCCGGTGGCTAAATATGGAAAGCAGGGGGAGCCCTAGCCGCGGCAGCAAGGGGAACCGCCGGGTAGTCGATGGGAACTTTTGCTAGCCGGCGGCTAGTATTGACCAAGGGTGCATTTGGTTGCTGGTTCACGGGTTTAATCTGGTCCGGTTCACAACATGTTAGATTTAAAACACGGTTCGATTCATGGGTTACTTCTTACAAGATTAATTATATTTACAAGTTTATTTTTTTACAAGACTTAAATTAAATTAATTAAAACACGTACATGATTAATTTAATTTATACATGACTTAGGTTATTAATTTTATTATTAATACATGAATTTTAACCTAAGTACTTATCATTTTAATTAGACTATATAATTAATTAATTATTAAAATCATGACTTATAATTAATTAATTTACATGACTTAGGTTATATTATTAATAGAAAATAATACATGTTTTAACCTAAGTATTTTTACCTTTATTTAATTAAATCATGTATATTTAATTAAATACTTTAACCTATAGTTTATTTAAATCAAAATGAATAATTAATAAACTATACTATTTAATTACATGACTTAGAATATTAATCAGTAAACATTTAAGCTTATATAACTAGCTTAATAATCCAACTTATTTCTATTTATGAAAACTTTCTATTTTTAGAAATTTATTTAATTAAGGCAGCTAATCTATTTATGGAAACTTTCTATTTTTTAGAAACTTATCTATTTTAAGCAGTAAATCTATTTTTGGAAACTTACTATTTTTGGAAACTTTCTATTTTTAGAAACTTTCTATTTTTGGAAACTTTCTAATTTTGGAAACTTTCTATTTTAGGAAACCTGCTATTTTTAGAAAGTTACTTATTATTACACAACAAGTATAATAATACATGAAATACAAGAGATACTTAAACAGAATAGACAGAATACATGATAAACACAGTATAAAGCTTAAATCAGTAAAACATGACATGAACATATAAAACAAGCTAAGACATGATATAAAACCAGTTACGTGCTCAGTAATCAGATACTTATACACGTATGTATTTATGTAGCATTAGTGATACCGAAGTAGGACTCTCTTCCGTTCGTCTTCTTCGTTCACTGGACATAAGGTACGGATTCTTCGTCCTTTCAGTATGGACATTCTTCCTTATTAGGATTTCCCGTATGCAGCCAACTGTTTTCCCCAGTATATGTTTTATATGTTTTTGAATTGATTATGTTTAATTAGAATACCTAAAGCTATATACATGCATGACCAGTTTCACCTAGTTATGAAGGTACCATAATCATAACACTAGAGGCACCACTGTTATGACTTCACCACGGCGGAGTGATAGCTCGTGGCGTCCCTTTCAGCTTTTGGCCATATTATTATTATTAGGTGGGGCGTATGGGTGCATCCTAGTTTACATGTTTTCAGCAGATTATTTAGGTGAATGTGGTGTGTGCCTTGCATCCTTCACAAGGAGCTGATCCCTCCTACCCAAAACCAGTATATTAAATTAGAGGCAGCCCCTCTAATTTGCATGACGAGGTCACCCCTCCAAGTATTCATGCACGTGGATAATTCATGACCTATATTGGCTAATGGTAAATATGTTAAATAGTTTTTACAAGATAAACATAAGGCTTTTCAAACTATAAAACCAGTTTTACTAAGATATAACCAGGTTATCCAGGACATAGTCTTTTCCACTGCTTCATGTTTTATGCTTATATTATTCATGCTTTACTTGTATATCCGTGCACTAAGCGTTATGCTCAGCCGTTTTCCTTTTCATGTTCCCAAAAACGGCAGGTACTCAGGGACGCTCGTAGACTTTAAGCTTACGCGCATATGGATTGGAAGCTTCATAGCCTTCTTTACTTTCTGCATTTCTTTATACTTTGATACTCATTTCCATGGAAATTGTTTAGTCCTTTCATTTACAGTACTTATGTTTGTGTGTGATGAGTTATACTTTTAGAGTACCGATGTTTGATTCCGGTATTTCCTTTATGGTCATGTAATGTTTAGACATTTATCCTTGTATGCTTTGATGACACACCATAATCACGCGTGACATTCCATTTATCAAAATGGGGTGTTACAATTATGGTATCAGAGCCTGGTTTCGACCTTTAGGCTCTCAAAACACGATCTGTGATTAGTGGGTAGTCACTATTGTCTTCCTAGAACTGACAGTCGGTTTTCATGCATTCATCATTTTCATGCATACATATATATGTCATTGTCGCAGGTTTATGACTAAGTAATGGTTGGTACAGGACTGGCCCTATTTAGTCGCATGTGCTTTTATCGAAACTTTTAAATTTGGGACCGACCCATTGGCGTCCCCTCGCCATGTCTTTTGTTTTGAGTGATCTGACCATAGGCGTTCACTCTCGCGCATACAAAAGTTTTCATAAAACTGCATCATGCATTCATGTACTAGTTTTCCTGCATAAAATTTTTCTCATGATTTATTGGTATAAATTTTTTCATGTATATAGTTTTTGTTTTAATCAGTTTAATCATGTATTTATGTTATACTGTCAGATGGTTCTCACACGTGAGCAGGAACAACTCAATGCAGCAATCCAAGCTGCAATGCAAGCTATGCTTCCTCAACTAAGGAACGAAATCAGGGCTGAGGTTCAGGCTGCCAACAACCAGCAGCAGCACCCAGTACCTCCTCCTCCTCCAGCAACATTGGCCACATGGCTGGAGAGATTCAATAAGCTCCTCCCTCGAGCTTTCGAGAGAACAGATAGCCCTAGTGAAGTTGAAAGCTGGTTGGCTCACATTAAGAAGATCTTCGATGCTATGGACTGTGACCCCGTCTTCAAGTCGAGGTTGGCATGCTACCGGTTCGAAGGTGATGTGTTAGCATGGTGCTGAAGCAATCTGAGGGAGGTGATGATTGGGTGGCTGGTTTGACTTGGGCTCAGTTCAGGGATAGGGTAATGGAACAGTTCTTTCCCAAGGATGAGCAAGACAAGCTGAAGAGGGAGTACCATGGGATCCGACAGAGAGCTGGGGACAATAGCAACGAGTTCATGCAGCGCTTTCTTCGCTTGGCTGGTTTCCTTGGTGCAGCAGCAGGTACTCCTGAAGAGCAGGCACACCACTTCAGGTGGGATCTTCGTGCATTGGTCGCAAACAACTTGGTGTGTGCTACGTTCAACACGGTAGCACAAGTGGCCGATGCAGCACGTAAGCTGGAGATGATGCAGGAAAGAGATGAGTTCGGGGAAGCAGAGAGACCCGATAAGAGGTAAACATTCATATTCTAACGGTGGCCAATCCGTATTCTTTCAGTATATGTCGATATTTCATCTCTTAAATTGTATCTTCCAGGCAGAAGACTGGGGACCGGTCTTAGCCGGATACTCAACAACAGCCTAATCAGCCCAAGGGAAACGGTCAGACTCACGACCGTTCTGCTACGGATAAGCGTGGCGGTAATGATAATTACCGTAACAACGCTGGACACTCCAACAGCAGTAGGTCCTTATACTTACTCATTTTCTTATGATTACATGTTATAATTCTTAATTCTAACAAATTAGCAAATCATCTACCATGAATCATGGTAACGGGAGGGACCAGAACCAGAGAGGTTCACAGCCTAACCGTCCAGCTATCACTGGTATTCAATCTTACGATTATCCGCATTGTCCTTTGTACCTATTATCATGTCTCATGTATATTGTTTTTATCAGGCTCTCAGCCAGTCAGGACACCTGCTGGAGGATATACTCATCCTCTTTTCTCTAATTGCCACCGTAGGCACCTAGGGCCATGTCGCCGCGACAACGACGCATTCTACAATTGTGGTCTTCCTGACCACACATGAAGGATTGCCGCAAGGGCAAGATGGAGGGTACACCGGGACATGCTGATACCAAGCCGCCTCCTACTAGTGGATGCGTTTACACGACATCTCGCGATCAGGCCAACAAGTCTACAGGTACCATCACTAGAATCTTGTATATGTATGGTCAAGCTGCATGTGTTCTGTTTGATACGGGTGCTACTAACTCGGTCATTTCTACTGCTTATGCCAAGAATGTTAGGATACTCCCAATGCCACTAGAGAATATACTGAGTATTTCCACGCCTTTGAGAGACTCTGTACGCATAACCCATGTGTACAAGAGCCTTCCCCTAGAGTTTGACGACAAGGTTCGTCCTGTTGACGCACTTCCGCTGGACATGAATCATTTTGACATGATTTTGGGCATGGATTGGCTATCCAAGCATCATGCTACCATAGATTGCCATTCATATCGAGTCATCTTTGGTGATGTTAATGCGCCAGAGTACATTCACAATGGGTTCGTACCCGACAGGTCTGTACAAATCATATCAACCCTGCAAGCACGTGCATTACTTTCACATGGTCGTGAGGGTTATCTAGCTACTGTTCATGACATGGATGCTGAATCCCCATCAATTCAGAATCAGCCGATAGTGTCAAAATTTCCAGATGTATTTCCAGAAGAACTTCTAGGCTACCACCCGCACGTGAAGTAGAATTTAATATCGAGCTCATCCCAGGAGCTGAGCCGATTTCCAAGGCTCCTTATCGCATGGCTCCCATAGAGTTGAAGGAGCTGAAGGATCAATTGCAAGAACTTCTGGAACGAGGCTTTATTTGACCGAGTGCATCTCCATGGGGCGCACCGGTCTTATTCGTTAAGAAGAAGGACGACAGTATGCGTCTTTGCATAGACTATCGCGAGCTCAACAAGATTACCATCAGGAATAGATATCCACTACCATGTATAGACGATCTGTTTGACCAACTCCAAGGGGCCAAACATTTCTCCAAGATTGATCTTAGGTCGGGCTATCATCAACTACGGGTTAAGGAGCAGGACATCGCCAAGACTGCTTTCCGTACACGCTATGGCCACTACGAATTTGTAGTCATGCCATTTGGCCTTACCAATGCTCCAGCAGTGTTCATGGATTTGATGAACAAAATCTTCCATGAATTTCTGGACAAGTTCGTCATTGTCTTCATTGACGACATCCTTATTTTCTCTAAGTCCAAGGAGGAACACAAAGATCATCTTCGTACAGTACTACAGATTCTTCGTCAGAAGCAGCTGTATGCTAAATTCTCCAAGTGTGAGTTCTGGTTAGACAAAGTGGCATTCTTAGGTCACATTGTATCAGCAGAAGGAATCACGATGGATCCAGCGAAGGTTGAGGCTATTACCAAATGGCCAAGGCCGACATCAGCGACTGAAGTGCGCAGTTTCCTAGGCTTAGCTGGTTATTACCGTAGGTTCGTGGAGAACTTTTCCCGCTTAGCACTACCATTGACCAAACTGATGCAGAAAGGGGAGAAATTCGTCTGGACTGAAGAACGAGGGAAGAGCTTTGAAGACCTAAAGCAGAAGTTAGTATCTGCACCGATTCTTACTCTCCCATCTGGTACAGGTGGATTTCAGATCTACAGTGATGCATCGGGGAAGGGACTTGGCTGTGTTCTCATGCAACATGGGAAAGTGATCGCGTACGCTTCACGGCAGCTTAAGCCTTATGAGGAAAATTACCCTACACATGACTTGGAACTTGCAGCAGTCGTGTTTGCATTGAAGATATGGAAGCACTACTTGTATGGAGAATCATGTGACATTTTCACGGACCACATGAGCTTGAAGTATATCTTTACTCAGCGTGAATTGAACATGAGACAGAGGAGATGGTAAGAGCTGTTGAAGCGACTAGACATAGAGATCATGGTACGTGGACAACACGGTTACTGGGCTAATCTTAGAGTAGAACCCGAGTTACTATCTAAGATCAAGGAATCTCAGAAAGATGATGGAGAAATCTGGGCGATAATTCAGAATTTGGAGAAGCAGACAGAATTTTGAGTAGACGCAGATGGTATCTTATGGCAGGGCACGAGACTTTGTGTTCCTGATGACCAAGAACTCCGGGAAGCATTGTTAGCTGAGGCTCATAGCTCCCCATTCTCTATTCATCCTGGTTCGACCAAGATGTACCATGACATCAAGCATTACTTTTGGTGGAGTGGTATGAAACAGGATGTTGCTACTTACGTCTCCAAATGTCTTACCTGCCAGCAGGTTAAGATCGAGCATCAGCGGTCTGGCGGTTTTCTTCAACCGTTAGATATTCCAGAGTGGAAGTGGGACAAAATCACCATGGATTTTGTTACTGGTCTTCCGCCGACAAAGAAGAAGCACGATGTAATTTGGGTTATCGTTGATCGACTTACCAAATCAGCTCATTTCTTACCGATCCGCAAGGAAGATTCGGTCAATAAACTCGCTGATACCTATAGAAGGGAGATCATGAGACTTCACGGTGCTTCATCCAGCATCGTCTCAGACAGAGATCCTCGTTTCACTTCGCGATTCTGGAGAAGTCTGCAGAAAGCTTGGGGTACACAACTTAAGCTTAGCACGACTTTTCATCCTCAAACAGACGGGCAGTCAGAGCGAACGATTCAGACATTGGAAGACATGTTGAGGTCATGTGCGCTGGAATGGACGGGTGATTGGGACGATTATATCTGTTTGGTGGAGTTTGCATACAACAACAGTTGGCACACAAGTATCAAGTGTGCTCCTTTCGAGATGTTGTATGGGAGAAAGTGTCGCGCCCCAATCTGCTGGGATCAGGTTGGTGAGCGAACACTTGAAGGACCAGAAATCATAGAGTTGACTAATGAGAAGGTCGCAGTAGCTAAGCAGAAACTGCAAGAAGCACGGTCATGTCAGAAGAGTTATGCAGACAAGCATCGTAGGGACTTACATTTTAACGTAGGAGATCACGTTTTCCTTAAGGTTTCGCCGGCACGTGGTGTTAGACATTTTGGAACAAAAAGGAAGCTCATTCCTCGATTTATCGGACCGTTTGATGTCATTGAACGAGTCGGTGAAGTATCTTACCGTTTAGCGTTACCTCCGCAACTTTCTCATATTCACGATGTTTTCCATGTGTCCTTACTCAGAGGGTACATGTATCATCCCCTTCACATGGTTCAGTATCCACTGGAACAGATTCATGAAGATCTCACTTTCATAGAAGAACCCGAACGAGTTCTTGACAGACAAGAACGAGTCATGAGAAGGAAGACGATTCCATTCGTCAAAATCCTTTTGAGGGATCATACCTAGCGGGAAGCCACTTGGGAAACAGAGGAGTCTATCCGGGCTTCTTACCCTCATTTCATATTTTAAATTCGGGTATGTTCTTCTTTTCTAGTTTACTTTATCTATAATTCGGGGACGAATTATTCTTTTAGGGGGAAAGAGTTGTAAAACCCGCATGCTTTTACCATAAATATTACCCTTATGATCGTACGCACATGATTAGAACTTTCCTTTTATAGCACATTTACGTTTCACGAACAAGAATTACAAGTATTACGTACGTGTTATAACACGATAAGTATTTATTACGTATTAAGACACGATAATTATTTCAATAATAATTATAATCACGAACATACGAACATGAAATCATGAACGTAAATAATCACGAGCTTAGTATTACGTATGTATGTATATTTATTACGATCATGAATAAATATTATAAGACACGAATGATAACTATTAAATCACGTAAAACACGAACACGAGAACACACTAAATATTTGTCACGAGAAAAGTATGGGTAACCCCTTGTGGGCCCCCTTAACTGCGGCTATAACAAGAAAAGGGCCAAGCCCATGCAAACTTTACTAAACATGAAATCAAGGGAAAACGCTTTTCATAATTCAAGAATTTAGAAAATAATTAAAACCCTAAATCTTTTCTTTCTCCTCTCCTTTGGCCGCTGGGTTTAACACACACCAAAGGGTGTGTTTGGTTGATTTTGGTGATTGATCTATTGCAAGTGTGTTAGTGTGTTCATCCTCCTTTATTCACGTGATCGGTATAACCCTAAACCTTTTTCTTTTTATGTTTTTATTAAAATCAAGAAAACATGAATCATGAATGTTTTAAAAACAAGTAAACACATGTTAATTAATTATGGGGGTAAATTAATTAAGGGTTTATGAGGTGTTTGTTTGTTGGCCGACGCATGAACTGAGCCCCAAGGGGGTCTCGGTTTGTTTTTGATTCGCACCACCGAGACCTCAAGGTCTCGGTGTGGTGGTCTTGTGACTCGGCAACAGGGAAAAGAGGAACCCCGACCTTGGTCGGGGTATGTCTTGGCTCGGGTGGGTCTCGGCTAAAACAAAGGACCACCACCGGCTTATGCCGGTGGCTAAATATGGAAAGCAGGGGGAACCCTAGCCGCGGCAGCAAGGGGAACCGCCGGCTAGCCGGTGGGAACTTTTGCTAGCCGGTGGCTAGTATTGACCAAGGGTGCATTTGGTTGCCGGTTCACGGGTTTAAGCCGGTCCGGTTCACAACATGTTAGATTTAAAACACGGTTTGGTTCATGGGTTACTTCTTACAAGATTAATTATATTTACAAGTTTATTTTTTTACAAGACTTAAATTAAATTAATTAAAACACGTACATGATTAATTTAATTTATACATGACTTAGGTTATTAATTTTATTATTAATACATGAATTTTAACCTAAGTACTTATCATTTTAATTAGACAATATAATTAATTAATTATTAAAATCATGACTTATAATTAATTAATTTACATGACTTAGGTTATATTATTAATAGAAAATAATACATGTTTTAACCTAAGTATTTTTACCTTTATTTAATTAAATCATGTATATTTAATTAAATACTTTAACCTATAGTTTATTTAATTCACATGAAATAATTAATAAATTATACTATTTAATTACATGACTTAGAATATTAATCAGTAAACACTTAAGCTTATATAACTAGCTTAATAATCCAGCTTATTTCTATTTATGAAAAATTTCTATTTTTAGAAACTTTTTTAATTAAGGCAGCTAATCTATTTATGGAAACTTTCTATTTTTAGAAACTTATCTATTTTAAGCAGTAAATCTTTTTTTGGAAACTTTCTATTTTAGGAAACCTGCTATTTTTAGAAAGTTATTTATTATTACATAAAAAGTATAATAATACATGAAATACAAGAGATACTTAAACAGAATAGACATAATATATGATAAACAAAGTATAAAGCTTAAATCAGTAAAACATGACATGAACATATAAAACAAGCTAAGACATGATATAAAATCAGTTACGTACTCAGTAATCAGATACTTATACACGTATGTATTTATGTATCATTAGTGATACCGAAGTAGGACTCTCTTCCGTTCATCTTCTTCGTTCACTGGACATAAGGTACGGATTCTCCGTCCTTTCAGTATAGACATTCTTCCTTATTAGGATTGCCCGTATGCAGCCAACTGTTTTCCCCAGTATATGTTTTATATGTTTTTGAATTGCTTATGTTTAATTAGAATACCTAAAGCCATATACATGCATGACCAGTTTCACCTAGTTATGGAGGTATTATAACCATAACACTAGAGGCACCAGTGTTATGACTTTACCACGGTAGAGTGATAGCTCGTGGCGTCCCTTTCAGCTTTTGGCCATACTATTATTATCAGGTGGGGCGTATGGGTGCATCCTAGTTTACATGTTTTCAGCAGATTATTCAGGTGAATGTGGTGTGTGCCTTGCATCCTTCACAAGGAGCTGATCCCTCCTACCCAAAACCAGTATATTAAATTAGAGGCAGCCCCTCTAATTTGCATGACGAGGTCACCCCTCCAAGTATTCATGCACGTGGATAATTCATGACCTATATTGGCTAATGGTAAATATGTTAAACAGTTTTTACAAGATAAACATACGGCTTTTCAAACTATAAAACCAGTTTTACTAAGATATAACCAGGTTATCCAGGACTTAGTCTTTTCCGCTGCTTCATGTTTTATGCTTATATTATTCATGCTTTACTTGTATATCCGTGCACTGAGTGTTATGTTCAGCCGTTTTCCTTTTCATGTTCCCAAAACGGCAGGTACTCAGTGACGCTCGTAGACTTTAAGCGTACGTGCATATGGATTGGAAGCTTCCTAGCCTTCTTTACTTTATGCATTTCTTTATACTTTGATACTCATTTCCATGTACATTGTTTAGTCCTTTCATTTACAGTACTTATGTTTGTGTGTGATGAGTTCTGCTTTTGGAGTGCCGATGTTTGATTCCGGTATTTCCTTTATGGTCATGTAATGTTTAGACATTTATCCTTGTATGCTATGATGACACGCCATAATTACGCGTGACATTCCATTTATCAAAATGGGGTGTTACAAATGTAATTGTTAAGATATGTGGGTGGATCCATGATCAACATGCGTGTATTTTCATGGATCGTAAAATCAAACGTGTTATATGTTTTATTTTGTTTCAATAAATATATAATTAGGAAAGACTTTTTATGAACATGAAAACCCTAGATTTTCAATTTATTGAATAAAATCCTTTGTATGTGGTTTTATGATTTATTTATTGCACATATAATTGTTATTATGTGTTTATGATTTAGTTTTTTTTGTACCTTTGTGTTTTCATGCATTTTTTTATGTATGTTGTAAACAAGGGTATTTTTTTTAAGAAAAATAATATGGACTAAATCATATTCAACATTAAGATTTGTTTTGAGATCTAAATTTCATATAATTACGTTGATTGGTGATTTGCAATAATAATTTAACGGCCTACTCAATTCTGACAAACTATAAAGTGGGTATAACGCGCTGCTGGTCATGTACCCGGCTAAGGAAGGAGGTTATGCCATTGTCGCTGACCAAATTCCTGGCTCGCCTGTGCGTCAAAATTGGAATTACCTATGATTATTATTTGTATTACACCTTAAGGTTGATTTACCGCAAATTCACATCTGAAACACAATGAATAAGGTTATTGCTTTGTGCGCAATCGAAATCTAGCAAAAGTACGTTGGAGAATAGTTGTGGGTAAAATTTTTTGATTGGTTTTAACCAATACCTCAACATAATATATGTAGAAATTTAGTCTTGTGAAAAAGTTTACTAAATGTTTTATTAAACTTATGATATGGAGATGTATGCATGCTTCTCAATACATTGATTTTGACATCAAATTTATACCCTTAAAATTTAAGTTGAATGCCATCTAATTGACGGACACTTGAAGTTACAATATCATTATATGAGATTTGGATGATGTTATGATGGAAAGAAAACTTTTCATAGAATGAGAATTCGCGTGATAAGTTTCACGTTCTTTAGATTAGACGACTTAATTAAGTTACTCAGTGAGATCTGGAAACTTAAGGTATTCAGAGGGGATGAAACATGTTTACAATGCAAAACGTTCTTTTGGCAACGTAAGTCCCTAAAATATATGGAAATTGGAAATTGTTTGCCAATAAATTGTTCGACAAGTTACTATGTTGAATACGTTCATTACTAGCAGATCAACTGATGAAATAGATTTATGTCAATATAGGTTCTAGTTTTCAAGGAAAATACTATGGTTAATTTACCCGGGTAATTATATTTTCTTGAAAGTATTTATCGAAAATACTAATTATTTGAACTTATTTATGTAGAAATGGCTCAACCCGATAATAACGCTTTAAGTTCTGCGTTCAAAATGTTTTTTTGATCGTCCATAACTTACTGGCCAAAACATCAACGATTGATATCGCTCACTAAGAATTGTCTTGAGAGTAGCGAGTACTATTGATTACTTGTCCACGTCGTTTTCGGCTAACCTTGCTGAAGGAGCTTTAGAAGCCGAAAGGCTTGATCACAACGCTGAAGTTAAGAAGCACTCTGATGTGGATTGCTTAATGCTTGGGAAAATGTCACGTTCTCTTCAAAAGAAGTTTGAGCTATTTCCTCCTATGCGCATGCTTTATGAACTCAAGGCAATGTTTGAGAAGCCCCAAGCTGTGGAGCTCTACGACTTAGTAGATGCTTTGCATAGCTGTAAGCAAACCCCTGGAAAGTCCGCAAGTGCACACTATATGGAAATGAGAGGTTACATGGAACAAATCATTGCACTTGGGAAACCCTATGACCATGATATGGCGATTAACTTGATCAATAGGTCCCTTAACAAGGACTTTGATGATTTTTTTAGGAACTATAATATGAATTACACGGGGAAGACAATTAATGATTTGCATGCAATGCTCATTGACTATGCAAAGGGGTTAAAGGACAAGGCATCTATCTGTACTAACCATACAAAAGGGTAGAGTGAGTAAGCCAAAACCGCAAGTGAACAAGAAGAAAGGCAAATGCAAAGCTGATAAGAGCAAGCAAGTTGCGAATGATCAAAAGCCTATGTAGAACTTTGCCAAGAAGAATTAATCCCAAAAGGATGATACTTATAACTATTTCAAGGCATGTGGTCACTGGTAGAGGAACTGCCCTCTTCACCTCGATGAGTTGCGAGAAATAAAGAAGAAGGCTGAGCAGAGCGATGTAGCTTCAGGTACTTTATTTATGATTGAATTATTTAATTTGACATACAAGTTAAATTCTTGGGTATATGATATGGGATGCGATATTAACATTTGTAATATGCTGCAGGGATTTAAGTTGGAAATGAAGCTATCTTATGGGGAACAATATCTGCAAGTGGGAAATGGTGCACAAGCAGATGTTGAAGCTATAGGAACGTTTAATTTAGTTTTACCTTCGAGTTTAGTACTGATTTTAAACGATTGTCATTATGCACCTTCAATTGTTAGGGGTGTTATTTCCTTCTTGTTTGTTAAATCTTGGATTTATTCACACAATTGATAATAATGGAATTTATGTTTTTAAAGATGGTATTTTCTATTTTAATGCAATTTCTATGAATGGTGTGTTTGAAATTGACATGCATGATAATGATTCCAAGTATAATACTAATTCTGTCTTTAGCATGAATTAAAAGAGAAAGTTAGACAAGAACTCTTCTTATCTTTGACATTGTAGAGTTTCCCGTATTGGGAAGACTCGCATACAAAAGCTTCAACGTGAAGGTCTTTAGAAAACTATCAATGATGAATCATTTGAGAAATGTGAGTCTTGTATCTATTGGAAGATGACCAAGAAACCTTTTAATAGCAATATTAAAAGGGCTACTGATCTACTTGGTTTAATACACATTGATGTGTGTGGACCTCTTAGACACGTGTCAAGGAAAGGTGCTAGCTACTTCTTAACATTTACGCATGATTATAGCCATTATGGTTATGTTTATTTACTTAAACATAAACATGAGGTATTTGAAACATTCAAAGTGTTTAAAGCAGAAGTAGAATTGCAACTAGGAAAGAAGATTAAAGCTCTTCGTTCTGATAGAGGTGGTGAATATTTAAGTCAAGAGTTTAAAGATTATCTAAGTGAGAATGGAACTGTTCAGAATCTTACTTCTCCCTATACTCCACAACAAAATGGTGTATCCGAAAGGAGAAATCATACACTATTAGATATGGTGCGATCTATGTTTAATCTTACAGCTTTGCCATTATCCTTTTGGGACTATGCTTTAGAATTTGTTGTTCGCATTTAAATATGGTTCCCACGAAGAAGGTTGATAAGACACCATATGAACAATGACATGGCAAAAAGCAATATTTGTCTTATTTAAAGGTTTGGGGTTGCGAGGCGTATGCGAAACATGACTCATGTGATAAACTCCAACAACGATCTGTGGGTTACTACTTTTATTATCAACGTGAGAACAAAGTTATTGTTGCTAGGTATGGAGACTTCCTTGAAAGTGATCTTGTAAATCAAAAAGTCAATGGGAGAAATTATGATCTTGAAGAGAGTCATATAGATACAATACCTTCTGATGAAAATACTAGCGAAATAATTCCTACAGAACCCGAAAGTCTGGGAGTTCCACCAAAAATAATTCCTCTACGTAGGTCTGAAAGGACTATACGTGCACCAAGAAAACTATGTCTTAACATAGAGGATGATGATGATGATGAAGTAGGGGATCTTGGTGAACCTTCTAGTTATAAATCCGCCATACTTGATCCTGAAAAGGATAAGTGGATGGTTGCAATGGATGAGGAAATGAAATCCATGAGAATTAATAAAGTTTGGATTCTTGTAGATCAACCACCAAATGCTAAAGTAGTGAAACATAAGTGGATATACAAGAAGAAAACTGATATGGATGGTGAAGTACAACCTTATAAAGCTCGTTTAGTAGCTAACGGTTTTACACAAACCTTTGGTGTAGAATATAAGGAGACGTTTTCTCCTGTAGCAGACTTAAGATCTATTAGGATTCTCATAGCTATAGCAGCATACTATGACTACGAGATATGACAAATGGATGTTAAAACTGCCTTCTTGAACGGTTGCTTAGATGAGGATATCTATATGCAACAACTGGAAGGGTATGTTGATCTTAAGTATCCAAAACGTGTGTGCAAACTTCAAAGATCTATTTATGGTTTGAAGCAAGCATCACGTCAATGGAACAAAGAATTTAATGAAGAAATCAAGAAGTTTGGATTTATTCAAAATCGTGATGAGCCATGTGTATATCACAAAGCTAGTGAGAGTGATATAGTATTCCTAATTTTATATGTTGATGACATATTAATCATGGGAAGTAACATTCCAAGACTTAAAGAAGTTAAGGATTATCTTTATAAATGTTTTTCTTTGAAGGATTTAGGAGCAGCTGCATACATTCTGGGAATTAAAATCTATCGAGATAGGAATAGACGGCTAATTGGTCTTTGTCAAGATGCTTATATTGACAAAATATTAATGAAGATGCATAATTCTAAGAAAGGTTTTCAACCTATGAAAGTTAAGCATAATGTAAGTCATGAGATGGATGCATCTACTCCTGAAAAGGAGGCTTACATGAGAAAGGTGCCTTATGCTTCGGCTGTAGGATCTATTATGTATGCTGTAAGATGCACAAGACCTGATGTGGCGTTTGCTCAGAAATTGGTCAGTCGGTACCAATAAAATCCAGGGAAGCTCCATTAGACTGCTGTTAAACATATTCTAAAGTATTTAAGGAGTACGAAAGATATGTTTTTGGTATCTGGAGGGAAACCATACACATAATTGAATGTAACAGGTTTCTGTGATGCGTCCTAGCAATGTGATAAATACGATACGAAGTCTCAGACGGGTTACGTGTTTGTTATCAATGGAGGAGCAGTTGACTGGAAGAGCAAGAAGTAGAAAACGATTGCAATGCATGCGACTCAATCTGAGTACATGCCTGCTTCAGAAGCTGCAATGGAAGCTGTTTGGATTACGAAGTTTATTGGAGATCTTAGAGTAATGCCTTTATTGAAAGAACCTATTGATATGTATTGTGACAATTCTGCTGCAATCATATTCGCTAATGAGTCTGGAGTCATGAAAGGCTCCAAACACTTTAGACGTAGATATCACTACGTCCGAGAACAAGTTGAAGCTCGTGAAATCAAATTATTAAAAGTTCGCACGGATGATAACGTAGCCGATCCTTTAACTAAGGTGTTGCCTATAGGAAAGGTTATTGAACATGCCAAAAGCATTGGGCTTCAATTTGCTAGCGATTTCATGCAATAAATCTGTGGTTAGTATTTGGATAAACGATGTTAAGACATTATTATCCTATTTTACATGTTTTAATCCATGAATATTATTTTGTATTCTAAATTTCAGTTGTCGATTAATAATATGGGAGTATTATTAAATTAAGACAAATCAAAATTGCGATAGAGTATGCTTGAAAGTATATTGATCAATTTGGGATGATATTCGATGAATCGAATATTGGACTTATCCCAACTATATGATTATACTTTATGAATCTTTGTCTTCAAGTATATCATAAATAGTTATCCTCTGACCTGAGATACCAGAAAACTGTCATGGATCTAGTGCATCTCTGTGAAATAATCTAACGTTAAACGTAACTGGTAGCTATAAGGGTTATTTTCAGAAGTGTTGCAAAATTCATAGGTTTTGCTTGTAGTCAATATGAAATTTATTTCCTCCAATTTGTTTTGGAGTTTTTAATACAACTGGGCCCCTCATGGGATTAATAAGAAGTTTGTGTGGCCGCACCCAAATGTGTTTTGGTAATCTTGCTGAATCTGTGAACGAGAAACAAAATGGTTAATGAAAGGAATGACTAAGATCCATATCCTTATTAACGTTGTATTAGAAATAAAAGGATAATAATAATGATGAATCATTAAAAGGTTTTATCCATGAGACCTTACTTGAGTCGTACTAGAGGCATCGGCGTACATCTAGAAGCTAACCGACGTGATCACACTATTTGAAATATGTCAAAGTGAGAGCTGAAAGTTTATGGACTTATATATTTAATAGTCGTGTGTTTGGATCGAACTCGGGATTACGGGATTGCACACAATACGTATAGAGTTAATTTATTTAATAAATATATTTATATGTTTATTAAATTTAAATCGAGCTATAACTTTATACGAACGTTAAGTATTAAGAGTTAAGGTTTAATGGTCGTTATGGAATTAAATAGAAGAGGAAAGAAAAGTTCGGGACACCCCTTAAGTCGGAGGAGAAGGAATTTTTATTTAACTTTGTTTACTTGGACTACAAGTTCTTAAGCATATATAAACAAACCCATACCCTCGTAATTCTTTACACCATAAATCTTGTCTTCTCTCCCTCTCTCCTTGCGATCGCCGGCCAAACACACCGTTAGGGTTCTTTGGTTTTAGATTTTGCTATTTAGTCAAGTCCTAGCCCCTCTCTAGGGTTGATTATTACATTAGACGTTGTAGCTCGGTTGTAGCTCGGTTTACACGTACTAGCATTACGAATAACTCGTCGTAATACATGTGTACCAGAACGTAATATAGTCTTACGTTAGACTATATCTTGGTGAATTAGTTCTTGTTTGTGGGAATTGCTTAGCAAAAGGTATGTAACCCTAATTCGATTAATTATAATTGTGTTAATTATAATCTTGTCAAAGTTCACTTCCACTATATGTGCTTTGATCTTGTTTAAGGTTTTTATTATAGTTCTGAACTTTATAAACCTTTAAAAAAAAATCCATATTTAAGCGATGATAACAAGGGACAGTCACCGGCAAACAAAACCATACACACACCCATAAATCGACACATACACACGGTTGGTTCTCGACCAAGAATTTGAAACATTAATTGGCTATCGCATGTAAGTAATTGATTCATATTATTTGTTCAAAAAAAATTTATTCATATTTAGCTTGTTGAATATTTGGTGATGATATTGAGAATTTTTGGGTTTCTGTTCTATCCGTTTAATCGAGGATTGTAACCGGGGTCTTGATCGAAATGACGAGTAGGGCGATTTATTTCTACTGAAGTATCAGATAAAATTTCTATGAAAGGTTTTAGGGTTTGTGTTTACTATTGATTGTTAACCATTCTTTGTTGCTTGTTGTAGTTTACAGTAATTTTTAGATTTAATTAGGATACATTCTTTGTTGCATGTTGTGTGTTATGACGTTGATGTAATATGGCTGGATTAGTTATACACAATGTTTTAAAACCCGAGTTTTTAGTTGACCCGGTCTAGTGACCGGTTCACGGGTCAACCGGTTCAACCGATTGAACCGCCGGGTCAACCCGATTTTATATATATGTTTATTTTTTTTATATATTTAGTATATAATATTGTATAATCTTATAACTTGTCTTACGTCAAGTTAAATCGATGAAAAATATATAAATTTTTATTTAATATATATAACACTATAGAAAATGTATGAAAAAATAATTAATTTATATTTATAATTTGTATTAAACCATAATAAAACAATATTAGTTTATGTTTTAAGTTAGTTTTAATTTTATTTTAACTAACAATAATCAGTGGTACTTAAATTTATCTTTAAAATTTAGAAATATTTATGGAAAAAAAGTTTTTAAAAATATTTTTTATAAAAAATTATGACCCGACCGGGTTTATCAAACTGGATCAACCCGGGTCAACGAAAAACCGGCGGTTCAATCCGGTTCTTAAACAAGCAAAAATCCGGTCACATCCGGCCCGGTCTCCGAGCCGGTTCACGGTTCAACCGGTTCAACCGGCCGGGTCAACCCGGTTTTTAAAACATTGGTTATACATTATTTATCACATATTTCATTTACTTTTTGTTAATGTACTGTTGATTTTTTGCTTATTAAGTGGACGTTAAGGTTTCAATTTTGTCTTTTTTGGTTCGATTTACCTTGTTTTGTACAAATTTCATCTGTTTGTGAGGTGTGATATGAATTATCTGTTAAAAAAAAGTGGAGGTTAGGATGTGGATTTTTTTCCTGTCATATTGTCTCGTTTACTTTTTTTAATGTATTGTTGATTTTTTGCTTATTAAGTGAAGGCTAGGATGTTTGTCAATTAGCGGAGAAGTTTTTTAGAACGGTGAACAGTGAAAAAGAACATTTAATTTTTAATGTTTGTTTGTCAAAAGAAGCGATGAACATGTTTCACTGCTACTACTTATAATTACCGCTCATTGATACCTCATTTCAACCAACACACCTTAAGTAGAGGTTGGATATTATGGTTTCTTTGTTTATTTAGTAGAGGTTAGGTTGTAGCTTATGGTGTGTACGTTATTTGTTGAATTAGGTGAAAAAGGTATATGCACGCGATAAAATAGTATGTAGTTTGTTTGATTTCAGGACGGAGGTGTCGGGTTTTCCATTTTCGATTATCTTGATTTGGTTTTCAAGAAGTGTAAAAATGATAATGCCGAGCTGATATAAGCATTGTATAGAGTAACTTATATAGAGCATAGAATTAGCGTAATTTCATGTGATCAAATTAGTTGTGGTGTTTTAGATCACGCTTAAAGAACAGGCTTCGTTGGTATCGTGTGGGCGAAGCCTTTTATAATTGCTGGAAGCGCGATCCTTTCTGGCATGTATGTTTTAGTTTCTGGTTTATTGTGTTGGTTTTGTAAGTTTAATTTATATGATCTTTTGATTTGGTATGATGATTTGGTAACATATTTAGTTACGCTTTTTGATAAGTAAAAAATTTAGAAAACATAGAATCATGTCATTTTCTGGTAGCCACTATGATTCTTAGTCGATGTACCCATGGTTTTATAAATTTGAACCATTATTTTTTATAGAGATATTTTTATTAGATTGCATTACCATCTTGATCGTCGTCATCTTTAGCATCATGATGATTATTTATCTCAATAGTCTCTTGAAGCTTGATTTCTTAACTTGTGCTCAGACGTTAAATGTGTACAAACTAGAAGTGTTCACGGTTCAATTCGGTTAGTTGAAAGATTTGAACTTGGGCAATTCATTTTACCAATAAACTGAACCATAATAGGTGAAGGTGGCTAATCGGACATATGGTTATCCGAAATGAGCGGTTATATATAGTATGATAAATTGAGCTGGAACATAAGATGTTACTTTAGTAAAATTAATAATCATCGAATAAATAAATTAAAGTCATACTGAAGTTATTCTCGACACAAAAATCTCATTAAGTTAACATACAACCAGAAATATTTATTCGATTTTTATAGATCACAACCACGTTAATCAGTGTTCAGACATATATTCAAAGTTGATTACTAAATATTTACATTAGAAATAAAAAGTCGTTATACATTAAGAGCAATGCAAGAAATTAACAATTGTATAAATATTTTAATATTTAGTTAAAAAATTCATGTACATCGGCAAATATCTAAAAGTACTAACAGTAGGTTATTTCGGTTTCGAATTGAACGGTTCAACTCGGTTTAGTAACTGAACCATGATTATCGAGTTATTTCGGTTTCAAATTGAACGGTTCGACTCGATTTCTCGATTTTTTCGTATTACAAACAAATAAAGTTATAGGTTAATAGATTTTTGATGTAAAATGTGTCATAGAATATAGATAAGTTCAATTAGATGCGCACATCTCTAAAAGTTACTTCTTTAGGTATCAAAGTTTGTACAACTCCATGTTTATGATAGTTTTCTATTAGTAGAAGCATGGGTGAGCATTTGGATCGTCGGATCTGACCGGACCGAAAAACCGAACCAGACCAGATCGAACCGAATTTCGGTTCGGACCTCGGTCTGACATTTTTGACCATTTCGGTCCTTAGTCCGGTCAGTCCGGTCCAGTCTGGTTCGGTCTTACCAAAAACCGGTCGATTATGCCTAATAGAATCGAACCGGATCGAATACCGAATCGGACCGGACCATTTCGATCCGGTCTCGATCTGAGGTTTTGTACCATTTCGATTCTCAGTCTGATCTGATTTTAGTCTGTCCGGTATGGTCCCGGTCTATTGCTCAGCCCTAAGTAGAAGTAGCGATATGAGGCACTCATTATGTCGTCTAACATTTGATTGCACTTTATTTGTATCGTATTTATAAGTAATGTTTTAAATTATTTTGGCGAACAATGTTAAAATGTTGTTTTATTCTCTGTGCGTGGCGAATGATTTTATTTGGTTGTAATATTTGTGACCGCATAACTCATTGTATTACCCCTTTAATACATTAAGGGGAATGAAAATTCATGAATAAACAATAATATAAGTTTTGTGAGAAGAGCAGTAACCCAAAGAATATACTCCGTCCATCTGGCATCTCCCATTTCTTCAACACATCTCCACCATTGCTTTATAATCTCTCCCAACCGTCCATTCACTAGATTGAGATCTTGACCTTCGATTGTGTGGAAAATTGAATCATAGGTATGGGTTCAGTTCACAAACCCTCTTTGTAACCGTTCGATCGGTTGTCCCAAAGTCTTTATCTGCCCCTTTTTATAGCCATAGATCTTTTGTGATCCATAAAACAAGATCTTAGCCGTCTGTTGATTGGAAATGCATAGTCAGGCTTCGTATAATTGGATCCCACTATTATTTTCTCTCTGAAACATATACATATCACTCTTTATCTCCCTCTCTCAAATAACTCAGATCTACTTTTGATCGGATCCATATCAAACGGCGTCGCTTCTAATCAAGATTCATGTACCACTCATGAATGTAAGTTTATTTTGTTAATTATAAGTATCGATCATCATTGAATTAGGGTTTCAATACAAATTTAGATAAACATGAACTTTGGGGCTTTTGTTTAGATTGGTTTAATTTGATCTAACTTTTTGTTAATATGAATTTTCTTTGTTTTTGTTGATATTTTTATGCAGGAGGAGGAATGCGGATTTGGGATTAGTATTCCTAATTATTTCTTTAATGAGCAAGTAAGTGCAAAAACAATTGTACCTGTTTTTTAGTTTTTGTTATAAAGATTGAATTTTTTGTTTCTTGATGATTTTTTATGGTGATTTTGTTGAAAATTTAGGTTGTTCTTTAGAAATATAGATAAAATAATGATTTTGATTTTAGGTTGTAAACGAGTTGAAGATAAGCTGGTGGTTCGGATGTGGACTATGTCAAGAGACGGTTTTATGGATTGCGATACATTTCTGAGGTATAATATCTTTTTCTTTAGTTTTAATTTCTGACTTTTCAGCTAATTTGAGATGAGCATCATTACAAGTGTCATACTTATGGAATGGAAATATTTACGGTTGCAGGGCGTTTTTCATGTCTTTAGCAACCAGCTTATGTAACCCGCTGATGGCTTAACTGATTTAGGGCGGGTAGCGAATGTGATCGGTTTCTGATGGTGTAACGATATATTGGCGATGATAAAAGATGCGTGTATGGAACATTTTGGTAACCCTGCTTTGGCAGAACCCGTATCTTGGCGAGGCGACCATGTGGTCGCAGCCATGATGGGTTTTGGGTACGCCTTTCATTCTGCCATCTATGACCTCTAAATGCATATAGAACATGTGATGTTTCGTGTTTGTTACCTTTGCTGGCTCTTTTAACTTATGAGGTTTTTATAAATTACAAGTTTGAATTGATACCATTATCCTCACGTGTAGCAAATTCCTTTATCGGATTGGAATGTAAATTTAGGAGGCTGTGATGAGTCACGGTGCGATTGATTAAAGTTGAGATTCTCCGCGGATTGGCGGGGCAAATCTCTAGATTTGCATCCATGTCGGAATAAATTTTAGAGATATTGGTTGTTAACACCCTTTGTTGCCCCGATCTCTTCATTGCCGCCGTTTGGTGGGTGGTGTTGTTGATCGGCTGGTGATGATGGGTGGAGTTTTAATCACCATCAAACAAAAAATGGCATATTCATGAATATCTAGATGAAGGATTGTAGCAGCTCTGACTGATCTTGCGATCTTCTGCAAAGTGCAATCACCAGCATAAGGTTGTAAATAAATTTGTTATTTTGATTGAGTTTTACTAATCTTTCGATTTTCATTGTTTCTTTTGGTTGTGTTTACTTTTTTAATTTTAAACGATGCTTGGGTGACAGTTGGAAGATGTCTTAGCAGTCAAGCTATCTAAACATTAAGGAATACTCAAACTTTGATCTAAACTTTTTAGCCGGTTTGATGTTTTTTATCTATCTCATATTTTTTCTAGCTTTTTTATTAGGGTTGATGGGGTTTCACCAATTGATTTTATAAAAATCCATCTCAAATCAAATGCTTTTGTCTTTGACCCAGATCACTGTTGATGATGGGTAGATTAGGTAGGTCGGCTGGTGATTGTTGGTCGGCTGGTGATGATAGGTAGATTAGGTAGGTCTTTTGTTTTATGAGCTATTTTCATTTGTTAAATTTTTTATGCCCGTGTGACACTAGGATAGGCTTACGAGCTGCAAAAGGGTGTTTGATATCTATTCCATATAAATTTTATTGACATATTATGCTTATTATGCGCTGATACTTGGTCGATGTTTGGGTTGTTTATTCAAACAACGACCAGGCATTGGAAAAAATGTACTTTCGGTGGTTTGTTTTAAAGTGGCATTTGTGTGTGTTGCTGTGAGGCAGTTTTTACGAGTACATAGGTGTGTTCCATGTACTTAGGTGAGCTCGAATGAAAATGAGATTATTACATCTCGGTAGAGTGAGTGTTAGAAATACGTTTTAACGTATATTAGAAGTATCGGTCACTCCACAATAGTATTTATGTTGTAATAGCTCGTAGTTAGAAAATAGTCATTAGTTGCTTATTAACTTAAGTAAGAACCGGTCCATGGGCTTGTCATGGACCGGCCCAAGCCCAATGTAAGGCTTGGAGTATAAATACCCCTTTCCACCATGGAAAGGGGTTGGTTGTTGTTTCATTTTGCACTTTCATAGTAATAAAATCATACACATTTTCTCTCACTTTCTCTCTCTAGTTTCTCTCACTAGAAAACATCAACCCACTTCATAGATTCATAGGTTATCAATATTCTACATTTGGTATCAAGAGCTATGGGGTGATTTAAGGTAAGGATTGTGTTGCTTTTTTAGTTTTTGAATCAATTAGTGATCTTTAGAAAAAATCAATCTTGAATCTTGTTGTTTTTGGTGTTTTTGTTATTGGGATTGATTGATAAGGATTGGGTTTAGCTTATTTTGGTAAAAATCATAAAACTTTTTGTGGTTTTGGATCAAAAATCGGGGTTAAAAGCTGCTTTTTAAGTCTCGGAAACATTTTTTTCCAGAACTTTCCGAATAGGATTCCGAATAGGAGGATTTTCAGTATAGAAAGTTTATTCCGAATAGGATTCCGAATAGGAGGATTTTCAGTATAGAAAGTTTATTCCGAATAGGAGGATTTTCAGTATAGAAGGTTTATTCCGAATAGGGATTCCGAATAGGAGAAATATTCAGAATAGAAGAAGTTTCCGCATAAACTTTCCGGATAGAAGAGTTTTTCCGAATAGCAGCAATTTTTCCGAATAGCAGAAATCTTTCCGCATAGCCAAAAACTTTCCGAATAGCCTATATCTTTCCGAATAGCCAGATTTTTCCGAATAGCCAAAATTTTTCCGCATAGGAGAAATATTCCGAATATCTTTCCGAATTGCCCATCATTCCGAATAGGAGGTTTTTTCCGAATAAGCCAAATTGCCAGATATTCCGAATTGAAGAAAATATTCCGCATAAGGGGTTTTCCGCATAAGGGTTATTCAGCATAGAGTTTATTCCGAATAGGGCATTTTCAGCATAGGATTATTCCGAATAGGTGTTATTCCGAATAGGGTTTATTCTGAGTTTGGGTTATTCCGTATAAGCAAGTTCAAGGGGTATTTGAGTTTTTTTCGACGATCTTTAGTGGATTTAATCTTGAGTTCAACCAACACAACACAAATTCTCAACCTTTCTTCACTGCTCGATCAACCGATAATCTTTGAGTCTGTTAAGTGATCACAATGAATCCAAGTTCATTAATGCCTCAGATGACATCTCTTACGGATATCTCGATCATAACGGGGACTGATAGTCGTCCACCGATGCTTATTAAAGAGGTGTTTGAAGCATGGCAGGGCCGTATGATGCAATACTTGAAGGGCAAACCAACATACGGAAGGCTTATGGTCAAATCGATTTTGAATGGTCCACTCGACTATGGTACCATTGTGGCAAATAACGTGTCTCGACCAAGAGAATATGAAGAACTCACACCGACACAACAACTCATTGCTGATGCTGATGAAAAGGCTCTACAGACACTTCTCCAAGCTCTTCCGCATGATATTTATCGTATGGTTAGTCAATATACTGTTGCCAAAGATTTGTGGGAAAGTCTAAAGGTGTTGTTACAAGGTACGTCTCTCACCAAACAGGAAAGGGAGTGTCAGCTGTATGATCTGTTTGATAGATTCACGTACAGCCCAGGGGAAACACTACACGATTATTACTTCAGATTCACTACTCTAATGAATGATCTGAATGTATACAATCTAGTGATTGCTCCATTCCAGGTTAACACCAAGTTCTTGAATACTTTACCTCAAGCTGAATGGGGTGAGTATATTACCGATGTGAAGTTAACCCGGGATTTGCATAAGTGCAACTTAGATCAAATCTATGCTTTTCTTCAGCAACATGAGAAGCATGTGATTATGCACCGTTCTCCTCGTGGTATGTACCCAGATTCCTTAGCTTTGATGGCGAATCAACCAAGCTTGTCACACAACAACACACCTTATATCTTGGGACATCAAGCCTATCATCCATCACCTTATATGACACCAACCTTCCCACAATACTCGATTGTTCATGAGTCGAATAATAGTCGCTACTTGAGGGATCTAAGGCAAAAAGATCGTCTAAAATATCCCTAAGAAGATCGACATGCTTAATGGCATTCCTCATATAATCATCATAGGTAACCGGGTTTCTCTTGTGAAGCGGATTCTTATAAAGCACTACTGACTTGGTCGTTGGAGCACTAGTGGACGGTGCAGAGTCGGTAGCTAAGTTATCAACAACTTCTTGTCGGGTGAGAAGAAGTGTCTCCTTTAACTCAGCCAAAACCATATTTTTGTCTATGAGCAGGATGTTCAAATCAGAGATTTCCTCGCACTTTTGGTTCAGTTGTTCAACAAAAGATTGTTGTTGTGCCGCATTAAAAGCGAAGCGTTCTTCTAGTGAACCATAAAGAGCGGATAATCCCTGTCTTGTCCGATTCATCTCCCCTAGAACAGACGAAAGTCTAATTTCTAAGACTTGGTTTTTAGACTCTACAGCCGCTAGTTCCATTTTGAGTGTTTCATTTGATGACACATCTCTCTTCAATCTCATTATCTCTTCCTCTAATGTCTTAACAATTGCAATCATCTTGTCACTATTCTCAACACCGTTTTCACAAACATTTGATATCGAAAGATTCTCATTTTGAGTTTGTTGTTTTAATTCTAAAGATATACAATGTTGTTCTAGTTGATTAAAGCGTTTTGAAAGTAAATTGTAAGAATCTTGTAGCTTTAAAAACTCAGCGTTAGATTCGTGACAAGACTGATTTTCTACCTCATTTACAGTATCAGCAACATTTACAGAGATATCACAAACATCATCACAAATATCATTACAAATATTCACAGCATCACAATTAATCATAGCGGATGTAAGCTCATTCGAATAATTAACATTTACAGTAGTAAGCACATCACACGAGATTACTGCGGACAAGAATCGGTCATATTCGGTTAAAATCTTTTCTTTTTCAACTAGTTGTAGTTCGTAAGCTGTGTCCATTTCATAAAACACTTTTTGAACTTCACCAATTTCAAAAACAAGATTTTCCTTAAGAGATGCAAAAATTCCTTTTAGACTTTCGACAAACGGATTGATCTCAGTTTTAAACACCTCGTTCATATGTTCGAAAGCCCATTCTCCGGCGTTTAGGCCATTTGAAGTCGTACGTTCCAAAATGACCTTGTCAAAATTAGTAAAGTATTGATTAATCTCTTGCAAGTTTAACCATACAGTGCTAACAGGTGGAAGATCCTTTGGAATTTCCTTAGGACCTTCCATATTGACAAGTGTAGGAAACGTACTAGGGTTTTCTTCATCTAATATGTAGGTTGGTGCTGTTATGAGATCTTTGTCCATATGGAAGCGAATTCTAAAATCCGTTTTTGCAATCTCCTTATTCAATTTAAAATAATCACACTCGGGATATTTTGCAGAATTGTATGACCGATCCTCATCAACTAGTTCCTTACTTGTTCGATCACCAGGAAAAACAATCGGTTCTAAGGCCAATCCTAATTGAGTTGCATTATAAAGTCTAGGACTATGTCTTAAAGCTTGTTTTGCATACCGTGGATTAGGGGGAAGGCCTTTTTGACGTGATAAGTTAAATTCTCTAAATGAAGCATCAAATAAGTGAACTAGTTGAGAAGCAACGTATTGTCTTAACAGCAAATAATCTAGACTTCTAATCTTATTAGTGGCATTAATCTCTATTTCATTCTTCTTAGATTCAAGTGATTCAAAATCCGTTTGAAGTTTTTGAAAATTAGTGACCACTAACTCCTTTTCTTTAAGTTCATTAGACAAATTTGCTCTTAAGTTTTCGATTTCTTGCAAGTGACCCATTTGTTTGTTTCTAAAATGATCATATTCGAGATTAGTTAGAACACTAGACGAGGGCACTAATTCCAAGGTTTGAACTTTCTCGTTGCTTAAGGTAAGCTCATCAGACAAATTCTTATTCTTAGCTAAGGTTTCTAAGAGTGCAGCATTCATTTGGCTAAGTAATGTAGCAGGAACCATGACCAAATCTTGTTGAGCAGGAGTAGGCGTTTGCGAAATGGGTCCCGGTTGTGATTCACTCAAAGTCTGGGGACTCACATTGATATTGCTATCATTGTTTGTCTCCTCATTTGAAAGACTCACCACCGAAGATTCATTCGAGTCAGCACTCTCTTGCACAACTTGATGTGGTTGAATACTAGCATCAGTGGTATTATCGGTGGTATTAATAAGTACCTCAGATCTCTTTTCAGGCCCTAAGCTGGAGATAGTTGCCATGAGAGCAGCCTTTGCAGATTGAAAGTCATCACAGTCGGAGTCATACGCATCAAGATCATCGGCTTGGTAAGCTGCATTCTGTGTAGTGACAACGTCTTGTTCAACAATCCCTGGATCAGCAAGAAATGCAAGCTCCTCTTCATCAAGTTCCCTTCCTTGCGCCTGAGCATTTACCAGATAGATCTTTTCTACAAACCACTGTCCATCCCTTCTCCTCTTGGGTTTCTTACAATCCCTGGACATATGACCCTCTTCCTTGCAGTTGTAGCATGTAATCATTCTCAACTTGCCTGTATTAGCCCGTGGAGGATTGTTGACCATTGGAGTAGGAGCAGGATTGATCGTGCGAGCATTGGTTGATGTGGAAGGTCTCCCCTGATATGGTTGAATAGGCTGAACCATGACCCTGCCATTCTCAATAGTAGCTTGTTGACGAGAATTGGATGAATTCCTCAACTGATTGTTGGTAGGAGCTGATCCTCTGTATCCTCGTTTGCTTAAAGTTCGTGTGAGATAAGCAGACATAGTAGTTAGCACTTTAACTGGGTCAGCTCCTTGTTGGAATACAGGAACGGGGACTTCCTCATCATCACAATACAGTGCTTGATCTGGATGAGCTGCATAATCAGTAGAAGGAATACTCATTTGATCAGGATAGCTTGTTGGATATGCTGCATTCTCTTGATAAGAAGAATATGAAGGCTGAGCATAAGGTGCAACATTTGCTGGATGAAGTTGTGAAGCATACTGTGGTGTAGGTGCATTGAACCGATATTGTTGCTGATGTGAGGTGGGTGGTTGCGGTAGAATCGAGTATTGTGGGAAGGTTGGTGTCATGTAAGGTGATGGATGATAGGCTGAGAATGATGAGGATGATGAGGATGATAATGATAAGGATGATGATACTGATGATGAGGATGATGATGACGATGATGATGATGGCGATGATGGTGGTAATGGTAATGAGGAGAGTGTTCGGGGGAGCAACGGGGATGATAATGAGGATGCTGATGGGGGTAAACAGCCTGAGAAAGGGGATAAGGCTGCCAGCTCAAAGAAACCTGACAAGTCTGGCACCAAGTCAAAGAAAGATGCAAAAGCAAAGGAAAAATCTACATCCACGGAATCCAGACGATCGAAGTGGCGCCACGATGTGAATGCCACTACAGGGTCATCTATTCCTGGTACATTTATCCATGCATCCATACCTGTTACAACTAACCCTGTTAGTTCTATTGTTGTTGCTCCTGTGATTGCAGAATCGGTAACCGAACCTGAAGCTGCACATCACTCACCCATCCATGACACTGCTGAAATGCCTGAATCAGAACAAGCAGATGTTCACGTCTCCACTCCTCTGCAACAAAACCCACAATCTACTATTCCTGAACCAAGCACAAGGGACTGGGAGGACACGTTGGAGATCGACGAGACTGCTCCACCACAGGCTTGGATCACGGCAGCGGTGCAGTATGACCCGATCACCGACGCCGACAAAGATGTCTTGTATCTTCGTATCCGAAGTCCGATTTACTTATGTGCATTTCTTGCTCATGAGTATAAGACTTCGGTTACTCCATCTTTGGTGAAGAAAGTACTGAAGGATAAAAGACTTCGCGCCAAAACCCGGTTGACCCAAATGGAGTTCGAATATTATGCCGAAGAGATCCTGAAGGCTCTGAATACCGTTCAACGGCCAGGTCTTCATGAATCAGAAAGAGCTCCACCTCCAATGGATCCTACTCAAGATAATCAGATTGCTCTTGACTTCTTCGTCACCAATGATCTGGTGTATCTACTGAAGGGGTCATCAAAGTACGCAACCTCCCTGACCTTGCTGAAAGCTGCCAACTGGGGGACAATACCCTTTATCGAGGAAAAGGTAAACCGACTCTGGGTCCCTAAGATAAATCGTAATTATGATATGTATGCTGTCATAGGTGCATCTCATTGGGACGAACGAGTCCGAAGGGCGTACAGGGGTTGCTGCTTGGTCAATTCTGGAAGCAATGTTAGATCCGACATCCGCATCTCCAGCATCTTAGGAATGAAAACTGAAGCCAAGAATGGCTATTATCATGTGACGGAGATTCGTTTGAAAAGGGAGGATGACAGGGAATACAAAATCCAGCAGGGAGATTGTTCCATCATTCGCCTTGAGGATATCGAAGATATGCTGCTTCTGATGACCAGAGATCAACTCACACATATTCCTCGTGAAGACCTCATTGCTTTGAATACAGCACTTCGTATGTTCACACGAAGCGTTGTGATCAAGACACGAGTTGAAGATCTTCAGTTGGGAGTCGAAAGCTATCAAAGGAAGCTCAACCTAACTCGTCCAGTGAATAAAGTGCTACCTCAACATGTAGAAAGATGTCCCTATACCGGCATTTCAGTCCCGAATTACGGCATCTTCTACTTGAACAGTCGAGGTTTAATGAAGTTTATGAGGGTGGGTGAGCTCCATAAGTACAGTGATGGGACTCTTCTACAAGTCAGAGGAAAGTTGGAGCATCTGAACTCGGGTGGGACGTTGCCAGAAATGACGGAGGATTGGCATCCAGGTTACCGGCAGATGGCGAAGTATGTCATCAAGAAGATCGACCAGAAGCTCCGTGAACGTAGATTGATGAGGAGCTTGGAAAGATGTGTGGGTGGTAGACCATATGGAGTGCACTACAGGACACTGCAACGATCCATCTAATGGGTCGTACATTTCAGGTCACTCTATATTGGTATTATTTGTGAATATGTATATTTGTGAATAATGTGCTTTAATGGCTTGTTGTAGTGTTAAGGTATGATAATTTTTCAAGAATTTCTCACGAGATTCTAAATCTTTCAAAATATATCATACTAAAGCACTACAACTATCCCTTATTAATTTAAGGGGGAGCAATAACTTGTTCTATGGCCAAAATCGATTTCATTTTTACCCAAAGACCGGTTAATCCATTCAATATCCCAAATATTAATGGTTAACATTTTGGATAAGGGGAGAAAATGGGATTAAGGAGACCTAAGTGATACTTGGCTAAAAGATGAAAAAAGACTTAACGATATTCCAACTTAATATGTGCTAAGCACGTGTTAAGGGGGAGCGTTTTTGATGAACAAAACACCTAAGGTACAAAACTTTTGATTTCAATATCACAAGTACCTTAAGTGATTTTCAATGATTTTTCATGGTGGCAATTCCTTCCCAAAACACACTTAATTCACGACGAATGTGGTGACAAAAGGGTGGTAGGAATAGGTTTAGTCCAATGATTCATCAGAGCCGATGGAATCTTCCCAAGGACAATTCCCTAGATAGAATTAGAAGTCCTAGGAAAGATGGAGAAAGAATGTGAACGTAGCTGAATGCCGACCAAGTACTTAAGCTAGCACTGGAACAATCACAACAAGGTGCTAGTGATGACGTATTGGTAAGCATTGAAGGGGTTGAAGAATGAAAAAGAATTGTAAAGATAAAGGGTGTAAAGAAAGAAGCCCTCCTTACAACTTTAGGCAGAAACCGGGTCAATACATATGCTATTGAGGTCATTTTTGCTAATGATTCTCGGTACTGAAGAAAGACATCATGGACCCAGTGATGCAATGCACAACCCTTCCCAGCTAACTCAAATATCTCTCAAAAGGTATTTGTTTTAATCACACGGAGATCAACACGTTATCTATTGGTTTATTCACTCCGAATAGACTGGTATTGAAAAGGTGGCACTCCTCTCCAGCCATCGCTCACTAAATCAAAACGCACAATCGAGTCTAGAGCCAAGAGATCATCAAAAGTCTCATTAGGACACTTTTCATTTATTCCTTGCTTTCTCACACACTGTGAAAAGTAAGAGATTTTCATGAGTCCTACGCAATATTCCTGTAATATTGCCAGAACATCCGAGTAATCCGCAAGTATTACAATGAAGATGGAAATCCTGCTTGAGCCAACATCAAACAAGCTCATGGTAGGTTACACGTGCGGTTCTTTTAGAACCAATCTTGTGAAAAACTGGAAGGTAACAATGGTTTAATTCTTAATTGAACTTAAACTCGTTCCAGGCCTCTTCGCATTATCATATGATCTTGCCAGAACACTCAGAGTGATTCTTTATTGACCACAGTGACGAGTGGAAATCCTTCTAGTGTCAACATCAAACAGCACTTGGTAGGTGACGTGCAAGATTCTTTATGAATTGAGCTCGTGACAACTGGAAAGCAACGAAGGTGAAAATCTTAATTGAAATTCACTTGTTCCAGGTTTCATGAATCACAAGGATAATTTATCCAAGTGATTCACTCTTTATGTTCGCATTCAGCTTTGGACGGTCGAATAAAGAGAACGGGTTTACCCGCGAAATCCTGTCAGGAAGTTACTTAATTGAAACTATCCATCACGGGTACGATATCTAATATCGTCCAACGGTCTTCACCGACCGGAGGTAAAATGCTACCGAATTAGAATAAAATGTTCAAAGCCATTTTATTCGTGTCGTTGCTGTGTACCTGTTAAAGACGGTGGCGTTGCTGTGTACCTGTTGAAGACGGTGGCATTGCTGTGTACCAGTGAAGACGGTGGTGTTGCGGTGTACCTGTAAAAGTCGTTCCCACATGCTTATGTCTTTTGCAACAAAGTTTAGCAAAAATTCAAGAAAGTACAAGATGAAGTCTTCCGCTGTACCAAACTCTGAAGCTTTCGAGAATTCAACAAAAAGACGTAAGTGTGTGGAACATGAAGTCACGAGGAGGCAAAGTTCACAAGAAAGGCAAAGATCGCACGTGAAAGGCCAAAGAACAATGCTCTCAAGTCAAAGCCAAAAAGATCAAACCAACATATTCACAACAAAAGAAAGAAAAGAAGAAAAGACTACGAGCTAAAGAACGAAGACTTAGTATAGTATGCTAGGTTTAGAACTTTGTAACGTGGAGTGACCTCCCTTAGGGGGAGATTGTTAGAAATACGTTTTAACGTATATTAGAAGTATCGGTCACTCCACAATAGTATTTATGTTGTAATAGCTCGTAGTTAGAAAATAGTCATTAATTGCTTATTAACTTAAGTAAGAACCGGTCCATGGGCTTGTCATGGACCGGCCCAAGCCCAATGTAAGGCTTGGAGTATAAATACCCCTTTCCACCATGGAAAGGGGTTGGTTGTTGTTTCATTTTGCACTTTCATAGTAATAAAATCATACACATTTTCTCTCACTTTCTCTCTCTAGTTTCTCTCACTAGAAAACATCAACCCACTTCATAGATTCATAGGTTATCAATATTCTACAGTGAGCTTTATAAGCTAGCAACTATCATGTTTATGGTTTAGTACATACAAAGAAGGCGATGATGACACTGATTGTGCAGATCACTTTGGCAAGTGTAGTTTGCCACAACCCGTATCTTGGCGGGGCGACCATGTGGTTGCAGCCATGACGGATTTTGGGTACCACTTACATGCTTCTGCACCTGAGCCTCTAATGCAATCATAAATGCCCTCTAACTTGCGAAATTGTTTTTTTATTTCGTGCCTATGTTCTTTCCAAATGGTAAACGCATCCCAATTTTTTTTTTGATGTGTGATCACATTCTGGTAAAGCGGACAGTTGGCGAAACACGATCATACTTTAGTTAAACTGAATATATGAAGGTTAGGACTGTTGTAACGCTTATAGTTGATGCCCTATTGCAACACTTTCGGCTGCTTGCGGGATGTGGTATCGAGACTGCACAAGCACAGGTATAAGTGTTTTAATACACATATGATTGAAATCTTCGTGTGTTCAAAAGAAGCCTGGCGTTTAGCAATGACAGCAACTGCTACCAATTTTGGGATTGCATATAAAACATTGCTTATTATTCGGGATAGCATATTTGCATTTTGGGAATTCTATATACGGAATCATTGATTTTTGCTGAGATACATTTAAAAATAATTGCAGGTGAAATGAGTGTTCCAGATGTAATGATAACTTCACTTGAATCAAACTCTTCAAATGCCCCAATGATAATAGAGGTAACTGCTGATTTCATAGATACTGTTCGACTTTATACTAACGGTTCACATGTTTATAGTTAGTTTCAATGCTACATATATTAATAATTGGTTGTTTTGTACATGTAGAAAGAAAAGATTCGATCGAGTGGCAAGGACTTGAAAGTCACAACGGCGTTCTCAACAATGATACCCAAAAGAGGCGAGATTGTGGTCAAGCGTGACCAACAAATGCAACATCGCTTTCCCTTTTATGGGCTGACATGTTTAGAGGAATATGAAACAAACACGCATGGGAGAAAATTTGATGACTGATAGTTCAGAAGCTTAAACAACAATACCGTTGTCGAGCAAAAGAGCAACACGGTCTTTTCCTACCATAGCCGACAACATAGAGGTTTGCCTTTACTGCTAAGGATAGCAAACCGTTTCTTAATACATTATTTAACTGCTGTTTGGTGCATTTAGATAATAGCAATTTGATTTTATAATAGTAAATAACGCCTTTGTAATGTCAGATACTAAAATCTCAGTTCGCATTATTTCATCAAGAATCTACTATATAGCCATTTGACAATTACATTAGCAGGAGCGTTGTCACAAACTATAATAACGTTACATATAATTTGTGGATGTAGCAACATCAGAAGTTAAGGTTGGGAATTACAAGAAGTCGATGTCCGGAGCATAACGGTAAAAGCCACAACATTCACTGGTGCTCAAAATGTTCTTTAGATAAAAACCCGGGCTGGACGAAGCAATGGGTTCATGAAGAATATTTTTTCCATGATGCAACGATACCGACGGTAAAATGCCCAGGCCCAATCATAATAGATGGAAAATATCTTCCAGATAATAGGAGAACATGCGCAACACAAGTGGCTAATTTTGATTGCAGTAAAAATATCCAAAAACAAGTTAAGTGTAGGAGAAAACAGTCGAAGGTTTCAGATGCGAAGGCATTAAATTAAAAGAAGTGTCGAATATAGCAACAGTTATACCATTTGAGGTAATTTTGTATTTATTTTTGGATATCATTTCTCTAAACCAGTTTATGGTTAAATTGATGGTCATTCAAATTCTAAGTTGATATTTGTGGTTTAACACCAAGGTTGACCATTTCAACTTCAAATACATTACGCGTCTCTTGAACTCGACCTACAAGTGCTTAAGTATGAATGAAGGCTTTGTAGAAAATTGTATCTGGTAAACTGTAGAATATTAGTCTTTTTGGCAAGCGAGAAAGTAGTGGATACTCGCCCGCTTTAAACTATTACAGAACCATGCAAAACATATATGCACGAATATGGTTATTAAAAAGCATAGTGTACCTCTATACCCCATGGTCTTTCGTAGTCGTAACCCCTACAAATGCCTTCCCGATTTCATCTAGGCCGCATCTCGCTACACGCAAATATTATAAAAACATAATTGAGAAGAAGCCAAGTGGACTACACAAGCTACCATCAGATTTTGCCATAATGGGCACATTCCTTACCTACAAACTAATGAAGTAATGAACATGATTAGAAAACTATGTTGTTGCAACAATAATCCTTTTTAAATAACACCTGATGAACTGTACAACCAATTTGATGTATCCTTAAGTATCCTTAAGTATCCTCAAGTAGCTGATTCAACGAGAAAAGGGATACGTAATCCAAATCGAGCCACTTACTACCTCATTCCACCCTCTAACTTTATAAACATCGCTTGATAATACCCCGCTGCGGAGCGCGGGCATTAATCCTCGTCTATAATAAAAGAGGGGAATCACGTTCCCCTAGGAACAGTGATCCCCTCACACCAAGATTATTATATTA
This sequence comes from Glebionis coronaria, assembly GCA_025667525.1. NCBI lineage: Eukaryota > Viridiplantae > Streptophyta > Magnoliopsida > Asterales > Asteraceae > Glebionis > Glebionis coronaria. The sequence goes on from CM046877.1 coordinate 622,711,258, forward strand.
TTGCGTCTCACAAACAACACACAGCTCTTCTATCTATCACACACCTCACTCTCTTATATAATTTCCACCCACCATTTTCTTTATTTCTCCCTCTCTCTCTCTCTCGCTCTCTCTCTCTCTCTTGATGTTTCTTGATCTATTTCTAAAAATGGTCGCTTTTCCAGACGATGTTTGGGATGATTTTTGGACCATCTGCTCTCTTTGTCCTTGGAATGATTTTGGATCATCTGGATGCTTTCTTTGGGACCGATGATCTTTGTGATGACCTTTGAGATGATGTTTGGGATGATCATCTGACGCTGATATATAACTCTTTTATTATAGATGCAATTAGCAATCCCAGTTGGTACCTTTAATTTAATTTTACAAATTCTATTATTAGGGTTTTTGTTAATTTAGGTTTTTTGTTTGATATGTTAATCTGTGGTTAATTGGGGGTGGTTGAATTAGTTATGTATGGTGTTGATGTGTTATTAGCATGGGAGGGAGCGACATATTAGTAGTGTAAATTTGCTCGTGATCAGTTTCATCCATATAACACTAGAATGTTTTTAGGTGATTTGTTATACTCATGCCATCATAGTGGTTTGGTTTTTTTACTTTTTTTCAAGTTGATTAAGATTAAAAGAGGGACTCGGCTTGGCAAGGCATCAGGAGATCCTGTTTGCAGCCGCCACGTCTTTCGGTTTCAGGGTATAACCTGTCCTAGCACATCGATGAATAGGCGATGTTTATTTTGAAGAAACCAGTATTCCGGTTTCATGTGTTATATGTAGGCATGGCAGCGACAGTTGCAAGCAGCCACATTTACGAAACCCTATAAATTATTACGGTGGCCTTTTCGGGTAATATGAGGTCATTTAATGGTAGTGGATTGCATCTACTAATTTCACTGTGCTATGGATTGAATAATACTCGGATGTTGGCGTGGCAACCGTTCAAGGTTGCAACCATGTCGGGTTTCACCTTTTTTCCCAAATGGAACCTTATTTGAGGCTAAGGAGGTGATGAAAACATTTTGCGTCTTTGTTTTGTGAGCTGTAGTTTACGGGCTCCCATGTCTTGGCCAGGCAGCCACACTTTTGTTGTGGTTGCAACCATGGTGGATGTTCTGAGTGGTTGCCACAGACGCGAATCTGAGCCTTTTAATAATTAGTCACTTCCTTTTGTACTATATGAGATTCCCCCCTTTTATTAAACATATAATGTGCGGTTCATGATCTGTGTGTGCTTCATGCACTACTCTGAGCCACATGATCATTAGAAACTTCCTCAATGACGCGTGCATTGGGAAGGCATCCAAAAGCTTTCGGTATGTAGAAAGAGTATCTGAGATGGCCGAATATTGTATTGAATTCTGTTTGTGAGAAAAAGTAACTGTAGATTGGGATTTGGAAATCCCCAACGTCTTTTGGCGATCTTTTGGGTTTATTGTAGATCTAAATAACATGGGGAAGTGACGCGATTTGTTTGCTGACCTATGTGAATGCTTGATTAACAGGGGTTCTCTTTAATAGGTGTTGGTTTATGCCTTTATGGTTCCCACGGTAGGCGATTATACGAGCTATGATGAGTTGCAACGACCCGGGTTTAAGCTGAGATCAAACGTATCTTGGTGGGGCGCCCTATCAGGGGTGCAGCCATGGCGTGTATGGTTGCCGATGATCAGGTCAAATTGGCCCGTGGCTTACCAGGGCAGCACGTTGTCGTGCTTGCAGCCATGGCAGGTCACGTGTCCTTTCTACCCGTCCCGGCCTTGCATATCTGAGCCACATGTTATTGTATCAGGAATAGGGTTTATATAGAGTGCCACAGATATGTATTGGTTTCTGATATTATTTACTATTCATGGGAATTCATGGGTTTCCTTATTCATTCATTTTAATGTCCGTTTCATTGCGGATGTATAAGGTGTGTGGCGATACTCGCAGGTGTTTGACGCAAGTGGTATCGATAGTATTAATTGTATGTTGATATTTGCGCTACTTTTTTTTACATGAATGTGTTTTTCATGTAAGACTATACTTGGAATTAGTAATATTTTAACCCGCAAGTGTTCCTTTAAAAGCCTGATGTGTGTTTGTTATTTTCTCCTCTAGGAATGGTACATCTGAAGCGAAACGAAGATTAGGTAATAACAATAGAGGAAGCTCTGCAACCAATCGAGGTAACCTTCTAGCTAACGTAAATTGTCACATACGTATCATTTTACATGTAATTAACTGGTAATTCACTTTGATTGGCATAGTAGCTCACACAAACATGCTTGAATGGACCATAAAGTGAATATTACTACTAACCTAACATGCTAATGAATATGCAAACAAAATCACAAAAAGTTGGAAAAATCTCCCAAAAACATAAGCTGAACCAGACTGTTTTTAAAAGAGACGAGGAACCATCAGAAACCAAATATTTATCCCCAGCAACTATTAAAGCTATACGGTCATGCTTGATGTTATAGCATTTCAATATGTTTGATTGTTTTCCCCAAATCTATTACCGTTATATGCTGTATTGGTGGAATTGTAAATTATGTTATTGACCCCATCTTGCACGTGCAATTAACTTTAAATCCTTTAGATCTATACTACATGATTCGCTTAAAAACTCACTCGCGCGCTTCTCTGATAAGTTGAATTCCATAAACACTTGCTGGTACAAACATGTTCTGAACACTAACTTAGGAAATCACAATGTTCTAAGACCAGGTGTGCTCCACCACCTCAAACTGTAGTTGATCAATCTATGACAAATCCCAGGGACATTATGGAAAGTGATCATGGCATGTCGTATTGAAGTTAAAGGGTTAGTGTCGTGGTCAGCAACATTTGCTTCTTTAGCTGTAGTTAGTATTTTTAATTATTCTGGTTGCATTTTTTTCTAATGTATTCATTATACAGGTTATGAATCACAGGGTGCATCGTAGGGCGTAGGTTGTGGTCGGAGGCAGCAGGTTATGCATAATGCGGGCAATCGTGCTCACGAATTTGAAATTCAAGGTTTGTAATACACGCCCTTTATTGCCTTTTGTTTGACATTCAATGTTCAGAATACTCTCCCTTTATTACCTATTGATTTTATAGAGACTTGCTCTTGCATTTTCCCCCACCTCCGCATAGAACTATAGTGATGGGGTTAGTGGAGACTTGGTCTTGCATTTTTGTAGATATTATGAATGCCACTGATTTTTTTAACCAAAATTGGGTAGTGTGATGGGATTAGTTTAGAGCATATATTAGTTTCTAAGAATTTGTAGTTACCAAAAACAATATTTGCAGCTAAGAAGTCAAACATATGGTTCCGGTTATTATATACTTAAAAGGTTTTTACTATGTGACAGAGCTAAGATCACACATAGATAAGTACTTTAAAAACAAGGATGAAGATGCGCTGCCAAATGTATTAGAGTCGACCAGCCAAAGTGGATGGTTTTGGTGTCTACCGATTTGCGAACGAAATCGATACGAGACAGCGTTTTGGTATGTGTAGACACTTGATAAACTATAAAAACTATATTGAAACATGTTGCTTTTAATTTTGTTTCGTATTGATCATCAAATGACTCTTCACGCAACATGTTATTGTATGTATTAGGAAAACAATTGCTTTACAACATTCACATCCCAAATTTACTTGCAACAGTTTCAAATTGTGAAGAAAATTAACTGTTGCAAGTAATATTCTCTGCCGCAAGGATGGGCACACAAAAGTTATGAAGAATGAAAAAAAAGATCTATATGTGTTTTGTATGGAAAATTAATGGGAAGTTCAAGAGAGACTAGAGTTAAAAACTAATTATTGGAATTGGATAAAGACACTTATTCTTTTTCTTTTGTTTATGTAGTGGAAAGATTAAGATTGCTCCTGTGACCAATAAAAGTAAAAGAAAGTATATGTTTTCTAGCATATCTATAGTTTTTCCACTAGGATATCTTTTAGTTTTAACATGAAATATTTTCATCTTATAAATCAGGTAAATATGTATGGAAAGCATATATGGAACTCAGTTGCCTTCGATAAAACAGAAAGCAAATCTACTGCAGTTATGATCGAGAGTACTCTTGACCCGTATGAAAGGTCTCACCAGATGTGGCAATCAACTACAAGAAGACTGACTACTTATGTTCTCCCAAGTAAACAATATATGTAATCTTTAGTTTGGTATTACTTGAAAAGTATATTAGGCCGGTATGTTAAATTAAAACCCAATGTACACACAATTTTAGTTTGAATCATTTTGTTGTGTCCAATTAATCTAAGTTATTATCCTCGCTAACCTGCAGATGTACTAATTGGCACAGGTCTATGTCGCCACATACCTTTGTGAGGTGAGGTTTTGAAACTAGAAAGTGTAATTAACGGATGATGTAGACAACGCACGTGAAGACGCAATGTCATGATCTTGGACCTGATTGGTTAGTGTTGCTTTATTTTTTCTCATTAATCTTCTACCATGCTTTGACTGAAGATATAAACAACTGCGGATTGTACTTATTAAGAAGTTGAATTGAATACTATTGTTTTTATGAATTGTTTTAAGAAATACAAATTTTTTTGGTTTGATGTATATACAGGTGAAATGCGTGGTAGTTAGTAGCAAGTTTTATTTTATAGAAATATGTATTTAATCATAATCACACTATGACAAGGTCTATTGCTAGCTTAAGATAGTGTGACAAATCTGTCTTAATGAGTGTTTGGCCACTGCTGTCAAAAAGGGTGTTTGGTCACTTCTATCTAAAGAATGTGTTTGGTTGATGACTTGATGCAGTAAAAAAGGATTGTAGTCATCAATTTTTATGCTTTAGTCTTTCGCCTGTGTCAAAATGGAATCTATGTTTATTGGTTCCAAAGTGAGGCATGATAGCTTAAGTGACCTATTCAGTTAAAGTGTTAATTTTTTGGTAATAGGGTGTTTGGGTTAAAAGGTTACAATGGCTTTACAACATTCACCTCCGCTTGCTTAATATGTTCCAACCAATCTTAAAAGGTAGCTATCCAATACTTTTTTTTTCAAAAAACACTAAACCCAAACACCATCTTACCAGATCTGCAGCTAATCCCGAACACCAGCAGATCAGCAGAAAAAGTTTAAGGTGGACAGTTAGCTAGAATTGAATTACAACATTTTACATCTACACATAGTTACTGCTACATAATCTACCTCAAACACACTACTAGAATAAGAAAAAACAAAGGTTTAGTACAACTTTTATGGAAAGTAGAGGCTATGAATTCATCATACGAGACGTGCGACCAGATTTTTACCACTGCATTTATGGGAAGTAGAGGCTGTGAATTGATACTACCAGATGCAGCCACTGTAACATCAGTAACTGGAGATACAGAGGTAAAACAATGCGTACGCTTATTGGTAGCATCATCACTGTTGTTATATTTTAATGTCTGCTGTTTGGAAAATGCTTTTTTTTTTAACTTTCTGTAACGCAGGTACAATCTCCTGTTATACTGCTGAACATCAGATAGGCCGCTTCAAATGTGTTCACAGAACGACAACCGAGAAGCTAACATCGCGCCAACCTCGGGTAAAGGCAAGCATACGTTTTCTTCGTCGACATTGCACCGTCGTAATGTGTATAGGTACTTCAAAGTTTTCAAACACGTACAACCATGTTGGTTCAGAAATTATGCATACCTTCAGCAGTGTACCTAAAAAAGTTGCCAAAAGCGTCCGCACAACGCCACAGCGAAGCGCGGGCACAAGTCCTAGTTTATATAATTGAGCGACACTCCAAAAAAATAGATTCCAAAAAGCGTGAAGAATTATGTGACGCTTCAATCTCCATGCCAAAGCGTGTACTCTTATATTGTACACATTTATTTACGTGGTATTACGATACCATTATAGTATGTATAAGTGTGTAGAAGTACATACATTTTTGTAGTGTAGATGCATATCTCTATGTGTTTAGGCAAATTCTTATATCGGGTTCGGATTAATAATTCTTCGTACTTTGGATTATCGGGTCCTTGGGTTTCCTATAAACAAGCATGGTAAGCGCACTAGCATCCCCAGTCGTGTTAACCGTGGATCAAACTTCGGCAAGAGATTAGTTAAAGGGTGGTGCCGAAAGGATGAGATTTATAATATAAGTAGTGAGGGGTTATTTATGATATTAATTAATCACAGGGTTTCCTAGAGGCCTATGGATCGTGGATCTGGGGGTGAGGCTGTATTCTATATAGAATATGCTATCCCCTAAATCTTGGGATATATAGTGATCATGTCTTGATCCCCTTTGTTTCCTTTATGATTGCCCGCTGTTCGGACTTTGTCCGGGTCGGGTCGTTCAGATATAAGGCCTTTCGAACATATACACAAACAATTTATTTTTATTTTAACTATCTTACCTTTTAGTATATTTGTCGGGTCTAGCAACCTTTTAAAATATTAGACGACTACCCGTGAATAGTAACATAATTTTATAGCGGTAGATAGTTGTACTGATAAAAAGTGTACGAGTTATAAACAAAAGATAATAGAACTTTGACGATTTGGGGATTAGACAAAATGTTTTGAAATACAGTTCGACCTGACTAGTTCAACTAGTTGAACCGGTTCCACTTGAGAAATATGATTAAATTAAACCGAGTTTTATATTTCAAAACCCAGTTAGATCCACCGCGTTTGAAATGACTAGGGATAACCAATTATATGAATTTTTTATTTTTTGGAAAATCGGTGTGTTTGAAATTGTATGAATGGTGTGCTTGAAATTGACATGCATGATAATGATTCCAAGTATAATAATAATTCTGTCTTTAGCATGAATTAGAAGAGAAAGTTAGACAAGAACTCTTCTTATCTTTGACATTGTAGAGTTGCCCATATTGGGAAGACTCGCATACAAAAGCTTCAACGTGAAGGTCTTTTGAAAACTATCAATGATGAATCATTTGAGAAATGTGAGTCTTGTATATGTTGGAAGATGACCAAGAAACCTTTTAATAGCAATATTAAAAGGGCTACTGATCTACTTGGTTTAATACACATCGATGTGTGTGGACCTCTTAGACACGTGTCAAGGAAAGGTGCTAGCTACTTCTTAATATTTACGCATGATTATAGCCATTATGGTTATGTTTATTTACTTAAACATAAACATGAGGTATTTGAAACATTCAAAGTGTTTAAAGCAGAAGTAGAATTACAACTAGGAAAGAAGATTAAAGCTCTTCGTTCTGATAGAGGTGGTGAATATTTAAGTCAAGAGTTTAAAGATTATCTAAGTGAGAATGGAACTGTTCAGAATCTTACTTCTCCCTATACTCCACAACAAATTGGTGTATCCGAAAGGAGAAATCATACACTATTAGATATGGTGCGATCTATGTTTAATCTTACAGCTTTGCCATTATCCTTTTGGGACTATGCTTTAGAATCTGTTGTTCGCATTTAAATATGGTTCCCACGAAGAAGGTTGATAAGACACCATATGAACAATGACATGGCAAAAATCCATATTTGTCTTATTTAAAGGTTTGGGGTTGCGAGGCATATGCGAAACATGACTCATGTGATAAACTCCAACAACAATATGTGGGTTACTACTTTTATTATCCACGTGAGAACAAAGTTATTGTTGCTAGGTATGGAGACTTCCTTGAAAGTGATCTTGTAAATTAAAAAGTCAGTGGGAGAAATTATGATCTTGAAGAGAGTCATATAGATACAATACCTTCTGATGAAAATAGTAGCGAAATAATTCGTGTAGAACCCGAAAGTCTGGGAGTTCCACCGAAAATAATTCCTCTACGTAGGTCTGAAAGGACTATACGTGCACCAAGAAAACCATGTCTTAACATAGAGGATGATGATGATGATGAAGTAGGGGATCTTGGTGAACCTGCTAGTTATAAATCCTCCATACTTGATCCTGAAAAGGATAAGTAGATGGTTGCAATGGATGAGGAAATGAAATCCATGAGAATTAATAAAGTTTGGATTCTTATAGATTAACCACCAAATGCTAAAGTAGTGAAACGTAAGTGGATATACAAGAAGAAAACTGATATGGATGGTGAAGTACAACCTTATAAAGCTCGTTTAGTAGCTAAAGGTTTTACACAAACCTTTGGTGTAAACTATAAGGAGACGTTTTCTCCTGTAGCAGACTTAAGATGTATTAGGATTCTCATAGCTATAGTAGCATACTATGACTATGAGATATGGCAAATGGATGTTAAAACTGCCTTCTTGAACGGTTGCTTAGATGAGGATATCTATATGCAACAACTGGAAGGGTATGTTGATCTTAAGTATCCAAAACGCGTGTGCAAACTTCAAAGATCTATTTATGGTTTGAAGCAAGCATCACGTCAATGGAACAAACAATTTAATTAAGTAATCAAGAAGTTTGGATTTATTCAAAATCGTGATGAGCCATGTGTATATCGCAAAGCTAGTGAGAGTGATATAGTATTCCTAATTTTATATGTTGATGACATATTAATCATGGGAAGTAACATTCCAAGACTTAAAGAAGTTAAGGATTATCTATATAAATGTTTTTCTTTGAAGGATTTAGGAGCAGCTGCATATATTCTGGGAATTAAAATCTATAGAGATAGGAGTAGACGGCTAATTGGTCTTTGTCAAGATGCTTATATTGACAAAATATTAATGAAGATGCATAATTTCAAGAAAGGTTTTCAACCTATGGAAGTTAAGCATAATGTAAGTCATGAGATGGATGCATCTACTCCTGAAGAGGAGGCTTACATGAGAAAGGTGCCTTATGCTTCGACTGTAGGATCTATTATGTATGCTGTAAGATGCACAAGACCTGATGTGGTGTTTGCTCAGAACTTGGTCAGTCGGTACCAATAAAATCCAGGGAAGCTCCATTAGACTGTTGTTAAACATATTCTAAAGTATTTAAGGAGTACGAAAGATATGTTTTTGGTATTTGGAAGGAAACCAGACACACAATTGAATGTAATAGGTTTCTGTGATGCGTCCTGGCAATGTGATAAATACGATACGAAGTCTCAGACGGGTTACGTGTTTGTTATCAATGGAGGATCAGTTGACTGGAAGAGCAAGAAGTAGACAACGATTGCAATGCATGCGACTCAATCTGAGTACATGGCTGCTTCAGAAGCTGCAATGGAAGCTGTTTGGATTACAAAGTTTATTGGAGATCTTGGAGTAATGCCTTTAGTAAAAGAACCTATTGATATGTATTGTGACAATTCTACTGCAATCATATTCGCCAATGTGTCTGGAGTCATGAAAGGCTCCAAACACTTTAGACGTAGATATCACTACGTCCGAGAACAAGTTGAAGCTTGTGAAATCAAATTATTAAAAGTTCGCACAGATGATAACGTAGCAGATCCTTTAACTAAGGTGTTACCTAGAGGAAAGGTTATTGAACATGCCAAAAGCATTGGGCTTCAATTTGCTAGCGATTTCATGCAATAAATCTGTGATTAGTATTTGGATAAACGATGTTAAGACATTATTATCCTATTTTACATGTTTTAATCCATGAATATTATTTTGTATTCTAAATTTCAGTTTTCGATTAATAATATGGGAGTATTATTAAATTAAGACAAATCAAAATTGCGATAGAGTATGCTTGAAAGTATATTGATCGATTTGGGATGATATTCGATGAATTGAATATAGGAGTTATCCCAACTATATGATTATACTTTATGAATCTTTGTCGTCAAGTATATCATAAATAGTTATCCTCTGACCTGAGATACTAGAAAACTGTCATGGATCTAGTGCATCTCTGTGAAATAATCTAACGTTAAACGTAACTGGTAGCTATAAGGGTTATTTTCAGAAGTGTTGCAAAATTCATAGGTTTTGCTTGTAGTCAATATGAAATTTATTTCCTCCAATATGTTTTGGAGTTTTTAATACAACTGGGCCCCTCATGGGATTAATAAGAAGTTTGTGTGGCCGCACCCAAATGTGTTTTGGTAATCTTGCTGAATCTGTGAACGAGAAACAAAATGGTTAATGAAAGGAATGACTAAGATCCATATCCTTATTAACGTTGTATTAGAAATAAAAGGATAATAATAATGATGAATCATTAAAAGGTTTTATCCAGGAGACCTTACTTGAGTCGTACTAGAGGCATCGGCGTACATCTAGACGCTAACAGGCGTGATCACACTATTTGAAATATGTCAAAGTGGGAGCTGAAAGTTTATGGACTTATATATTTAATAGTCGTGTGTTTGGATCAAACTCGGGATTACGGGATTGCACACAATACGTATAGAGTTAATTTATTTAATAAATATATTTATATGTTTATTAAATTTAAATCGATCTATAACTTTAAACGAACGTTAAGTATTAAGAAGGTTTAATGGTCGTTATGGAATTAAATAGAAGAGGAAAGAAAAGTTCGGGACACCCCTTAAGTCGGAGGAGAAGGAATTTTTATTTAACTTTGTTTACTTGGACTACAAGTTCTTAAGCATATATAAACAAACCCCTACCCTCATAATTCTTTACACCATAAATCTTGTCTTCTCTCCCTCTCTCCTTGCGATCGCTGGCCAAACACACCGTTAGGGTTCTTTGGTTTTCGATTTTGCTATTTAGTCAAGTCCTAGCCCCTCTCTAGGGTTGATTATTACATTAGACGTTGTAGCTTGGTTTACACGTACTAGCATTACGAATAACTCGTCGTAATACGTGTGTACAAGAACGTAATATAGTCTTACGTTAGACTATATCTTGGTGAATTAGTTCTTGTTTGTGGGAATTGCTTAGCAAAAGGTATGTAACCCTAATTCGATTAATTATAATTGTGTTAATTATAATCTTGTCAAAGTTCGCTTCCACTTTATGTGCTTTGATCTTGTTTAAGGTTTTTATAATAGTTCTGAACTTTATAAACCTTTAAAAAAATCCATATTTAAGCGATGATAACAAGGGACAGTCACCGGTAAACAAAACCATACACACCCCCATAAATCGTAACATACACACGGTTGGTTCTCGACCAAGAATTTGAAACATTAATTGGCTATCGCATGTAAGTAATTGATTCATATTATTTGTTCAAAAAAAATTGATTCATATTTAGCTTGTTGATTATTTGGTGATGATATTGAGAATTTTTGGGTTTCTGTTCTATCCGTTTAATCGAGGATTGTAACCGGGGTCTTGATCGGAATGACGAGTAGGGCGATTTATTTCTGCTAAAGTATCAGATAAAATTTCTATGAAAGGTTTTAGGGTTTGTGTTTACCATTGATTGTTAACCATTCTTTGTTGCTTGTTGTAGTTTACAGTAATTTGTAGATTAAATTAGGATACATTCTTTGTTGCATGTTGTGTGTTATGACGTTGATGTAATATGGTTGGATTAGTTATACACAATGTTTTAAAACACGGGTTTTTAGTTGACCCGGTCTAGTGACCGGTTCACGGGTCAATCAGTTCAACCGATTGAACCGCCGGGTCAACCCGATTATATATATATGTTTATTTTTTTAATATTTAGTATATAATATTGTATAATCTTATAACTTGTCTTACGTTAAGTTAAATCGATGAAAAATATTTAAATTTTATTTAATATATATAACACTATAGAAAATGTATGAAAAAATAATTAATTTATATTTATAATTTGTATTAAACCATAATAAAATAATATTAGTTTATGTTTTAAGTTAGTTTTAATTTTATTTTAACTAACAATAATCAGTGGTACTTAAATTTATCTTTAAAATTTAGAAATATTTATGGAAAAAAAGTTTTTAAAAATATTTTTTTATAAAAAATTATGACCCGGCCGGGTTTATCAAACTGGATCAACCCGGGTCAACGAAAAACCGGCGGTTCAATCCGGTTCTTAAACAAGCAAAAATCCGGTCACATCCGGCCTGGTCTTCGAGCCGGTTCACGGTTCAACCGGTTCAACCGGCCTGGTCAACCCGGTTTTTAAAACATTGGTTATACATTATTTATCGCATATTTCATTTACTTTTTGTTAATGTAATGTTGATTTTTTGCTTATTAAGTGGACGTTAAGGTTTCATTTTTGTCTTTTTTGGTTCGATTTACCTTGTTTTGTACAAATTTTATCTGTTTGTGAGGTGTGATATAAATTATCTGTTAAAAAAAGTGGAGGTTAGGATGTGGATTTTTTTCCTGTCATATTGTCTCGTTTACTTTTTTTAATGTATTGTTGATTTTTTGCTTATTAAGTGAAGGCTAGGATGTTTGTCAATTAGCGGAGAAGTTTTTTGGAACGGTGAACAGTGAAAAAGAACATTTTAATTTTTAATGTTTGTTTGTCAAAAGAAGCGGTGAACATGTTTCACTGCTACTACTTATAATTACCGCTCATTGATACCTCATTTCAACCAACACACCTTAAGTAGAGGTTGGATATTATGGTTTCTTTGTTTATTAAGTAGAGGTTAGGTTGTAGCTTATGGTGTGTACGTTATTTGTTGAATTTGGTGAAAAAAGGTATATGCACGCGATAAAATAGTATGTAGTTTGTTTGATTTCAGGACGGAGGTGTCGGGTTTTCCATTTTCGATTATCTTGATTTGGTTTTCAAGAAGTGTAAAAATGATAATGCCGAGCTGATATAAGCATTGTATAGAGTAACTTATATAGAGCATAGAATTAGCGTAATTTCATGTGATCAAATTAGTTGTGGTGTTTTAGATCACGCTTAAAGAACAGGCTTCGTTGGTATCGTGTGGGCGAAGCCTTTTATATTTGCTGGAAGCGCGGTCCTTTCTGGCATGTATGTTTTAGTTTCTGGTTTATTGTGTTGGTTTTGTAAGTTTAATTTCTATGATCTTTTGATTTGGTATGATGATTTGGTAACATATTTAGTTGCGCTTTTTGATAAGTAAAAAATTTAGAAAACATAGAATCATGTCATTTTCTGGTAACCACTATGATTCTTAGTCGATGTACCCATGGTTTTATAAATTTGAACCATTATTTTTTATAGAGATATTTTCATTAGATTGCATTACCATCTTGATCGTCGTCATCTTTAGCATCATGATGATTATTTATCTCAATAGTCTCTTGAAGCTTGATTTCTTAACTTGTGCTCAGACGTTAAATGTGTACAAATTAGAAGTGTTCACGGTTCAATTCGGTTAGTTGAAAGATTTGAACTTGGGCAATTCATTTTACCAGCAAACTGAACCATAATAGGTGAAGGTGGCTAATCGGACATATGGTTATCCGAAATGAGCGGTTATCTATAGTACGATAAATTGAGCTGGAACATAAAATGTTACTTTAGTAAAATTAATAATCATCGAATAAATAAATTAAAGTCATACTGAAGTTATTCTCGACACAAAAATCTCATTAAGTTAACATACAACCAGAAATATTTATTCGAAGTTTATAGATCACAACCACGTTAATCAGTGTTCAGACATATATTCAAAGTTGATTACTAAATATTTACATTAGAAATAAAAAGTCGTTATACATTAAGAGCAATGCAAGAAATTAACAATTGTATAAATATTTTAATATTTAGTTAAAAAATTCATGTACATCGGCAAATATCTAAAAGTACTAACAGTAGGTTATTTCGGTTTCGAATTGAACGGTTCAACTCGGTTTAGTAACTGAACCATGATTATCGGGTTATTTCGGTTTCAAATTGAACGGTTCGACTCGATTTCTCGATTTTTTCGTATTACAAACAAATAAAGTTATAGGTTAATAGATTTTTGATGTAAAATGTGTCATAGAATATAGATAAGTTCAATTAGACGCGCACATCTCTAAAACTTACTTCTTTAGGTATCAAAGTTTGTACAACTCTATGTTTATGATAGTTTTCTATTAGTAGAAGCATGGGTGAGCATTTGGATCGTCGGATATGACCGGACCGAAAAACCGAACCAGACCAGATCGAACCGAATTTCGGTTTGGACCTCGGTCTGACGTTTTTGACCATTTCGGTCCTTAGTCCGGTCAGTCCGGTCCAGTCTGGTTCGGTCTTACCAAAAACCGGTCGATTATGCCTAATAGAATCGGACCGGATCGAATACCGAATCGTACCGGACCATTTCGATCCGGTCTCGATCTGAGGTTTTGTACCATTTCGATTCTCAGTCCGATCTGATTTTAGTCTGTCCGGTATGGTCCCGTTCTATTGCTCAGCCCTGAGTAGAAGTAGCGATATGAGGCACTCATTATGTCGTCTAACATTTGATTGCACTTTATTTGTATCGTATTTATAAGTAATGTTTTAAATTATTTTGGCGAACAATGTTAAAATGTTGTTTTATTCTCTGTGCGTGGCGAATGATTTTATTTGGTTGTAATATTTGTGACCGCATAACTCATTGTATCTATAATAGAAGAGGGGAATCATGTTCCCCTAGGAACAGTGATCCCCTCACACCAAGATTATTATATTATTGCGTCTCACAAACAACACACAGCTCTTCTATCTATCACACACCTCACTCTCTTATATAATTTCCACCCACCATTTTCTTTATTTCTCCCTCTCTCTCTCTCTCTCTCGCTCTCTCTCTCTCTCTTGATGTTTCTTGATCTATTTCTAAAAATGGTCGCTTTTCCAGACGATGTTTGGGATGATTTTTGGACCATCTGCTCTCTTTGTCCTTGGAATGATTTTGGATCATCTGGATGCTTTCTTTGGGACCGATGATCTTTGTGATGACCTTTGAGATGATCTTTAGGATGATCATCTGACGCTGATATATAACTCTTTTATTATAGATGCAATTAGCAATCCCAGTTGTTACCTTTAATTTAATTTTACAAATTCTATTATTAGGGTTTTTGTTTATTTAGGTTTTTTGTTTAAGATTTTAATCTATGGTTAATTGGGGGTGGTTGAATCAGTTATTTATGGTGTTGATGTGTTATTAGCATGGGAGGGAGCGACATATTAGTAGTGTAAATTTGCTCGTGATCAGTTTCATCCATATAACACTAGAATGTTTTTAGGTGATTTGTTATACTCATGCCATCATAGTGGTTTGGTTTTTTACTTTTTTTCAAGTTGATTAAGATTAAAAGAGGGACTCGGCTTGGCAAGGCATCAGGAGATCCTATTTGCAGCCGCCACGTCTTTCGGTTTCAGGGTATAACCTGTCCTAGCGCATCGATAAATAGGCGATGTTTATTTTGAAGAAACCAATATTCCGGTTTCATGTGTTATATGTAGGCATGGCAGCGACAATTGCTAGCAGCCACATTTACGAAACCCTATAAATTATTACGGTGGCCTTTTCGGGTAATATGAGGTCATTTAATGGTAGTGGATTGCATCTACTAATTTCACTGTGCTATGGATTGAATAATACTCGGATGTTGGCGTGGCAACCGTTCAAGGTTGCAGCCATGTCGGGTTTCACCTTTTTTCCCAAATGGAACCTTATTTGAGGCTAAGGAGGTGATGAAAACATTTTGCGTCTGTGTTTTGTGAACCGCAGTTTACGGGCTCCCATGTCTTGGCCGGGAAGCCACGCTTTTGTTGTGGTTGCAGCCATGGTGGATGTTCTGAGTGGTTGCCACATACGCGAATCTGAGCCTTCTAATAATTAGTCACTTCCTTTTTTACTATACGAGATTCCCCCCTTTTATTAAACATATAATGTGCGGTTCATGATCTGTGTGTGCTTCATGCACTACTCTGAGCCACATGATCATTAGAAACTGCCTCAATGACGCGTGCATTGGCAAGGCATCCAAAAGCTTTCGGTATGAAGAAAAAGTATCTGAGATGGCCGAATATTGTATTGAATTCTGTTTGTGAGAAAAAGTAACTGTAGATTGGGATTTGGAAATCCCCAACGTCTTTTGGCGATCTTTGGGTTTATTGTAGATCTGAATAACATGGGGAAGTGACGCGATTTGTTATCTGACCTATGTGAATGCTCGATTAACAGGGTTTCTCTTTAATAGGTGTTGGTTTATGCCTTTATGGTTCCCACGGTAGGCGATTATACGAGCTATGATGAGTTGCAACGACCCGGGTTTAAGCTGAGATCAAACGTATCTTGGCGGGGCGCCCTATCAGGGGTGCAGCCATGGCGTGTATGGTTGCCGATGATCAGGTCAAATCGGCCCGTGGCTTACTGGGGCAGCACGTTGTCGTGCTTGCAGCCATGGCAGGTCACGTGTCCTTTCTGCCCGTCCCGGCCTTGCATATCTGAGCCACATGTTATTGTATCAGGAATAGGGTTTATATAGAGTGCCACAGATATGTATTGGTTTATGATATTATTTACTATTCATGGGAATTCATGGGTTTCCTTATTCATTCATTTTAATGTCCGTTTCATTGCGGATGTACAAGGTGTGTGGCGATACTCGCAGGTGTTTGACGCAGGTGGTATCGATAGTATTAATTGTATGTTGATATTTGCACTACTTTTTTTACATGAATGTGTTTTTCATGTAAGACTATACTTGGAATTAGTAATATTTTAACCCGCAAGTGTTCCTTTAAAAGCCTGATGTGTGTTTGTTATTTTCTCCTCTAGGAATGGTACATCTGAAGCGAAACGAAGATTAGGTAATAACAATAGAGGAAGCTCTGCAACCAATCGAGGTAACCTTCTAGCTAACGTAAATTGTCACATACGTATCATTTTACATGTAATTAACTGGTAATTCACTTTGATTGGCATAGTAGCTCACACAAACATGCTTGAATGGACCATAAAGTGAATATTACTACTAAGCTAACATGCTAATGAATATGCAAACAAAATCACAAAAAGTTGGAAAAATCTCCCAAAAACATAAGCTGAACCAGACTGTTTTTAAAAGAGACGAGGAACCATCAGAAACCAAATATTTATCCCCAGCAACTATTAAAACTATACGATCATGCTTGATGTTATAGCATTTCAATATGTGTGATTGTTTTCCCCAAATCTATTACCGTTATATGCTGTATTGGTGGAATTGTAAATTATGTTATTGACCCCATCTTGCACGTGCAATTAACTTTAAATCCTTTAGATCTATACTACATAATTCGCTTAAAAACTCACTCGCGTGCTTCTCTGATAATTTGAATTCCATAAACACTTGCTGGTACAAACATGTTCTGAACACTAACTTAGGAAATCACAATGTTCTTAGACCAGGTGTGCTCCACCACCTCAAACTGTAGTTGATCAATCTATGACAAATCCCAGGGACATTATGGAAAGTGATCATGGCATGTCGTATTGAAGTTAAAGGGTTAGTGTCGTGGTCATCAACATTTGATTCTTTAGCTGTAGTTAGTATTTTGAATTATTCTGGTTGCATTTTGTTCTAATGTATTCGTTATACAGGTTATGAATCACGGGGTGCATCGTAGGGCGTAGGTTGTGGTCGGAGACAGTAGGTTATGCATAATGCGGGCAATCGTGCTCACGAATTTGAAATTCAAGGTTTGTAATACACGCCCTTTATTGCCTTTTGTTTGACATTCAACGTTCAGAATACTCTCCCTTTATTACCTATTGATTTTGTAGAGACTTGCTCTTACATTTTCCCCCACCTCCACATAGAACTATAGTGATGGGGTTAGTGGAGACTTGGTCTTGCATTTTTGTAGAAATTATGAGTGCCACTGATTTTTTTAACCAAAATTGGGTAGTGTGATGGGATTAGTTTAGAGCATATATTAGTTTCTAAGAATTTGTAGTTACCAAAACCAATATTTGCAGCTAAGAAGTCAAACATATGGTTCCGGTTATTATATACTTAAAAGGTTTTTACTATGTGGCAGAGCTAAGATCACACATAAATAAGTACTTTAAAAACAAGGATGAAGACGCGCTGCCAAATGTATTAGAGTCGACCAGCCAAAGTGCATGGTTTTGGTGTCTACCGATTTGCGAACAAAATAGATACGAGACAACGTTTTGGTATGTATAGACACTTGATAAACTATAAAAACTATATTGAAACATGTTGCTATTAATTTTGTTTCGTATTGATCATCAAATGACTCTTCACGCAACATGTTATTGTATGTATTAGGAAAACAATTGCTTTACAACATTCACATCCCAAATTTACTTGCAACAGTTTCAAATTGTGAAGAAAATTAACTGTTGCAAGTAATATTCTCTGCCGCAAGGATGGGCACACAAAAGTTATGAAGAATGAAAAAAAAGATATATATGTGTTTTGTATGGATAATTAATGGGAAGTTCAAGAGAGACTAGAGTTAAAAACTAATTATTGGAATTGGATAAAGACACTTATTCTTTTTCTTTTGTTTATGTAGTGGGAAGATTAAGATTGCTCCTGTGACCAATAAAAGTAAAAGAAAGTATATGTTTTCTAGCATATCTATAGTTTTTCCACTAGGATATCTTTTAGTTTTAACATGAAATATTGTCATCTTATAAATCAGGTAAATATGTATGGAAAGCATATATGGAACTCAGTTGCCTTCGATAAAACAGAAAGCAAATCTACTACAGTTATGATCGAGAGTACTCTTGACCCGTATGAAAGGTCTCACCAGATGTGGCAATCAACTACAAAAAGACTGACTACTTATGTTCTCCCAAGTAAACAATATATGTAATCTTTAGTTTGGTATTACTTAAAAAGTATATTAGGCCGGTATGTTAAATTAAAACCCAATGTACACACAATTTTAGTTTGAATCATTTTGTTGTGTCCAATTAATCTAAGTTATTATCCTCGCTAACCTGCAGATGTACTAATTGGCACAGGTCTATGTCGCCACATACCTTTGTGAGGTGAGGTTTTGAAACTAGAAAGTGTGATTAACGGATGATGTAGCCAACGCACGTGAAGACGCAATGTTATGATCTTGGACCTGATTGGTTAGTGTTGCTTTATTTTTTCTCTTTAATCTTCTACCGTGCTTTGACTGAAGATATAAACAACTGCGGATTGTACTTATTAAGAAGTTGAATTGAATACTATTGTATTTATGAATTGTTTAGAAATACAATTTTTTTTGGTTTGATGTATATACAGGTGAAATGCGTGGTAGTTAGTAGCAAGTTTTTTTTATAGAAATATGTATTTAATCATAATCACACTATGCCAAGGTCTATTGCTAGCTTAAGATAGTGTGACAAATCTGTCTCAATGACCGTTTGGCCACTGCTGTCAAAAAGGGTGTTTGGTCACTTCTATCTAAAGAATGTGTTTGGTTGATGACTTGATGCAGTAAAAAAGGATTGTAGTCATCAATTTTTATGCTTTAGTCTTTCGCCTGAGTCCAAATGGAATCTGTGTTTTATTGGTGCCAAAGTGAGGCATGATAGCTTAAGTGACCTATTCAGTTAAAGTGTTAATTTTTTGGTAATAGGGTGTTTGGGTTAAAAGGTAACAATTGCTTTACAACATTCACCTCCGCTTGCTTAATATGTTCCAACCAATCTTAAAAGGTAGCTATCCAATACTTTCTTTTTCAAAAAACACTAAACCCAAACACCATCTTACCAGATCTGTAGCTAATCCTGAACACCAGCAGATCAGCAGAAAAAGTTTAAGGTGGACAGTTAGCTAGAATTGAATTACAACATCTTACATCTACACATAGTTACTGCTACAGAATCTACCTCAAACACACTACTAGAATAAGAAAAAACAAAGGTTTAGTACAGCTTTTATGGAAAGTAGAGACTATGAATTCATCATACGAGACGTGCGACCAGATTTTTACCACTGCATTTATGGGAAGTAGAGGCTGTGAATTGATACTACCAGATGCAGCCACTGCAACATCAGTAATTGGAGATACAGAGGTAAAACAATGCGTACGCTTATTGGTAGCATCATCACTGTTGTTATATTTTAATGTCTGCTGTTTGGACAATGATTTTTTTTAACTTTCTGTAACGCAGGTACAATCTCCTGTTATACTGCTGAACATCAGATAGGCCGCTTCAAATGTGTTCACAGAACGACAACCGAGAAGCTAACATCGCGCCAACCTCGGGTAAAGGCAAGCATACGTTTTCTTCGTCGACATTGCACCGTCGTAATGTGTATAGGTACTTCAAAGTTTTCAAACACGTACAACCATGTTGGTTCAGAAATTATGCATACCTTCAGCAGTGTACCTAAAAAAGTTGCCAAAAGCGTCCGCACAACGCCACAGCGAAGCGCCGGCACAAGTCCTAGTTTATATAATTGAGCGACACTCCAAAAAAATAGATTCCAAAAAGCGTGAAGAATTTTGTGACGCTTCAATCTCCATGCCAAAGCGTGTATTCTTATATTGTACACATTTATTTACGTGGTATTACGATACCATTATAGTATGTATAAGTGTGTAGAAGTACATACATTTTTGTAGTGTAGATGCATATCTCTATGTGTTTAGGCAAATTCTTATATCGGGTTCGGATTAATAATTCTTCGTACTTTGGATTATCGGGTCCTTGGGTTTCCTATAAACAAGCATGGTAAACGCACTAGCATCCCCATTCGTGTTAACCGTGGATCAAACTTCGGCAAGAGATTAGTTAAAGGGTGGTGCCGAAAGGATGAGATTTATAATATAAATAGTGAGGAGTTATTTATGATATTAATTAATCGCAGGGTTTCCTAGAGGCCTATGGATCGTGGATCTGGGGGTGAGGCTGTATGCTATATAGAATACGCTATCCCCTAAATCTTGGGATATATAGTGATCATGTCTTGATCCCCTTTGTTTCCTTTATGGTTGCCCGCTGTTCGGACTTTGTCCGAGTCGGGTCGTTCAGATATAAGGCCTTTCGAACATATACACAAACAATTTATTTTTATTTTAACTATCTTACCTTTTAGTATATTTGTCGGGTCTAGCAACCTTTTAAAATATTAGACGACTACCCGTGAATAGTAACATAATTTTATAGCGGCAGATAGTTGTACTGATAAAAAGTGTACGAGTTATAAACAAAAGATAATAGAACTTTGACGATTTGGGGATTAAACAAAATGTTTTGAAATACAGTTCGACCTGACTAGTTCAACTAGTTGAACCGGTTCCACTTGAGAAATACGATTAAATTAAACCGGGTTTTATATTTCAAAACCCAGTTAGATCCACCGCGTTTGAAATGACTAGGGATAACCAATTATATGAATTTTTATTTTCGGAAAATCGGATTGACACGGTGATCGAACAAATAACGAGATAACTCGACTATTGACCCGATTGATTAACCAATGACCCGTGATTGAAATAAGGATTAATAAATGTTGAAAATACGGTTTTACGTATTTAAAAAGGATCGGTCACTCCAACGATATATACGTAGTATGGGCTCGTGATCTAGTTATGTAAACATATAACCCATAAAGCCCACATGTAGGGTGGGCTATATATACCCTCTCCTAGCATGTTAGGAGGGATTTTTGGTTCTCATTTGATTAATCAAACATTCCTTTCTCTCATTCTCTCCTTTCTCTCTCTAGTTCTTCATCTCTCTCCCTCTTTTTAGATCATTACAACACATAGACAATCCAATGATTTCGTGGACCTACAATTGGTATCAAGAGGCATGGGATGAATGCTTTGTTCTTGTGTTTGTTTTGATTGATTTTAGTGGGTTTTGATTTAATCAAGCTCAAATCTTGAAAAATTTTGTGTTTTTATCATTTAAGTTTGTAAACAAATCGACTACATAGTTGTGGTAGTGATTTGGGTTAATTGATTTGGTCAAAATCGCAAAATGTTTTGTCATTTGGGTGATTTTCGGGGTGTATTTTGAATATCAGTGGGTTCGGATTGAATAAAAGTCAGATAAGGTAAGTGTTATTCCGAAGTTGCTATTAGGGTTTTGATATTCCGAAGTGCAAATTTTATTTATTCCGAAGTTACCAGTTTTTTTGTCATATTGCGAAGTGGCCATTTATTAAGATTCCGAAGTGCAAAGTATTCAGAAGTATTAATTATTCAGAAGTGCAAATTTTGACAAGTACATTCTGAAGTACATTCCGAAGTACATTCCAAAGTACATTCCGAAGTACTTTCCGAAGTACATTCCGAAGTACATTCCGAAGTACATTCTTAAGTACATTCCGAAGTACTTTCCGAAGTACATTCCGAAGTACATTCCGAAGTACATTCCGAAGTACATTTCGATGTACATTCCAAAGTACATTCCGAAGTACATTCTGCAGTACATTCCGAATTACATTCCGAAGTAAATTAGTGTCATCACAACGATATCAATTGTACACATGATGTCAAGAGATAACTTCAGACGTAACGAGGCGACCAACATTCGTGAACAAGAACCATGTGATTCTATCATATGATGTTCTCCATCATTCAGGTCCAACCTCGTAAATTATTAATCTTGTAAACACATTATCATATATGATCTTTGCACGTGATAAATACCTTACACTTGTGTTTAAAAGGTATTTAATTTATGTTTCAAGTACATCCTCATTAATTTTAGAGGGAGCTTGTGAAAATCATGAAGATAATTGGATTTGCATTTTTCTTCCCAAATTTTCTTAAAATGCTATTAAATCAATTGATATTAAAAACATCGATTGGATTAATACTTTTAATATGGGGGAGAAAATGTGATTTAATATGAGAAATGATTAATCACAAATGGTTTGACTTAACGTGATACCTCATCCCGACATGTGTGAAATGTTTTCGGATATCGTGGCATATGTTAAGGGGGAGCAAAATGGATTTGGATATCAAAATGGATTTCATGGTGACATACACTTACCCAAAACATCTCTATTCACGACGATTAAGATTGTGGTGACATAAGGATGGTTAGATACGTTAAAGTCCAATGATTCCTCTAGAACAGGAGGAATCTTCCCAAGGACATTCCATAGCTAGAAATAGTAGTCCTTAGGAAAGATGGAGAAATTTTTTGAACGTATTTGAATGCCGACCAAGTACATAAGGTAGCACTGGAACAATCACAACAAGGTGCTAGTTATGACGTATTGGTAAGCATTGAAGGGGTTGAAGAATGAAAAAGAATTGTAAAGAAAAGGGTATAAAGAAAGAAGCCCTCCTTACAACTTAGGCCGAAACCGGGTCAACACATATGCCATTGAGATCATTTTTAATGATGCTTGATATTGAAGATAAGACATCATGGACCCAGTGATGCAATGCACAACCCATCCCAGCTAACTCAGATATCTCTCAAAAGATATTTGTTTTAATCACACTGAGACAAAGCATTATCTATTGATTTATTCATTCCGAATAAATTGGTACTGAAATGGTGGCACTCCTCTCCAGCCTTCGATCACTAAAATCCAAAATGCACGATCGAGTCTATAGCCATTTGAGATCGTCAAATATCTCATTAGGACACACTTTCATAATTCCTTGCTTCTTCACACACTGTGAAAAGTAAGAAAGATCTTAAGAGTCCTACGCAAAATCTTCATGATCTTGCCTAAACATCCGAGTAATACGAAAGTATTTACAATGAAGATGAAAATCCTTCTTTAGCGAATATCAAAAAGCTCATGGTAGGTGACTTGTGATAACTGGAAAGTAACAGTGGTTTAATTATTAACTGAACTTAAACAGGTTCTAGGCCTCTACGCAATATCTTAGTGATCTTGCCAAAACACTCAGATTGACACTCTATAGTGTTCACAGTGATGAGTGGAAATCCTTCTAGTATTAACATCAAACAACACTTGGTTGGTAACTTGCAAGATT
This sequence comes from Glebionis coronaria, assembly GCA_025667525.1. NCBI lineage: Eukaryota > Viridiplantae > Streptophyta > Magnoliopsida > Asterales > Asteraceae > Glebionis > Glebionis coronaria. Next base: position 622,734,942 of record CM046877.1, read on the forward strand.
CTATATGAATCAAGTTCGTGACAACTGGAAAGCAATGATGGTGCGATTCTTTAAAGAATCAAACTTGTTCCACGAATCAGATTTGACGGCTTCAAATCATACGGATAATATTATCCAAATGATTCACTCTTTATGTTCGCAGTCAGCTTTGGACGGTCGAATAAAGAGAAAGGGTTTACCCGCGAAGTTTTGTCAAGGAGGTTCTTAATTGAAACTACCCGCCACAAGTACGCCTATTTTATATCGTCCAACGGTCTTCACCGACCGGAGGTAAAATGCTACCGAATTAGAATAAAATGTTCAAAGCCATTTCATCCGTGTATATGTTTTGTTGCTAACTGTCTTATGCAGCGTAACAAGAAGGTGGCATTGCGGTGTACTATCCGAAAAAAAGTCGTCCTCGCATGCTTATACTTTATGAACTTAAGACTGCAACAAATTCAAGAAAGCCTAAAAGTCAAGTCTTCCGCTGTATCAAACTCTGAAGCTTTAAAGAATTATAAAAGTATAAGTATGTAGAACATGAAGTCACGAGGAGGCGAATATCACAAGTGATGAATGCACAAGGTCAAGGCAAGGAAAAATGCTCAAGACTAAAGTCAAAGATCTCATCAATATATTCACAAGAACAAGATCGAAGATTCAAGCATAGTATGCTAGGTTTAAGATTTGGTAAAATGATGTGACCTCCCTTAGGGGGGGATTGTTGGAAATACGATTTCCCAAAGAAAGTCTCTGTCACATCGTTGTTAGCATAGATCACGAGATATAGACTATTTAGGACATTGTAACTTGGAGTGACCTCTCTTAGGGGGAGATTGTTGGAAATACGTTTTTACGTATTTAGAAAGGATTGGTCACTCCAACGATATATACGTAGTATGGGATCGTGATCTAGTTATGTAAACATATAACCCATAAAGCCCACATGTAGGGTGGGCTATATATACCCCCTCCTAGCATGTTAGGAGGGGTTGTTGGTTCTCATTTGATTAATCAAACATTCCTTTCTCTCATTCTCTCCTTTCTCTTTCTAACTTTCTCTCTCTAGTTCTTCATCCCTCTCCTTCTCTTTAGATCATTACAACACATAGACAATCCAAGGATTTCGTGGACCTACATTAAAGTAATCATAGTGGAAGAAGGTTTGACTAATGAATTACTAGTACATACTTTTATTAATTTTTTCTATTCTAATGATTGAGTACTTTTTATTATTACATTAATTTTTTTACAATTCACTTTTCAAGATTGTTCGACTAATCTATACTATTATATAAAACATTTAACATTTTTTATAATTATAAGTTTTAAAAATTAAGCCTCAAACATTTCTTATAATGAAAGAATTTATGTTTTGCTAAAAAATTAATGCATACTTATGATTAAAAGTCTAGAAATCAAAGTGCTTTTAAATCTTATTTGCAACAACCTACATCATTAATGATAACTAAATGATTTAATAAAATACATATACATACTTGTAACATGTAAACTATAAAAAATAATTAGTATAAAGTGTTATAAAACCTTAATGTAAAAAAACTCAAAGTTCATGAAAAAATAAAAAAACTACAACACAAACTAATTTAATCATACTTTATATATAATATATTATCAATTGAGTTGTTCAAGTTTCATCTCGTCATTGAACCTCACCCAACCCCTCTTCCGATACAATATCAAACAAAACTAAAGCACATAAGAATATTACAATTACCACACTCACACATAAGAAATGTCACATGGAGCAGCAGATTCACACAAAACTAAGTGTATAAATTATAATGGTATTTTAATATTTGTAACAATTCATTTAATATAAATACTTGTAATTGCCATTTAATTCAAATTTTGTAATAATATTTAATATAAATTTTGTAAGAGCTAATTAACAACATTTCTTTGGTACCATATAAAAGTTCAAAATAATTTAATATTTGAAAAACAATTGTTCGCAACAAAAAATAGTTGTCGGGTATCAGTCGTCGCATTGCGCGGGTACACGGCTAGTAATTTATAAATAGTGTAGATAAACTAGGAGGGTGCCCGCGCGTTGCGGCTGCGGCTACTCTGAAACTAAAATTCTGTAAGCGCGATATTTTATACATATATTTATTAATAACGACGATAACTTTAAGTTGGGACAACTTTGAGCAATAATAAACCAGTTCATATAGAAATAGTATTACGGGATTGTAATGATTGATAGTGAAAGATATTTGTAAATCTGTGTAACATTCGTCACAATATTATATAACATATAAATATAAATAATCTTCTTAACTTATATGTTACACATTTTCATACTAATGACCTTAAAATCTTCCTACTTTAATGTGTACGATTTAATCGAATTTATGAGCAAAATAATCAGTAATTCACTAAATTGGTACTAAAATGCATAGACGATATATGGCTTCAAAAATACAAATTTATAAAAAAAATCGAGAGGTTCAAAATCCAACATAGAAATTTGATATTAAACTAAAATTAGTGAGCAACTTAAATAATTGTATCTAAAAAATTATAAATTATAGCAATAATTATTTGTACATGTTGCATAATAATTTGTGTTAATTTTTTCATTAAATGTTTATTGCCCACCAATTAATATAGAAATAAATTTATGAAAATTTTGTGTTCTAAAGGTATGTTCCAAAATCTTGTAACGTTGTACTTATTAAAAATATTGGAGGGAGAGAGAGAGTACAATCTCTTTTATAAGTATGTTAGACTCATGTGTTGTTAAAAAAAAATAGTACAAATTAACTTAACGGTGCCGTATCAGTTTTGATGGGACATCTTCGGTTCATCTTCTCGTGGTTTTTTATCTAGTTGAGCCGATCGTGACTCCGGTTCCCATTTGAACCTCATTATTTTATGTAGATAATATGTACGATTTTGTAGATATATATGCTTTTAATTGTTGTACATTGTGAATCTCTACTATATATTAAAAGAAAACCCTTTCTAATTATAGAATGTTACAAAAATCAACTTACTAATTTTAATGCATCATGTACAAATTAACTTAGCTTCAGAACCAAAAATAGAAATATTAAATATCATTTAATACTCATTATTAAAACTAATCAATATATAATATTAAAACTCACTAATACATAATTTAATATTCAGTTTATAACTAATTAATACATATTAAATAATACACACTTAAAAAATTAATACACCCCATTACTTAGAAATATCATTATATATTCACATTGTACAACAATTAAAAGAATATATATCTACAAAATCGTACATATTGTCTACCTAAAATGATGAGGTTCAATAGGGAACTGGAGTTACTATCGGCTCAACTAGCAAGAAAAACGTCCGAAGACGACCGGAGAGGACCCACCGAAACTGATAAAATCGGCACCGTTAAATTAATTTGTACTATTTTTTTAACAACACATGAATCTGTACTACTTATAAAAGAGATTGTACTCCCTCTCTCTCTAAAATTATAAGTAGTACGACGTTACAAGGTTTTGGTACAAACATTTACAACACAAAAATTTCATAAGTTTATTTTTATATTAATTGGTGGGCAATAAACTTCGAAAGACGAAATTAATACAAATTAATATGCAATATATACAAATAATTATTGCTATAAATTATAATTTTTTAGATACAATTATTTAAATTGTTCACTAATGTAAGTTTAAAATCAAATTTCTATGTTTGATTTGAACTAGGGATGAGCACGGTACTGGTACCGTACCGATCCCGTACCGAATTAGTGGTACCGTTTTTTTCCGAGCATAAATTAGTGGTACTGGTACCGTACCAAACGGGATTCGGATACCAGCACCGGTACCTGGAAATCGAGATTTTCCCGCTTTTTCTAGGAATTTCTCGATTTGGTACCGGTCCCGTACCGAATTAGTGGTACCGAATTTTTTTCATCATATTTCGTAGTACCGATACCGTACTGAACGGGATTCGGGTACCGAGAATCGGTATAGTTCTTTTCATTTTCGGGATCCGGGACGAAATGCTCATCCCTATTTTGAACCCCTCAATTTGTTTTCATAAATTTTCATTTTTGAAGACATATATCATCTATGTATGCATTTTAGTACAAATTTAATGAAATACTGATCATTTTTCTAATAAATTTGATTAAATCGTACACATTAAAGTAGGAAGATTTTAAGGTCATTAGGATGTATGAAAATGTGTAAACATATAAATTAAGAAGATTTTTTTATATTTATATGTTATATAATATTGCGACGAATGTTACACAGATTTACAAACACCATTCACCATCAATTATCACAATCTCGTAATCCTATTATATATGAAATGGTTTATTATTGCTCAAAGTTATCACAACTTAAAGTTATCGTCATTATTAATAAATATATGTATAAAACATCGCGATTGCAGAATTTTAGTTTCAGAAACGCGCGGGTACCCTGCTAGTATATAATAGTATTTATAAGTAATGTAGTGTATTAATAATTTTTTAAGTGTATATTAATTAATATGTATTAATTAGTTTTAAACCGAATATTAAATAATGTATTAATTAGTTTTAATATTATGTATTGGTTAATTTTAATAATGAGTATTAAATGGTATTTAATATTTCTATTTTCAATTTTGAAGCTAAGTTAATTTGTACATGATGCATTAGAATTAGTAAGTTGATTTTTGTAATATCTTATAATTAAAAAGGGTTTTCTTTTAATATATAGTAAAAATTACCTTTTGTAATATCTTATAATTAAAAAGGGTTTTCTTTTAATTGCTGCTTCTTATGTCTCGAATTAACAGTTTTTTTATATTATAATTTAATTGTTTATTACAAAAAATATAAATATAATATTTAATAATATTTATTATATTATTTTTCTTGAATGTCTAGTTATTAACTAAAAAAGCTTTAATTAATTAATTAATGATAAAACTTGTTATTCTATTAAAAATAAAAAAAATATCAAACGATAATTAATGTATTTTTCTTAAAGCGTTTATTTTTTGTCAAATGATATTATGAACATAGCGTGAGGCGTAGCATGACGGCATGATCAAGCCTCACGCCTTTAAAAGCTATGACGAGGTATAATATTTTAATTTTGTGGCTTAGAACGCGACAAAATATAAAAATATCTATAAATTTATATACTCATATCATATTATAAATATATTGAGGTCATAAAAATGTCATAAATAAGGAATAAAGTTTAAAAAACTATCTTTTCATGTATTTTTTTTCATTTTTATATAAAAATACGACTTTTATCAAAATTTAATTTTAAAAAGCATTCACGCATCACGTTTGTCGTACCTTATCACGTTTTTCGCTCCTCATCTCATGCCAAGTCTTAAGCCCAACATCTATATTGTGTAGCATGAAAATCACGACTCACACACTTTGCGAGACGTTAGTGACACCATAACGCGTCTTTTAGAACCATAATATATAATTTAAAAAGGAAAATTATCAAAAGAGTCCTTCATTTTTGGGCAATTCTTCAAAGGGTCCAAAAAACATGTTTTTCCCGATACGGTCCAGAGCAACAAAGAATATAGGGCAGCAACCGTTCAAATTTTGACAAGTGTCTAAAAAATAGGGCAATTCTGACAAATTGCCCCAAGAGATAGGGTAACATAGGACACGTGACGCATTCTGCACCCAGTTGACCTATATTCTCAAAAAATAGTCCTTTTTGGGAAAAAAATATTTTTTAACCTTTTTAGGAAGAGAATAATGAGCAACACCTTTTTGATAATTTTCCCAATTCAAAATTACTAACATTCAAGATTTAATATTTTATGTTGTTTGATCATATATTAATACCCTGCTAGCTCTTTAAGAAACATATAATTCGTACAATAAATTAAAGGTGAATTGACAATAAATAATATGTAACTTTAGCCTTAATTAACAAACTAGAAATGAAGTATAAAAAGTGACCAAGCCATAATAGTTAACAGCAAAAAAAAAGAGAGCATGAAGGCAAATTTCTTGTTACCTCTCGTTCTTGTTTTGGTTCTTCATATTTGTGTGTGTAACTCGTGTTACATAAACTATGGCGAAGCGTTATGGAAATCAATATTGTTTTTTGAAGGTCAGCGTTCTGGTTTCTTACCGAACGATCAGAGAATGAGTTGGCGAGGTGATTCGGGGCTAAAAGATGGTGTGATTGGAGGTTATTATGATGCTGGAGACAATGTCAAGTATAATTTTCCTATGGCGTTTAGTACTACTATGCTGGCTTGGGGTGTTCTTGAATTTGGTGACATGATGCCGCCTGCGGAGTTGAGGAATGCTCTGATGGCGATTAGATGGTCCACCGACTATTTGCTTCAGTCTGTCGCCCATAGAGGAAAGATTGTTGTACAGGTACTAGTTTTGTTTACGTGTCAAGTTTTATGCGCACAAGTTTAGAAATAATAATGTATCTCTTATATATACAGATGTTTTAGATACTAAAAACACGCTAATCTAAAACTTGCTTTTGTAGGTTGGTGATCCATCGAAAGACCATGACTGCTGGGAACGGCCAGAGGACATGGACACAGCTAGGACTGTATACACAGTGCATGAACCAAACGCTGCCTCAGATGTGGCTGGAGAGACGGCAGCAGCTCTAGCCGCTTCATCTATTGCATTCAGGGCGTCAGATCCCCAATATGCAGACAAGCTTTTAAAAACAGCCACAAGTGTTTTTGGTTATGCAGATACTTATAGGGGGGCTTACAGTGATAACGCAGACATTAGGGATGGTGTTTGTCCATTTTACTGTGATTTTAGCGGATATCAGGCAAGCATATCTATATAAACATTTATATATCTCGTGTAGTTAGTGCTCGATTTATAAGTTAAATATATGTACCTTGGCAGGATGAATTATTATGGGGAGCAGCATGGTTACGACGAGCATGGAAATCAATATGTAAATCACGTAGTGATAACTATTTGGATTATATACAACAACACGGTAAAGAATTTGGTGCTGCTAATCATATTTTCGAGTTTGGTTGGGATGATAAGCATGCTGGCCTCAATGTTCTTGTTTCCCAGGTATAGTAAACCAAATAATTCATTTTTTTTTTCTGTTGAAATTTTGGTAACCAACTATCTTTGATTCTGATTTTCAGGAAGTTTTGGAAGAAAATTTGTCTGCTTTTGAATCTTACAAAGTTAACGCAGATAGCTTCATATGCGCATTAGTACCAAACTCGTCTTACCCTCACATTAAGTACACTCCAGGAGGCCTAATATATCGTCCAGGTGGATGCAACTTACAGTATACTACTTCACTCACATATATCATGTTAGTTTACGCTAAGTACCTAGAAAAGTCATCAAAATCAGTAACCTGTGGAAGCATAAGTGTGTGGCCCAATGACATTCGCCAGATGGCCAAACGTCAAGTTGATTACATTTTAGGGGAGAACCCAAAAGGAATGTCATATATGGTAGGGTACAGCAATAAGTATCCTCAAAGGATTCATCATCGAGGGTCATCCAGCCCGTCCATTAAGGACCACCCTAAACCTATTAAGTGTAAAGACGGATACTTCCTTTATTACAACTCTACAAACCCCAATCCTAATCTTTTGGTTGGAGCGCTTGTTGGTGGTCCTGGAGAGGAAGACGAGTTTGCAGATGATCGACATGACTCTTCAGCATCTGAACCTACAACGTACGTTAACGCACCATTTGTTGGTGCGTTAGCATACTTTGCTGCTAACCCACATACTACTTAAACATCTGAAAATTTAGGGGTTGATAGGTTAATTTTTAACTTGTTTTAAAGTCTCCGGTCTTATTTTATGACAAGAGGGTTGAGACATCTTTGCATTAGTTCGCTAGTGCAATATATGATTCCTATATGAGACATCAATATATTAGTTCTCTACTTAATCATCTGAAAATTTAGGGGTTGATAAGTTATAGTTTGTAATCACTACAATATTGTCAGTTGAGATCATCATATAACGAAAGTATGAAACTTGAGCTATTATTGAGTAATAACATTAAGATGTTATGAACTTAGCGTATGCAACCAGAGTTGTACTACTACAACATGAATGATGCGACGTAGCCTATAATCAACACATTGGCAAGTAACAAACCTGTATAACCTAGAACATATATGATAACGGCAAGAGGCGCGTATTCTATAATGAGAGGGTGTTTGGGATTGCTAACTTAACACCTCAGCATAATTTAGAAGCTAATGAGCTTATTTTACTATAAAAGAAGATTTTGTGACTTGACACTTGCAAGACACAAATTGGATATGTTTTGATATTTTATGTTTGATTTGGCATACTCGGGTTGAACATTCATTACACTGTCAACAATGTTAGGCTACTGGGATTGCAGCATTTGGTGGTCTGACATAATGATAGCCGTGCGATTTAACTGTATTAGACTTAGCAGCAACGTTTAAAAGATGGATTCTCAATGCTTAGTTCCATATGAGTTAGTAGTAATCATAGAAACAATCAACTAAGGAGTGTTCGTTAAATATAATTTTTTCGTCTTACGACTTATTAAACTTTTTAAAAGCTAAAGCTTAAGAGCTTGTAAGCCATGATTAGTTCATGAGTCCTAAAATTTGAGCTTATTGACTTTTTATAAGTTCAATCAACTCTAAAATATGTATGGGTTATAGATAGTTAGCAAGTTGTCTTGGTGGTGTGGTGTATGAACTAACTAGAATCGAAGGTGAACCTTTATTTTCTTGAGGTTGTATACCGATTTAGAATCATTGTTGTTATTTGTTGGTGATTTTGTATTACCAATGTGATTTAAGTGAATGGATTGAATTAGTTGACCAATGTATAATCGTGATAAACGTTCATCAAGTTGGGGTTGTGCGGAGTGCACACTTGTATGACATGTCCGACGGGGGTCCGGGGGCAGCGGCAGTGCCCCTGGCTGGGGTCGAGCTGTTATTAAACCTGCGGTTTTTTGGTTACAATAACTGTTTTTGGCAGTTGTAACCATAATGACAGGAACAGTTTGGTCATATAACGTTTGTTATCTTGGTTCTGGATCATAACAACAAAAACACAAATACAGTTCGCAATCTGAGTTTTATCCGATTGAAGATTTCGATAGAACCGTCGAAATACTTTGATCTGAAAGTGTTTGACACGACTCTCAGATTATTGATCTACCCACCAAAAAATTCTAACAAAGATCAAAGTATTATGTGATCATGGTGAACGGAGAATCTGTTAAGGATATGACGAGCAAGTTCGATAAGTTGGCTAAGTTTGAAGGGCAGGATTTTCGTCGTTGGCAAAAGAAGATGCACTTTCTTCTTACGACTTTGAAGGTTGTGTATGTTCTGAATACACCAAGTCCTGAATGGTCGGAGGATGAAACGCTGGAAACCACTAGGCAGCGGATGAAGTGGGAAAACGAAGACTACATATGCCGTGGTCATATTCTGAATGGTATGTCTGACTCACTCTTTGATATCTATCAAAATACTGAATCTGCAAAGGCACTGTGGGAGTCCCTTGAATCCAAATACATGGATGAAGATGCTTCTTCAAAGAAGTTTCTGGTAAGCAATTTCATGAATTACAGGATGGTTGATTCCAGATCTGTAATGGACCAATATCATGAGATGTTAAGGATTCTGGGACAGATTACCCAACACAAATTGTTGATGGATGAGGCCATCTCGGTTGCAGTTATCATTGATAAACTGCCCCCTTCTTGGAAAGAATTCAAACATGGTTTGAAACATATGAAGGAAGAATTAAATTTGTTTCAACTCGGTAGTGCTCTCCGAATTGAGGAAGGGTTAAGAACTCAGGAACTTGAAAATAACCCTAAAGGAAATAACCAAATTGGGTCATCTTCTGTCAACATGGTTGAAGGAGATGGAGCCAAGAATTCAAACAACAATAAGAACAAACGTAAGTACAACAAGAGTGGTGATAATAAGTCAGGCAACAAGAAGGTTGCGGGGGCTTGTTGGAAATGTGGCAAACCTGGTCACATGAAGAAGGATTGTAGCTCTAAGGAAAAAAAAGGCGCTGGTTCAAATGGGTCTAAGGATCCAGAAAAGCAACAAGGTTATAATTCTGATCTTATTCAGAATAGTGATAATGTTTTACATTATGTTTCTGTTATTTCTGATGCATTTTATGTTCAGGATGATGATGTTGCTTGGTGGGTTGATTCGGGTGCAACAAGTCATGTTTGCAAGTGTTGGGTCCACTAGATGTGGATCTTGTAGCCTGTTAGGAACGATGAACGACTTCTGTAATCACAAGTATATTCACAGAGAGACTCTAGACAAATCACACAGTATAAGTGCGGAATACAAATACTATGAACAAGAAGAACAGAATAACTATAACGACTTGATCCTTTACTAAGGATTTCTAATATTAATATGAACTAGAATAATGTTTGATGAAGATGTATTGAACCCTTCTACCTAAGGTTCCTTTTATACTACAAAGAAACCCCAATACATCATTAAACCAAAACGTGTAAAACTGATATGCATATCATTTCCTAACATATCTCATGCATATCCTAACAGAATAATCTTTAAATAATAAAGTTTGACTTTCTATAAGACCAGGAGCACGTCTTGCTCCTACTACTAGTAGGACCAGGAGGAACTACATACCTCCTAGTCTACCTATTACAAATAACTATTCCAAAGGTCCTAACAATCCTCCCCTAAACTTGAATTTGACCTGTTGAGTTCAAGTTTCCTGGTAAATCGTGCAACATAGCTTGAGGATTGGAACAACAAAAGAAACAGCAGCATCATAACCATCACCATAAAGAACATAAGGACTGCTACAACAAAGAACACCTAGAAGCTTCTTAAAAGCTTGAAACAAATCTGCACCCGGTTGAATCTCCACAGCAACATGAGCAGATTTTATGAGCCTTTACCAAGTAGCTGCTTGCTCTTGGGCTAGCCAGTCTTTATGGTGGAATAAGCATCACCCAGGGAGACCAGAACCCAGCCCAACTCTTAGAACGTGAATCAATGGTGAGTGGGGGTACCCTGATGATTTTAGGCAAACCATCACAGACGTCAACAGATTGATATGTCTTTACCAGAAGCCGTACCCTTCTGGACTCGCCAACTCTTAGCAATTAAGCATCGGTGAGCTGAAAACCCTATAGCTTTGAGCAAGCTATTATAGCTATCAACGGATTTGATAAAATCTTTACCAAGAGCCGTACCCCCTTGGATTAGCCACTATTCAGTCTAGGACCATGGCAAGTGAAAACCATCCAGTTTTAGGTAACCTGGTAACCATCAACGGATTTGACTATCACACCAGAGCCGTACCCTCATGATGAATCAACTCTTTCTTGTCTGTGAGACATGGTGAGTTGAGCACCATTTGTTGTGTGGACCAAGTCCAACACCAGAAGTAACTCCAAACCAGCACAAGTGTGAAATAGTCAAATGAAAATCAATTTATGATGGAAAAGTATAAGCAGATATTATATTATGTACAAGTGTGAAATCCATCATATGTTTAAAGTATAAGCAGATATTATATAAAAAGTATTTTTTTTATAATTAATGTTGTTTTTATTTTTTTATTAACAATAATGTAAGTCACCAATCACTGTACAGATTGGTGAAAAGAATGTCAGTATAATAAAAAAACAGAAAAACATACCCATCACATACCAGACGCTGCAACCGGGCTTGGATCCCTTCCACCAAAGTAGTAGCCATGGAAGTCTCATTCCCTGAAGGGGCATTGGATATCTGCAAATGACATTCTAGCATGGCCTCCAGAGTAGCAATCGTGAAAGGATATTCCATATCCGTAAGCATGAACACTATGGCACCAGACTCCAACTCCAATATATGAACCCCACAGCCAGCATAAAGCTTCCATCGTTTGATCACCCAGCGAGGCTGATCTCTCCAGACACCAGAATGAGGAGCATCAGGAGGAGAGTCAAGCATTATCTTCAAGTCACCCCACATTGTCAGCCCAGGCCAGTTGGCCACCTCACTCGGAGAGGTAGGAATACTAGAATCCACAAACCCATACAATGACATAAGATCCTGACGATCCGCCCATGTCAAAACACTTTGCAAGCCCGATACATAACGAACATAACCATCACTGGTTGAAATATTATGTGTGGATGTACCAGCAGCAGTCGGGGATGGCTTAACCGACCAAGCAACAATGTAACCCGTACCCATTGGCAACTCTGTTTCACTATCCGAAGCTGCATCAATAAGGTTCTCAGGAGCACGCTTCTCAAAAGGAACATACTTACCACTTCTAGCCTTCTTCTTTCGAACGGAACGACAAGGTGCAGGAACACCAGAAGAAGATTCAACCTTTACCTTCCCAGCAGCAGTAGTATCAGCATGAGTAGAATCAAAACCTTGACCAACCAAAGGATCAAAGTCGGTTGCACCAGTAGAAGGGGTAGGGTGTGGTTCAGTCACCGGTGGTGAGGATTGCTCCATAGCAGGGGTGGTAGTAGTAGCATTGGTGGTGGTGGTAGGAACCGAAGATGAAGGAGGAGGAACAACTGAAGGCGTGGTTGTAGGACCAGCAGTAGAAGTATCAACAACAGATAGGAGACCAGTAGAAACAGGAGGAACACCAGATGAAGAACCATGAGCAACAGCAGGTTGAGAAGTGGGAACCACTCGTAGAGGAGGGCGATAGATGAAGCGCTCAGGAACCGGTGTGATTTGACGCTTTATCATCCTCTGGTACAGATCCTTAAGCTCGTCAAAAGACAATCCCCTAACCCGATCCCAAGTCCATCCAACAGTAAAGTAAGCAACCGACTGATATTTGACATACCGCTGCATTAACTTCCTCTCCTAGGTTCTTGACAAAGGTCTGTTACGACGCTTTTCACGGAGTTGAGCAGCAAGAGATAATTGTTGTTTGCGCATTAAGGCCATTGCCCGTGGGATACAATTATGTTCATTCACATCAGCGCCCAAAAGATCAGTAAACTGCGAGTAATCAGATGTAAGAACAATAAGCACCCGCATCCAATCATTATCATCCCAATGCATGGCATCATGCCTCAACTGTTCACGCCTTTGCTGTTGAAGAGCTTCTTCCTCAGCCCTAGCAGCTTGATCAATCTCTGCCTGCAATCGCTGTGCAGCCTCCAACCCCCAACCGTTCTTCCTCAAGTTGTCTGCGAGTACGCTTCCTTGGAGGTGAGGGTGCATTAGTCATAGGGGCTTTCCCCTTAGGATCATGAGACGGCCCAACAGATGGACCAGTAGTAGTACCAACAGAAGAACCAGCAATATCCTCCATTGGTCTAGGACTAGGAGCAGCAGTAGGGATGCTTGATGGACTAGGAGGAATAGGCAAATCAGCATACGGCTTATCAGCAAATGCAGCCTTCGCCAACAAAGTCAACCCATCCTCCGCAAGATCCTCAAAATCTTCATCAGAATCAGAAAGAACAACATGCTTCTTTCGCCTCCTCTGTTGCGTCTCCAAAGCCTTAATCCTGTCCGCCATTGGAAAGAAAAATTCCCTAGTAAGCTTACGATGCTGATTCAGATCTGTCTCCAAATCAACAATCCTTGCATAATACCTGTGCATGAGATCAAGCAAAGAAGTTAGTGTAGCAGGTTCCTCCGCTTTCCCACCAAGAGGACTTGTATCGGGAAAAGCATCATTGGAACCAGAAGCAACAAAGGAGTCAACATTATGAGCACGAGAATAGACGGCTTCTCAGCAGAATGTGGTGCTGGACTAGAAGGGGGAGTATCCACAAATGGGGACTTATGTAGCAGAGAAGAGGGGGCAACCTTGGAAGTGGATGGCATTTCAACCACCACTTCCTTAGCTAGCTCCTCCACCACCACATGAGGCTCACCACTAGCAGAATGCTCATCCTCCATAGGATCATTTTCTAATGGAAGTTCCTCCTCGGCTTCAGCAGCCGGAGGAATAACTGATAACTCGATTTTACTCAGGTTAAAAAGATTCGTTGATGAGTGTCTAATCGAATTGATCTAGGTTCTCTATGTGACTCAGTTTTATTTTGGTGAAACAAAAATAATGTCGTTGTAGTATTTAAAATAAAAGTACGAAACTTTAAAGTAAAAGTGCAATTAAAGTAAATCTAAAACTAACTAAAGTAAGTGCAAGTATTTAAAAACGTGACTGAAATTAAAGGGCACTAAAGTAAATGACACAAATTTAAATCTATCTAAGGCAATCTTAAAACGCAACTAAAACTTAAACTAAGGCAAGGCTAAAATAAAGCTAAGACAAAATTAACTTAAAATGTGAGTAAGGAAAAAGGCGGGAAAAATAAAGCTTGAAAATAAAAGACAGAAATTTAAAAAAATAGAAACTAACAAAAACCTGAAAGAAACCTTGATTCGGAAGTTCTTGAGTTCCGAATGAACTGGCTTGACTCGGAACTTTTTGAGTTCCGAATGAAACAATCTTGAGTCGGAACTCCTTGATCCGGAACTCTTCCGAATCAACCTATCTTGATCCGGAACTTCTTGATCCGAAACTCTTCCGAATCAACCTATCTTGATCCGGAACTTCTTGATCCGGAACCTTGTTTCGGAAGTTTCTTGACTCGGAAGATTCGTTCGGAACTTCTAATGTTCCGAATGAGTTGCTGATCCGGAACTTGACTTTCGTCCGGAAGTTTCGTTCGGAACTTTCGTTTGGAAGTTCGTTCGGAAGTTTCGTTCGGAACTTCGTTCGGAAGTTTGAATGTTCCGGATGAACCTCTTGAGTCGGAACTTTTGTTGTTGACCCGGAACTCTTCCGGATGAAGCCCACTGGTTCGGAACTTTGAAAGTTCCGAATGAAAGCCTTTCTTCTCTTTGGCTCAGAACTTATCTGGGAACACAGAAACAGAAACAAACACTCCCGAAGAACAAGGGATCACAATAATAACAAATCTAACACAGATTAATCAAAATCAAAACAAAAGATTTAACCAAATTAATAACGAAACAACAAACAATCATAAACAAACAATCTATATCAATTAAACTAACAAATTTAACCACAACAATCAAAAACCCACTTGATCAAAATAAGAACATGAACATGAACACAAACATAAACATAAAAATCAAAGATTAAGAAAGGTAGATGAGAGATTAACAAGATAAAGTAAAGATTAACAAGAATTAAATGGAAACTTACTTGAAATTAAAGGAATTTAAGGTGCAAGACAAGGTATTTAAATTTGACAAGTATTTAAATTGACATGAATTAAAGGTGCAAGGTAAATAAAATGGAAGACTAATTGTCACACTTAGCCAACAAAGAAAATAATTAACTAGTCCTAACTATATAGGGGAGGATTAGGAAGCTTCCTCCCCTCTTTCCTTTTCTCTTAATTACAAGATTAAGTCCTTCCTTCTTTAATCTTCATTAAATGCACCATTAGTCCTTTGTTCTTCTAATCTTCTTTAAACTTGGACTCTAATGACTTGTGGCTCGGGATTTCTTTTGAACTCGTCTTTTAATTCTTCAATAAAATAGACTTGAGTTCTTCGGCTTTAAGTAAACTTCCGTCTTTTGACTTTTTCTTCGATAAATCTTCAGAATTGGTCTTGGACTTCCGTTCTTTTTGCACTCTTGACTTCTCGACTTCGTCTTTCATCGTTTTCTTCAATAAAAGCCCGTAAATGCCCGTGAATGCCCGTGTTTTCTCCACTTTTCACCTTTTCGTCCTAAATCACAACAAAAACACAAACCACGCATAATTCCGACATAAAAGACATAAAATACAAGTTTTGGCTCGGTTATTATTGTAATTAAGTGGTAAAAAGGATGGGTGTTTACACACCTATCAAATCCCCTACACTTGACCATTGCAATGTCCTCATGCAATGCATTAGTTACAAAGCACGTTTACATTTTTCATCATAATCAATCCATAATGGCCTTTATTAACGAGCTAGGAAATTAAAAACATACAAAATAAAGAAATCAAAAGCATACCTTGGGTTTTGGAAATGTCATGAATAATCATCATCCTCAAGTTTTCACTTTCTCCAAACCAAGCTTAAAAACGACATCATTGTTATTATAAGTTAGCAGACTAACACGAACTCATGTGGGCCAATTATTCACTTAGACTCCCTTATTCCTAGGTGTATCTCTTATATTTTATTGTTGTCTTGAATGATCACGAGGATGCATTGTTGACTTATTTCGATAGTTTATTAGGCCGAAAATAAAGTGAACGATTTAATCAATAGTTAGCTAAAGGACAAAATCTTTTAAAACTGCTTCTCGGGACCTCATAAAGTACATATCTTGGCATAACTTGCTTCGCGATTTGAGACCTTTCTCGGACTGATATTTGGCAGCGACTTCATACTTCAAACCTTGAGAGACGTTCATGAAGTAATGGCCTTCTCTTCATAATAGGAATTTCTTCACTTGAAGTTTTGAGAGATTCATACTTGGACCACGACTTCTTCATTTTTCTCCAATCTTTATTTTGGACTTTGATATACAACGATCCGCCTCCTTTTATGACTTGGATCTATTTATCCTCATACCTTGTTAGGGTCTTTTCGGATACACTTCTCCATGACTTTTGGGGAGTATTTGCTTTTCGTCGTGTGTCTCGATCCTTCATATTGATTTTCGATAAATGATTCTTCACATCACTTTGGAACTTTAGCAACAAAATATAGCCGTCATGCCTTGTTAGGGCCTTTTTGGACTCGCCAATCTTCGCATCCCGCTTCAATAAGTTATGCCTTGGCTATGAACTCTAATCCATACCGAGCAACTTTTAAACGATCTTGGGCTAGAAGCTAAGTAACTTTTCAAATCGTACAACCTTATTTATTAGCAGATAAATTATTTAGCAAGAGATGGGAGAATAGGCTCATAATTAACTCACATAAATTCACGAAAGAATACCGAACTTATAATTGGCTCTATCATCTCTCGTTCTCCACTGTTTAAAATCTCAAGTAATGAGACTCGTAGAAGCTTAGCCTATTAAATCAAAGTTTTAGGTTTTCGAGTCGCCTATAGGATCTTGCAATTTCTTAGACTTTTTCAAGTTTAGAAATCGCATTTTAAAGTTCCCTTGATAAACGACTCTCTAGGATCAATTATAGGAACTTGCGAAAAGTTCTTGTTCTTAACCCGTGAGAGTTAAGACTTTCGCGTTTTATAGCTCCCTATATAAAAGCCTAGCAAAACTTGACTTAAACACGTTAAGGATACTAGCTAGAGTAACTTAGATAAGTAAACTCGGGTTGAGTCAAAAGATTCACAACGTTTGAAAATTAAAACCACTTATTCTAATAAGGAAAGAAAATAACTATACAAAAGGAAAAACTAATAGGCCAAAATAGATCAAAAATTTTGAAAAATGTCGAAAAATTGATTTTCCGGTTAAAATAAGGAAAAATACAAGGAAAAGACCACTTAACTTCGATAGAAGTCCCCCCTACACTTAAGATAAACATTGTCCTCAATGTTTAAGCATGTGGGAGTGAACTCCCCTACACTTAGGACATTGTGCACTTTGTTTAAATCTCGCTAAGGAAAGGACAACTAAAGAGATTCCTATTTGAATATTGAGAAAATATAAAATAGTGAATCGGAAAGAGTTTTAGGATAGAACCGGGAAGATGGACACGGAATCATGGGTCGTCAAGGATCATCAAGAGTGTGTCTTTGAAGCTCGAATCCCTGATTAAGAGAGGAGAGGAGAGGAAATAGCAAACCAAAGGGTCTCCCCCCTACACTTATGATAAAGAAAGCGAAAAGATAGATGCATGGGTTGCCTCCCAAGAAGCGCTTGATTTTTGTTAACCGAGTCGTGAGCCTGACTCGACCTTGATTATCAACGGAAGAAGCATGAAACATATCCACCAGGATCAAAGACATAGTTTTCGTCCATCAAATAGCACAAGCTTAAGGCGAACAAGGCAAGCCAAAGAAGAGTAGGTAAGTTTCCCTTAAGCAGTGATGGAGCACGGTGGAAGCAAGGATGAAGTGGTGCAAGCATGTCTTCAAAATTTCCAAAGATTTTTCCTTTTATTTCATCAGGTGGATACTGAGATGGCTGCAGAATGTCAATACCGGGGTCGAACACCTTTTCCTTTAGGGGAAAATAGCACTGAGGCTCAGCAGAGTGTGAAGAAGATCCGCGAAGAAGCACAACCTCGTCCTCAGAAGGGGGACAAAGAGGTGTTAAATCATACGTGCTGCGGATATTGGTGTCGACCGGTTTCTTCTCCTTAGAAAGAATGTTCTTCAAATCCAAAGTAGGATCAAGACGATAATATTCAAAGTCCAAAGGAGGGGCATCACTCTCATGAGGAAAGTAAGTGTTGAGAAACGTAGAGAAATCTTCCTCAAATGAGTAATCGTCCAAAGTAGGATCGAGTGATGGCGGAGGACCTTCATCATGTGAAGAATCGCTCGAAAGAGTATCAGCCTCATCGAAATCATCATATGTGGGCAGCTCGGGATACTCAGAAGTAAGGCCGTCATAATCATCCGAATCTGAGCTAGAATCATCATCATAAGCATCAAAGACCGGTGGAGAATCATATATGGGAGAAGCGTCCAAAGTAGGGAGAGAATCATCCACATCATCATTAAAAAGTGGATTATCAATGCAAGAGTTGAATAGAGGATTGTCGTAGACGACAAAGTCATCAAGCACATTAATCATATTCACTGATTCTCGTCCAAAAGATTTGCCTGTAAGCTTCCCCATTTTAAAAACTTTTGAATCATCCCTGACTCGTAAGATTAACTCACCTTCGGCCACATCCACTAAAGCTCGTCCGGTTCTCAAGAATGGCCGACCAAGTATTAAAGGAATACGAGGGTCCATTTCATAATCAACTACGACAAAATCGACCAGGAAAGTAAATGTGCCAACTTTAATAAACACGTCTTCGGCTATACCAACGGGGTAAGCGAGAGTGCGATTTGCAAGTTCAAGAGTCATCTTTGTTGGAGTGAGGTCGGGAAATGATAGTGTTTTCCAAACACTCAGTGGCATCAAATTAATACTGGCCCCGAGATCAGCAAGGGCAGTAAATTCTTCAGTTTTGTTGAACACGCAAGGCAACACAAAACGACCGGGATCTCCAAGCTTTTCTGGAAGTTCTTTAAGAATAACTGCAAAGCAGTTTTCATTTAAGCGTGTGTTGGTGAGTTCAACCAGCTTCTCCTTCTTGTTAAGCAATTCCTTAAATGCTTTAACAAATTTGGGCATTGGGACCAGTGCTTCAAGAAAGCTAATGTTGAAGTTCATTTGAGAAATCATCTTGATATAGCTAGTCACTTGAGAGTCCTCCTTGTTTAGCATTTTGTTCTTGCCCAAGCGAGAAGGATAAGGGATATTAGGTTTGGGTGGTGAGGGTGCAGGTGTAGTAGGTAAAGGTTGAGATGTTGAAGGATCCTTTCTAGGTACATCGTCATGACGAGGCGGAGACGATAATGGTGCACTAATACTAGGTGTAGGGAGAAATGGTGGTGGAGGAGGTGTAGATGATGGGGGCGGGATCGGTGGATCGACAATGGTAATTCCACTACGGGTAGTAATAGCACTCACATTAGCTCGCGGATTGGTGACAGTGTTTGAAGGTAGAGAACTCAAAGTCGAAGGTTGAGTGGAGGGCAAGAAACTAGCCAACATATTCTTTAGTTCATTCGTTTGAGTGCTGAAGGAGGATTGAATATTATCGCGAACCTCGGTTCTAATGTCATTTCCTTGCTTCGTGATATCTCCTTTCAAATTGATAATTTGGCTCTGTAGATTCTTGATTTGCTCACCTTGAGTTCTCATGATGGTTTCAACATCGGGATTAATGGGTGGGGTTTGTTGGGCGGGTTGGTGATAAGGATTAGAAGCTCTTGGTGGGATTTGGTTGCTTCTATTGTAGTTGTTGGCGGGGTTTTGGTTTTGAGGAGAAAAACCGGGGGAAAGGTAGTTGTTTGACCGGTAACTCAACAAATTTCTATCCCCTTGAGGTCGAGCTTGGTAATTTTCCGGTGAATAATTACCATAAGCTGCATACACATTTTCCGGATTTCCTTGAGTAGAAGGACAATCGGTGTATGAGTGTGGACCGCCGCATGTTTCACAAGGAGCAGCAACAGCTTTAACTTGTTGTTGTTGTTGGTTTGAAGCCAAGAGTTGCATACTTCTGCTCATTTCATTCAGCACACGGGTGAGTTCGGTCATATCAGGGTTTGCTGAGGTGGAGGAGACATTGACTCTCAGGTTGTTCCTTGAAGAAGCAGAGGAATCCCAGTTTTTGTGGTGAGTAGTCATGTTCTCGATTAACTCTCTACACTCCTCGGGTCTCCTTTTCATGAATGTGCCATCGACGGCTGCATTAATCGTATCACGATCTCGAAAAGTCAAACCGTTGTAGAATGTATCAATCAATGTGACGGGAAGCATGTTGTGGTTTGGACAACGATCAATCAAGACATTATATCTCTCCCAAGCATCAAAAAGAGATTCATCAGGGTCTTGCATGAAACCGCTGATTTGATTGCGAAGGCTCGTGACCATGAATGGTGGAAAGTAGCGCGATAAAAAGCGTTGA
Organism: Glebionis coronaria; assembly: GCA_025667525.1. NCBI lineage: Eukaryota > Viridiplantae > Streptophyta > Magnoliopsida > Asterales > Asteraceae > Glebionis > Glebionis coronaria. The sequence continues at coordinate 622,755,518 of CM046877.1, forward strand.
GTCATGTCATCCCAAGTGTGAATAGAATTCTTTGGAAGACGATCAAACCTTTTCTCGGCATGATGCGATAAAGTATGTGGGAAGAGTTGTAGGCGAAGAACATCCATTGTGGCACCAGGCAACTTCATGCTTTGGGTGATTGTAATGAACTTGTAGAGGTTTTTGTTGGCATCATCATCAGGCAATCCACGGAATGGGTTAGTTTGCACTTGCTGAATCATGTGGTGCTTCAACGAAAACTCAGGAGCGTTGATTTGCATCGGCGCAATCGGTCCTCCTCGTCCAAACATGGTAGGTTGACAAAGTTCCTCCATGGTCCGAAGATCGGGCTGTGGAAGAACATTGTTGTTATTATTGAGGTGCGGTGGAATGTTGTTGTTGACACCTGACATACTTAAATCTTCTTGAGTCTCGGGCTCTTGATAATTATAAGATCTAGTACGCATACACCTGAAAATGCAAAAGAAAAAGAAACCAAACACAAAGACAATATATATACACAATATAGATAAAATCTTTTTGGATGTTTGAAATTTTTAATTTTTATGATTTTTTGAATTTTTTATGCAAGAAAAATAACGCTCACAGGTGAACGGATCCCAAAAAGCAACGCGTCTCTCACAGAAAACCGTTAATCTTTACGAAAAGAGCCGGAAGCGGCGCCATTTGATAACTCGATTTTACTCAGGTTAAAAAGATTCGTTGATGTGTGTCTAATCGAATTGATCTAGGTTCTCTATGTGACTCGGTTTTATTTTGGTGAAACAAAAATAATGTCGTTGTAGTATTTAAAATAAAAGTACGAAACTTTAAAGTAAAAGTGCAATTAAAGTAAATCTAAAACTAACTAAAGTAAGTGCAAGTATTTAAAAACGTGACTGAAATTAAAGGGCACTAAAGTAAATGACGCAAATTTAAATCTATCTAAGGCAATCTTAAAACGCAACTAAAACTTAAACTAAGGCAAGGCTAAAATAAAGCTAAGACAAAATTAACTTAAAATGTGAGTAAGGAAAAAGGCGGGAAAAATAAAGCTTGAAAATAAAAGACAGAAATTTAAAAAAATAGAAACTAACAAAAACCTGAAAGAAACCTTGATTCGGAAGTTCTTGAGTTCCGAATGAACTGGCTTGACTCAGAACTTTTTGAGTTCCGAATGAAACAATATTGAGTCGGAACTCCTTGATCTGGAACTCTTCCGAATCAACCTATCTTGATCCGGAACTTCTTGATCCGGAACTCTTCCGAATCAACCTATCTTGATCCGGAACTTCTTGATCCGGAACCTTGATTCGGAAGTTTCTTGACTCGGAAGATTCGTTCGGAACTTCTAATGTTCCGAATGAGTTGCTGATCCGGAACTTGACTTTCGTCCGGAAGTTTCGTTCAGAACTTCGTTCGGAACTTTCGTTCGGAAGTTCGTTCGGAAGTTTCGTTCGGAACTTCGTTCGGAAGTTTGAATGTTCCGGATGAACCTCTTGAGTCGTAACTTTTGTTGTTGACCCGGAACTCTTCCGGATGAAGCCCACTGGTTCGGAACTTTGAAAGTTCCGAATGAAAGCCTTTCTTCTCTTTGGCTCGGAACTTATCTGGGAACACAGAAACAGAAACAAACACTCCCGAAGAACAAGGGATCACAGTAATAACAAATCTAACACAGATTAATCAAAATCAAAACAAAAGATTTAACCAAATTAATAACGAAACAACAAACAATCATAAACAAACAATCTATATCAATTAAACTAACAAATTTAACCACAACAATCAAAAACCCACTTGATCAAAATAAGAACATGAACATGAACACAAACATAAACATAAAAATCAAAGATTAAGAAAGGTAGATGAGAGATTAACAAGATAAAGTAAAGATTGACAAGAATTAAATGGAAACTTACTTGAAATTAAAGGAATTTAAGGTGGAAGACAAGGTATTTAAATTTGACAAGTATTTAAATTGACATGAATTAAAGGTGCAAGGTAAATAAAATGGAAGACTAATTGTCACACTTAGCCAACAAAGAAAATAATTAACTAGTCCTAACTATATATAGGAGAGGATTAGGAAGCTTCCTCCCCTCTTTCCTTTTCTCTTAATTACAAGATTAAGTCCTTCCTTCTTTAATCTTCATTAATTGCACCATTAGTCCTTTGTTCTTCTAATCTTCTTTAAACTTGGACTCTAATGACTTGTGGCTCGGGATTTCTTTTGAACTCGTCTTTTAATTCTTCAATAAAATAGACTTGAGTTCTTCGGCTTTAAGTAAACTTCCGTCTTTTGACTTTTTCTTCGATAGATCTTCAGAATTGGTCTTGGACTTCCGTTCTTTTTGCACTCTTGACTTCTCGACTTCGTCTTTCATCGTTTTCTTCAATAAAAGCCCGTAAATGCCCGTGTTTTCTCCACTTTTCACCTTTTCGTCCTAAATTGTTGATCCCAAACTTAGATCGATTAAGCTTTGTGTAAACGAGATTAGATCAAGTACTACACGTAGAGAAACTTTTGCTTATGAATAAAGTAACAAAGTGTTATGCGGAATTAACACTTGATCTAAACACAATGATGTTAAACAAACTTTCACTTGTATTAGAATGATTCTTGTTGGTTACAATGAAAGGGTTTAACAATCGAAAACTTATGAAAACTGATATTAAACATTAACCTAAAAGATCTTCTTTTATAGAACAAGAAGTCTTGTACAATAAGCTACGAATCAACTATTCTAGGTAAAGATAAACATAGAAAATACATTGTCGTCTCTATCCTTACTAGAAGTAATCTAGAATATAATAAACGTGTAGCTCACATCTTCCATCAGTGCTTTGTCTTCAACTTGTCAACGCTTGACTTTAACTTGTCAACGCTTATGCTGTCAGCGCTCACTTTGCTCTTGTCAACGCTTAAGTTGTTCTTGTCAGCGTTCAAGTGTTCTGGCCTAAATTTATTCCCAACAATCCTCCCCTAAACTTGATATCCACTCTTATGATCAAGTTTCTGAATAAACATTAAGAACTTGGAGGAGTCTGACAAACCTTATCATATTGGTAATAAACAAATCTGATCAAATTCTTGGCCACGTCACTTGTATAGTCTATCTCCAACTGGGTGTCCTTCATCTTCTCCAAAACAGCCTTGGATATGAAATACTGAGCATCTACAAGTAAATACTCAGCCAACTTTGTAGAACTCAAATGGTATACACCTGCAGCTGAATATAACCTCCATTGAAGACCACTGAGGTCATCTTCAAGATCCTTCCATATTTCAGGATCTTCTTCTTTTGTCCCACACATTCTTTTGAATGTGGTCCAAAGTTTTATTCCATTGGCTGAAGTTGGAGCTTCAGCCTCATACTTGGTCTCTAGCAACCTCCAAAGGTCCACCAAGTCTTCTCTGTCACAACTTGCAAATAAAGATATGAGAGTGGTAAAAGTGTGTACCTCTTTGCCAAATCTTCCAATTTTCCAGAATCCACATTCATCTTCCTCATAACTTACAATTAGATTCCTGGAATCTAGTGGTAACACATGCACCATATCTGAAGCTTCTAATGGGGAGAGCTTAAGGCTCTTTCTAATGATTGCTTCACTTGGATATAGTTGAGACATATCTTTTGGAAACTCAAGAATAAATCCCTTCTTTACTGGTCTAGGAACTATCATAGCTTTCTTGATTGCCATCTCTTCTGCAAGTTGTTCATTTCTTTCATCTGAAAGAAGTCTGAAAGTGTTTTCTTCTTGCACTTTCACCCAAATAGGATAAGCCCTATGTTCCAACTCATCAAATGTCAAAGCCTTCAGCTTCTGATGTGTCCATCCAACTCCATGACATTTGAGCAACATAAAGTAGAGCTTCCTTCTATCCCTTTTCAATTCAGAGAGAATGTTGCTTGCCCTGTACTTCAACATCACCTTACAATCCTGCTGAACTCTAAGAAGAATTTCCAAACCCCATATTTGATCTGAAATGGTCAAGTCTGGATTATCCATACAGCTTTCTTCCCAAGAATTGTACATCTGAACTATCTCTGGCATATCAAAATCAATTTGCAACTTCAAATCTCTCAGCTTTTCCCTAGCAAGCTCATCACCATACTCAAGTCTTTCTGGTTCAACAATCATCACACTTGAATCTGAGCTAGCTCCATCACTTTCTTCTTCAGAAGTCACAACAAATGGTGACTTTTCCTTCTCACCTTGTTCCATCATTTGCTTAGCCAATCTTCTATCAAATTCAACCTGAGCTGCATTCTTTGGAACAATTTCTTCTACCAACTTACCCTTACCCTTATCTGTTGGTTCAATTGTTGGTAGGGTAGATGATAATACCTGAGTAGGAACATCTTTGATGATAGATGATGACTGGAATACATCACCTCCATATGCAGATCTGTCAACGCCTAAATTTCCTCTATCAGCGCCCAAAATACTTCTGTCAGCGTCCAAACTTGTCTTGTCAACGCTCAAATATTTTCCCTCAGCACCTTGTGTAACCTCTCTCAGCATATCTGTAAATGATAAATTTAAATTTGTTGGAGAGATTAAGGACGTATCAAAACCTTTTTGTTCCTTTAATGTAGTAAGAGCTTCAGCAATATCCAATGATTGACCATCTTGACTGCTCTTATCACTCAGATTTCTTGCTTCCTCCCCTTTGGAAGACTCCTCCATACCTCCCCTTGAATGAGCACTCTCCAAAACAACAATCCTCTCCCTCAATTCATTGAGTTCAAGGCCTTGGTTACTGACAATTTGTACTAAGTCTGCATTTTGCTTTTGCAAGCTAATGCAGACAGCCGTCAATTCTAAAAGCGTCATTGGTTCCAGTCTGCCCTCTCCCAAAATGGGGATTTGACCTCCCAAGTCAGGTTCATTGGGCATGGATGAGGACTTAATTATGGTGGGACTGTCTTGGCCAGCTGCTAAGCCAGAACCAATAGTCTCAGCCTCATCCAGGTCACCAGCCACACTTGTGGTGGTGGTTCTCTCTGCTACATGGCTAGGACCACCAGAGGAGAACACTCCAACAGTCCTTTGGCGTTTAATCAACCTATATTCAGGTGGTGTGGAAGATGGTGTAGAAGATGGTGTAGATGTAGGTTGGTTAAGGGGTGTTTGGGATTGTGATGGTTGGGTGTCAGCGGTGGAAATAGGCATATCAACGCCCACATTAGATGTGTCAGCGTCGAAGGGATTTTGGTCTATTTGCATTTGGTCAGGTGAAGGTAAAGGTTCAGGGATAGGTTCAAGTTGTGGTTGAGGGTCAATATGAGGTTGGGGGTCTGGTTGGGGTTGTGCTGCTGCAATAACAGCAAGCATGGCTTGGGTTAATGGTAGGTCTCTATGAGGTGGTGAATTCATCTTGGTAAAAATAGCCTTCTTTTGTTCAGGGATCTTATAAAAGTCATTGTGATCCCTTGAACAATATCTTTGAGCATCAAAAACCATTTGCAAAAAACGGGGATAAGCTAAAGTCATTTTTGTCCCCTTGTTTTTACACATTCCTTCAAAAATCATTTTAGACCAGTTATAATTTTGCCCTGTTGCAATACACACAATAGCAGTTGCAATGGATCTATTGATCTTATTGTGTGCAGTACATTTGAGACTCAAACATTGAAGGAGAATGTGAATTAGGTACTTCCAGGCTGGGGGAAATTCCTGCTTATGGTACTTATTAAGAGTACCTTCATCAGGAATAGGGTATCCCAAAGCCCTAAGCCCTTGTTCTATTTCAGATATGGGAAGCATGGTTATACCATCAGCATCATTAAGATGCAAGGCCTGGCGTACCAAGGCCTCAGTAACCACCCAAGGTCTCCCATGTACAATAGAATTCAATGTTGTCACTCCATTAACTGTTGAGGAACTAACAGTGTTCCAAAACTGTTTAATGTGTGTGACTGGAATGAGTGGTGCATGAGAAAGAGCATACCTTAATGGGGATGCATTCAAATACTCCACCATCTGAGTGTATTGAGGGAACAAAGTATTATCAGCAACAAGATAAGCAATCATGTTGTGTTGAGACTTGAACCCCAAATCCAATTCTGCTGAGTTAAATCTTGGTGCCATTGATGAAAGCTGTTAATTTGATGTATAAAAGATGAAGGTTGATAAGAGAAAAGTGTTAGACAAGAATTATAGATACCCTGTTTAAAATAGGAGCCAAATTTATAGGAGTGGATGAATGCACGTGATTGGCCCAAAAATAGGCAAAGATTTTCAAAAATCAATCATGAAAATATTGAAAAAGTTTATAAGTTATCTCATGCATTTAATGAAAGTAACAACTCCTAAAATTACGGCTTGAAAATATGTCAAAAAGTAACAACTGGGTAGGTCCCATTGTTTGTCAACGGTCAAATATAACCCATCAACGCCCAACGGCTATAATCTTGTCAACGTTCGCCTAAAGCCATGTCAGCGTCCATTTTGGTCACAACAACGCTTGGAAAAATCTTGTCAGCGTCCAAAAATAAAATTGTTTTAAAAAGTGAAAAATGACCTTAACAAGTAATTTATCCTAGAGAAGATAACCAAAAGCTGATAATTATCATAGGGCGGCAAGCACTGTCCAGTTATGCACACTTGCATAAGCAAGATAGACATAACAGTCCTCTAGTGTCCCTTGCTAACCAAAATTCTTAACAACCAAGTTACCTCATAAAATCCTTGTTACTCCCAGGTAAAACCCATATCAAAAGGATTCCCAAGCCTCCCAACAGACCATAACCAATTCTAGGCCAAAAATGTCTTGGCAGCATGCAAAGTTGATATACTATGCATGCTACAGTGCCTCATGGTTTAGTAAAACTAACCCATACTCACCAGTGGACACAATCTAGAATTGTGATGAGAGTATTCTAAGAATACCCAAGAGTCCTAAAGGTTCCTTAAACCTCCCCTCAAACTATGATACATGAGTTCTCAAAATATATATATGAACAATAAAAATTTATGTCAAGATAGGAATATAAATATTCCAACCATCATCCATAAACAAAACATGTCCAAATAGCTCTTCAAAGATCCATAAGCAACTCTGTATCCAATGGCATAAAGCTACCACCTACCTGCACATTTAGATGAAAACCACAAAACTAACATTTGTTGCTGACAGCGTCCCGACAACACTTGTCAGCGTTGAAGGAACTCTTGTCAGCGTTAGACAATAATATCTCCAACAACGGCAAAATAACACTTGACAGCGTTACATTTACCTTTGTCAGTGTTAGAAAAATAAAGTGGAAATCTAAATCATCACAAAGACCAATAACAATGCATTATCCTGTACATACTTTTACAAAAAGATTCCAAAAACACATATTAAGTGAGATTAACCATTCCAATATTTGTTACCAAATATTGAAATCTTCCAGCATCAAAAGGTTTAGTTAATAAATCAGCCACATTATCTTCTGTGTCTACCCTATCTGGTTGTATTAAACCTTTCTCAAAGCAATCTCTTATAAAATGATGTCTAATTTCTATGTGTTTGGTTTTAGAATGATGTACAGGATTTTTAATAATGCATAAAGTACTGTTATTGTCTACAAAAATCTTGGTATGCATAAAATTATACCCATAATCCAACAGCTGGTTCTGAATCCATAAGACTTGTCCACAACAAGCAGCTGCAGCAACATATTCTGCTTCAGTTGTAGAGTTTGCCACCACTGTTTGTTTCTTGCATTGCCAAGATATTAATCTGCTCCCAAGAAATTGGCATCCACCAGTTGTGGATTTCCTATCAAACTTGTCACCACCATAATCACTGTCTGAATATGCAATAAGGTCCAAGGGAGAATCTTTTGGGTACCACAATCCAAGATCTGGGTAACATCTTAGGTACCTAAAAATTCTCTTCACAGCAAAAAGGTGACATTCTTTGGGAGTCACTTGATGGCGTGCACATGCACACACAGCAAACATGATGTCAGGTCTTGAGGCTGTAAGATACATCAATGATCCAATCATTGATCTATAGTGCCTAACATCCACATCCTTTCCAGCTCCAATTTTCCCCAAGGGTGTTGTCTATCCATAGGAGTGGAAGCCTCCTTTTCATGTGGAGAAAAACCATATTTCTTCAAGATTTCAGATACATACTTGTCTTGGGAGATGAAGATACCATCTTCTTTCTGCTGAACTTGTAAACCTAGAAAGAAGTTCATCTCACCCATTGCACTCATCTTGAATTTATCTGTCATGAGCTTGGAAAATTCCTCACTCATTTTTGGATCAGTAGACCCAAAAATGATGTCATCAACATAGACCTGCACAAGTAACACATGTTTTCCTTTCTTCTTTGTAAACAGTGTCTGATCTATGGTGCCCCTCTTGAAACCATTTTCCACCAAGTAGGTGGACAATGTACCATACCATGCTCTTGGGGCTTGATGAAGTCCATACATTGCCTTCTTTACTCTATAAACCTTGTCTGGATTCTCAGGATCTTCAAAACCAGGAGGTTGCATTACATAAACCTCCTCAACAATTGTGCCATAGAGGAAAGCACTCTTCACATCCATTTGATAAACAGTAAAGTTCATGCAAGAAGCATAAGCTAAGAAAATTCTGATAGCTTCAATTCTTGCAACTGGAGCAAAGACTTCTTCATAATCTATGCCTTCCTCTTGTGTATAACCCTGAGCTACCAAACGTGCCTTGTTTCTGACCACAATGCCTCTTTCATCTTTCTTGTTCCTTAGAACCCATCTTGTCCCAATTGGTCTCACATATCTAGGACAATCAACCAGCTCCCAAACATCCTGTATAGCAAATTGGTGAAGCTCATCCTGCATTGCTTCCACCCAACTTGGTTCCTTAAGAGCATCAAAAATTTTCTTGGGTTCTTCCTGTGACAGAAAACAGGCAAACAAACATGCTTGTACAAGAGGGGTATCAACCTTCTTGTGTATATTGGCAATAAATCCACCAAGACCTTGATGGGATCTTCTTGTCTGAACTGGAGCCATAACATCACCAATGATCTGAGATGTGGGGTGATCCTTTGCTATGGAAGTGAGAACTCCTCCTTCAAAAAGTCTGGTGTCCTCAATTTCACGCTCCATGTTGCCAATATCTTCTTCAGATTCTTCTTGATCAACAGAAATCTCTTCATGGACATTAGAAGGTCCACCCTGTTCAAAATGAGAAGAGAAAAGATGTGCAAAGGTGTCATCAAACTCTGAACCTTGCTTGTCAGCGTTTGGGCTAACAACGCTTGAACTGCTGTTGTCAGCGTTGGAGCCATCAGCGTCTGAATTGGTCGTGTCAGCGCTTGATTTCCCTTTGTCAGCGCCTGAAGAATCATGCATGTTAGTATTTGGTGGTATTTGAACACCACCATTATCTTTCCTTGCAGCAGTAGCAGCAGCATAATACTCATCTGTCCATATAGGAAGTGTAACAAATTCTTGTGTGGGAGATGATTTAACTGCTGGTGGTCCATCCTCCTTAGCAACCTGTATACCTGAAACATTACCAATTCTCTTTTCCAAAACACTTGAAGTTACCTTCACAATGTCTGGATCAGTAACAGGCATATAATTTAAAGCTCTAGACAAGGGTTCTAAGTCAAACAACCAATTTGGACCACTCTCAGGATCACTAGGTTTACTCTCTAAAAACCTAACATGTACTTTTTCAAGTATACGTTTTTCCTTTTTAATGTAAACCCTATATCCTTTACTCTGCACTGAATAACCCATGAAGTAGCCTTCATCACCTTTTGAATCAAATTTACCTAGGACCTCACTAGTTTCTAAAACAACTACATGACAACCAAAAGGCTTGAGAAAGCCAATATTGGGCTTCCTTCCCCAAAGTAATTCATAAGGTGTCTTATTATGTATCTTGTTGACCAATGCCCTATTTTGAACATAACAAGCTGTGTTAACAGCTTCAGCCCAAAAGGCTATAGGAAAGTGGGCATCAGCCAACATGGTTCTGGCTGCCTCAATAAGGGTCCTATTCTTTCTTTCAGCAACCCCATTTTGCTGTGGGGTTCTAGCTATGCTAAACTGCCTAGTAATCCCTTTCTTGGCACAAAAATCATCTAACAACTGATTTCTAAACTCACCCCCATTGTCACTTCTAATAATTTTGACCTCATTACCATTCTTCTTTTCAATTTGGGTAATGAAATTAATCAGACTTAGGGCAGTTTCACTTTTCTTGGCTAAAAAGAAAGTCCATGTAAACCTGGAGTAATCATCAGTAATAACAAAACAATATGATTTACCCTTCAAACTTTCTATATTAGTTGGACCAAAGAGGTCTATATGCAATAAGTGAAGTGGTTTAGAACTAGAATGCACCTGTTTAGACCTGAATGAGACCTTGTGCTGCTTGCCCTTAAGACATGCAACACAAGAGTGGTCATTGTGGAAAGCCTTTTCAGGCAAACCATCAACTAAACCAAGCCTCACAAGTCTATTAATATTCTTAAAGTTTATGTGCCCTAATCTCCTGTGCCAAAGATTACTTTCATCTACTGAGGCTTTAGCATACAGACATGACATTTTATTATTTACCTTAATTCCATTAAGATTCACATTATATATGTCTTTATGCCTTGGTGTTCTAAAATCTATGTATTTCTCCTCAGGGAGCTTATAATCTTTGCTTAACACCAAGCACTCAGTATCTGTGAAAAGAACCTTATTTTTGTTATCACACACTTGTGATACACTAAACAAATTATAATCCAGTTCTTTTACCAAGAAGACATTCTCAAACCGTAGATTGTTGGTGACAAGGGTTCCTTTTCCAGTGATGGTGCCGTAGCCCCCTCCAAAGTATACCTTATCACCATCTTGAATAGGAGAGAAATTGGTCAGATAGTCTTCCTTGCCTGTCATGTGCCTTGAGCATCCACTATCCCAGTATCCATAATCATTGATCTTCTTCTGAATGCCCTGCACATAAAGAAAACACATTAGTTTTCTTTGGGAACCCAAGCCTTGGAAGACTTGGATTCATTTGGTTGTTCAACAAGAACAGACTTGGTTCTCATAACAACCCCATTTTCATCCCTGTTTGAATGAAATTCCCAGTTAACCCCAATTGGTGTTGACAATGCCTTTGAAATATAATGAAACCTGTTGCATGTCATAGAAATACCAGTAGAATTAGGGTTCTGGTCTTGTTTTGGTCTCCATGTTAAGCTAGTAGAAGCTTTAGACCTATTTCCTTGTGGTTGCAAATACCTAGGTTTAGCAGTGTTTCTATCAGCGCTGAAATTTCTCTTGTCAGCGCCCCAATTACTCTTATCAGCGTTGAACCTAGGGTTTGCTACAGGAACCCATTGTCTATTTGACCAAGTGTTTGACTTTTGAAAAGGTCTTAGGCCTTGTGTGTTAGACCCTCTAGAAAAGAATGGGGCTGGTCTAACAACTTGTGAACTTTTGTTCACAAAGGTATTGGGTCTGACAGTGTTTGACCTATGTTGACTTTTGTCAGCGCTGAAATGGTTCCTATCAGCGTTGACATTGGAAGCGTTGACACATTTGTAGGCCAAATGTGAGAAGCTACCACATGTGTAACAAGCTTTTCTAGACATAGTCTTAGGTCTAGAAGCAAAGAAGCCTGTTCCATGGTTACTAACTTGGCTTTTTGGTGACCTAGTATTTCTATACATCTCAGCATATTTAACACTAGGTTTTCTAACAATTTGTGGGCCAAGGTCAACAGCTTTGCCAGTGGTAGGGTGTGTGATCTTAATAGGTTTACGATCAATGGACTCATCAATTGGTATCATGTTTGGTGTGGGCTCATTTGGACTATCACACAACAACCCTCCCTTAACAAACAAAGTGTGGTTAGCTTTCTTCCACTCTTCTAGGTCAGTCAGCTTTTGCTGATATTCCTCAACTGGGGAAGTCACTCTAGGTGGAGGAATAAACTCCTCCTCTTGGCATTCTGGCAAGCCAGTCCAAGATAAGTCCTTTGATTGGACACCATAGAAATCCCCAGCTGGTGGTGGAACAACAGTATAATTATTCATCCCAATCCCACTCATATCCTTAGAGTCTCTTTGTTTGCTGACACACTCTCCTAGGGATTGTGTGGCCTTATCAAATCTCTGGATTTTAAGACTCACATTATCTTTATTTTTGTTAGCCTCTTCTAACTGAGCTATCAAATCAAGATTAACCCTATTTACTATATCTTGAACATCTTTACTCTGAAATAACTCATGTTTTAAGATGTTTATTTGATCCTTTAAATCAAACTCCATTTTCTTATACTCAGCTACTGTCTTTTCTGTTTGGGTAAGAGCAATTTGATAATTAGATACTTTGCATCTTTCAGTACTTGCCTCATCTAATAATTTAACTATCTCTTGTTTTAATTTTTCAGTATTTAAACGACAACCCTTAGAACAGAAAGCATCATCATATACCTCATTATCTGATGAAGAGGAGGAGTGTGCCATGAGAGCATATTCAACATGCTCTTCTTTAACTTCAGCAACCAAAGCTCTGTCCTCTTCCTCATTCTTAGCCATCCAGCTCCAATCCCATTCCCCAACACCATCAATTTGTTGAACAGCAACCATGGCCTTGGGATCTGGGCTCTTAATCATTTGGCTTGAAGGCTTCCCAGCATCAGATCTTCTTGGAGATCTACATTCCCTCATAAAGTGCCCCATCCTATGACAGTTGTAGCACTCCACCTTGGACTTGTCAAAGCCAGCAACATCCTTAGCATTAAAGGTCATCTTCTTCTTGAACCTTTTATTGAACCTGTTTGCTCTTAAACTTACAAGAGCCATAGTCCACTTGATGTCCATCTCTTCCAATTGTTCATCACTTATCTGCTCAAGATCTTCATATGTAATCCTTGAATCACTGGGCAAAGAAGCAATGAATGCACACACAGTATCAAGATCAAAACCAGCAGGTTTAATTCTATCAGCGCCATGATTGTGTGTGTCAGCGCTTGAGTACAAAGCGTTGACAGGATATGATCCAGCGCTGACAGATTGACATCCAGCGCTGACACCTTGAGATCCAGTTGCTGAATGTCCATAGAAGTTCATGGAATCAAATTGGCCTTCACTTTGTGAAAAGAAGGCCATGTTGCTACTGGAAGATTTGTTATCACTCTCCAATTGCCATTCATTCTCCAACAGTCTTAACTTGTTGAAGATGTCATCAAACCTGGAAGTCTTGTGGGTATTGTTGACAAGAATAGATCTTGTCTCAATCTTCCATACATCACCAAGGCTTTTGAGAAAAGTAGCATTCAATTCAGGGTCATCAATCTGTTTTCCCATGAAGGAAAGTTGACTTGTGATGTCAAGAAGTCTACTTCTCACACTGCTGAGATTCTCATTAGGTTGAGCTTTGAAGACAGCATACTCATGCAATAGTTGCTTCTTCTTTTCTTCTTTTGTATCAGCATTGCCACCATGTGCTACTTCAAGAGCTTCCCAAAGCTCTTTTGTAGACTCAAAACGTTTGTACTTGTGCTGATTCTCATGACCTAGGGCATGTTTCAAGATGTTCAAGATTTTCATGTCCACCCTCTTCTTGGCTATGTCTTCAACAGCTACAGCTCTCCCATCTTCAGGCTTTTCCACCTTATCAGATTCAGGACAATTAGGAACAGCTGTCCTTGTGGCAATTGCAGCAGTAATCTTTGCTGCTTTATCGAATGTGTTCCCATATTCGATAATCTCCCAAAGAGTGTAGTCATGAATAGCTATATATTGCTCAAAATTGGACTTCCAAAGCTCAAAGTTCCTGGCATCAAACATGGGAATTTTGATACTAGGGTTTGAGAAGTTGTTTTGTAGCAAAGCAGGAGGTTGATTTGTGCCAGACATGATGTTTTTAGGGTTTTGAGAATTTTAGGGTTTTTAGGGTTTTTGGTGTTTTAGGTTCTTGCGTTACTTAAAGATCAAAAGTTTCTCAACAAGCTCTGATACCACTTGTTGATCCCAAACTTAGATCGATTAAGCTTTGTGTAAACGAGATTAGATCAAGTACTACACGTAGAGAAACTTTTGCTTATGAATAAAGTAACAAAGTGTTATGCGGAATTAACACTTGATCTAAAACACAATGATGTTAAACAAACTTTCACTTGTATTAGAATGATTCTTGTTGGTTACAATGAAAGGGTTTAACAATCGAAAACTTATGAAAACTGATATTAAACATTAACCTAAAAGATCTTCTTTTATAGAACAAGAAGTCTTGTACAATAAGCTACGAATCAACTATTCTAGGTAAAGATAAACATAGAAAATACATTGTCGTCTCTATCCTTACTAGAAGTAATCTAGAATATAATAAACGTGTAGCTCACATCTTCCATCAGTGCTTTGTCTTCAACTTGTCAACGCTTGACTTTAACTTGTCAACGCTTATGCTGTCAGCGCTCACTTTGCTCTTGTCAACGCTTAAGTTGTTCTTGTCAGCGTTCAAGTGTTCTGGCCTAAATTTATTCCCAACATAAATCACAACAAAAACACAAACCACGCATAATTCCGACATAAAAGACATAAAATACACGTTTTGGCTCGGTTATTATTGTAATTAAGTGGTAAAAAGGATGGGTGTTTACACACCTATCAATAACATTAGGAGGACCTTGGGCAAGGCCCATCATAACATCAGTAAGAGGCCTCCAAGCTCCCTTAAACCCAAGTGCCATATTGGAATAAACTTCAGAACTAAGCTTGGGGGTCTCATACTCCTCCATATCACGAGGTATGCACATAAGAATCTGCTGCAAGAACCTAGGATACATTAAAAACTTCTTCCTAGATCTAGTACTACTAATATTGCAAACCATCCCATCAAACAAGTAGCGAGAAAAATTAAACACACGACCCTGTGTTATGCCGATCAAACCAATATCCAAAGGAATGGGAAATGCATCCCAACTCCTAGACTTTAGGCTTAAGCAATGAATCAAAAAGTGCACTAGAAGCTTCCATTGGGGGGGGGGGGGGGGTAAACCTATTTTTCTGGAAGTTAAAATTCCCCCCATGATTATAACCAAGATCAGCCATCCCATCCAATACCTCAGAATTGGGGATGGAGACAACACCACCTTCATCCTGAAGATGAAGAGAAGTCCGAATAGAAGCTTCAGACACCGCATATGAACGTCCATCTATGGTAGCATGGAGTTCAAGTGGGCGTCCCAAAACATCCACAAGATGGGTAGTGGCCCAAAACTGACGAATGACACTATCATAGACAGTCGGGCAAACCGTGAAAGCATACCTGAGGTTAGAAGCCTCAATAAATTCGATGATGTTTGTGAACTCTTCACGTTTAGGACCATCTCCCAGATAAGCCACCTTATTGTGATCGGGTTTGTATAGCAGAGCAGCCATGGATGATGATTGAAAGTGATGGAAGATGATTGATTAGAGATTGAAAGAGTAGGAGCGTGTGTGTGTGTTATGGTTGGGAGGAATGAGTCAGGGGGGGTATTTGACCATAAATAATGATCTTGTAACTGTTCATTGACCCTTAATAATGTGGGTTGCCCTTTCAAATTAAGCAGTTAATGCAAAAGTAACCACTTGCCCCTTTTAACTTTATTTGCAAATCCAAGTAACCACTTGTCCCTTTTAACTTTATTTGCAAATCCCATAGACCAAAGTTAAATAATGGGATATATACCATAAGTAACTTGCATTGACTAAAAGTCAAAACGCGTAAGGGTCAACACTAGAAGCACAATGTGGTCAATGAAAGTCAACGAAGCAAACAGTGACCCAAACCAAGACTAGAAGCCAACCATCAATGACAATGAAAGATTTATTTCCACTAGAAGCTGAAACCTACCACCAGAAGTGACCAAAATCCTTCACTAGAAGTAGCACACACCACAAATACCCATGAAATCTGTTGTTAGAAACTACCAATAGGTTAGTCTGTGCAAGTAAATATGTACACTAAGCCTCCCCTTAGGCTTAGCCCCCCCTTAATCCTAGGTCTCAAGGATTGACCATTCCAATGTGAACCACCAAGTGGTTGAACCGAGGAACATCAAAGGCTTTAGTCAATAAATCAGCAAAATTATCATCCGTAAGAACCTTAGGAACCTGTATCAACTTCTTCTCATTGGCATCCCTGATAAAGTGGTGCCGAATTTCAATATGTTTTGTACGTTGATGAAAAACATGATTCTTCACAATGCAGATAGTGCTTTGATTCTCAATGAAAATTTTGGTGTTCATAAGGTTGAACCCATAATCTAGCATCTGATTGTGTATCCACAACACTTGTCCACAACAACTAGCAGCAGCTACGTATTCAGCTTCTGTTGAAGAAGTAGCTACTATCGTCTGTTTCTTACACTGCCATGAGATAAGTCTTCGACCCAAAAACTGACAACCAACAGCAGTAGGCTTTCTGTCATTATTAGCACCTGCATAGTCACTATTACTATAGGCTTCAAGGAAAAAAGGTGATTCTCTAGGATACCACAAGCCTAGCTTGGGTTGTGCCTTGATGTACTTGAAAATTTTCTTGATTGCATTCAAGTTAGAAACAGTCGGAGCCACCTGATGTCTAGAACAAGCACTGACTGCAAACATAATATCCGGACATGATGCAGTCAAATACATGAGCGAGCCAATCATTGACCTGTACATGTGGACATTTACCGGAGGATTTGGCTCATTCTTAAGTTTGACTTTAGTTACGTCATAAGGTGTTGCTGCTGGTCTAAGAGGATCCATATCAAACTTCTGAAGGATCTCATGAACATATTTGTCTTGACTTATGAAGATTCCATCCGACTGTTGCTTGACTTGAAGACCAAGGAAAAATGTAAGCTCTCCCATAGCACTCATCTGAAATTCACCCTTCATCAGTTCTTCAAACTCATCACACCATTCCTTCTTAGTAGAACCAAAGATAATATCGTCCACATATACTTGAACTAGGATAATGTCCTTGGTATTCCTCTTAAGAAATAGTGTTTTGTCAATCGTGCCTCTTCTATAGCCATGTTTCAACAAGAAAGTGGAAAGACGCTCATACCAAGCTCTAGGAGCCTGATGAAGTCCATAGAGAGCTTTGACCACCTTGTAAACTTTCTTGGGATGAAGTGGATCCACAAAGCCCTTAGGTTGAGTGACATAAACTTCCTCATCAATCTTTCCATAGAGAAATGCACTCTTGACATCCATTTGAAAAACCGTAAAGCCCACATAAGAAGCAAAAGCCAAAACAGACGAATGGCCTCAATCCTAGCAACAGGAGCAAAAAATTCAGTATAGTCAATTCCTTCAAGTTGTGTGTGACCTTGTGAAACCAACCTAGCCTTATTTCTCACCACAATACCCATTGCATCTTTCTTGTTTTTGAGAATCCATTTGGTACCAATTGCTGTCTTTCCATTTGGCAAGTCAACTAGGATCCAAACATTCTGAAACAAGAACTACTGCATCTCCTCCTGCATAGCCTCCACCCAACTTTGATCCTCAAGAGCATGAGAGGCTGATCTAGGTTCTACCTGTGAAAGAAAACAAGCAAACAAACAGTGTTAAAAGTCCACATGATTATTACGCTTTTGGTCCTCAATATAGCTCACAAGATCATGATGATCAGACGTTGCTTTCTTATGCATTCTGTGAGTCTTGACAGTAGAACAAGGATCTCCAATGATTTGAGTAGTAGGATGGTCTTTGTGTGACTGTAGAACTTGATTAGAAGCTACATCCACTTCTGTTTCCAAGTTATTAAGATCCCCAACAAAGTCATCATCATATGAAGCAGAGTCGAAAATGCCATCTATTGTATGCTTATGAATATCATCCAGGTTAGTAGAAGACTTCTTTTGATAGTTTCCCAAGTCAGAAGGACCAGAGAATCTAGTAGAGTAAGTGGGATCACTAGCCGGATTACCAATAGGTGTTAAACTAGCACTAGGAGTAACATTTGGAGTACTAGGAGTAGCTTTGTCAGCAGATGCACTCAAAGGAAACTCAAAACCACCTTGAGCAGCTGCTGTAGTAGCATCTTGTTGTTGCTTGAGCAATGTGTCAAGAGCTCCTTGTGAGTCCAAAATGTCTGATGAAGTAGCATCACTAGGAGTAGTATTGGCATTAGGAGTGACTGTGGTGGAATAGGATGGAACAACAAAAATATCATCCTCTTCATCTGAATCTGAAAAACTAGAGTGAGCACCTGCACTAGAAGTTGCAAACACTTGTGGACCTGCATTATGGTTAGTTTTGAAACGAAAGTATCCCAATGAATCACTAAGATAATCAAGATCAAAATACCATTCAGGACCCTTGCCTTGTATGTTTGACTTCACCTCAAAATACCTGAGATTAATAGTTTCAATTACTCGCTTGGCTTGGAGATTGTAGACACGATAAGCCCGAGAGTGAGCTGAATATCCCACTATGTATCCTTCATTTGCCTTGCCATCAAATTTCCCTAAATAGTCACTAGTATTCAGAATGGTGACAGGACACCCAAATGGCTTCGAATGAGTAATGCTAGGAACTTTAGCTGTGAGTAGCTCATAGGGAGTCTTCTTATGAGGATTGGTAATAGAAACTCTATTCAAGACATAACTTGCAGTATTGCCAGCTTCTGTCCAAAACATGGTTGGAAGCTTGGAATCGGCAAGCATTGTTCTCGCAGCTTCTATTAGAGTCCTGTTTATCCTTTCTGCAACACCATTCTGCTGAGGAGTTCTTGCTACACTATAATCTCGTTTGATACCTTTAGAATTACAAAGTGCTATGAGGTCTGCATTTTTGAATTCTGTTCCATTATCACATCGGATACCTTTAACCTTCTTGGACAGCTGATTCTCAATGAGTGTGAGAAAGTCCTTGAGAATTGAGTAGGTCTCACTCTTGGCAGCCATGAAGAAAACCCACGTGAACCTGCTATACCCATCAGTTACCACAAGACAGTATTGTTTGTGGTCAATGGTCCTAATGGAGGTAGGACCAAATAAATACATGTGAAGTAGCTGCAATGGTTCAGTTATAAGTTTGAGAGCAGTAATGGCCTTGAAGGATGCTTTATGTTTTTTTTTCCTTTGCTACATGCAAGGCAATTGATGTCATTTATGAAAGTTTTGGGAGGTAAACCAGAGACCAAGTTCAGATTTGCTAATTTGTGAATGGTCTTGAAGTTCACATGTCCCATCCTTCTATGCCATTTAGTAGCTTCATCTTCTGAGGCTTTAGCAACCAAATATGCTAGTTGACCAGTAG
Organism: Glebionis coronaria; assembly: GCA_025667525.1. NCBI lineage: Eukaryota > Viridiplantae > Streptophyta > Magnoliopsida > Asterales > Asteraceae > Glebionis > Glebionis coronaria. Next base: position 622,774,746 of record CM046877.1, read on the forward strand.
GATTGACTTCATTCAGCTTGATACTATAGAGTTTGTGTCTTCTAGGGATTCTGAGTAGAGCTTGTGAGTCATCCGGGAGTTTAAAGTCTTTGGATAACACTAGTGCATCAGTATCGGCAAAGAGGACAAATTGCTTCTTGTCACAAATCTGAGAGACAGATATCAAGTTGAAGTGTTGAAGTGCTTCCACATAGTAGACCAGCTTAAAGTTAAGATTAGGTGTCTGAATTGTTCCTTTGCCAATGATCCTTCCTTCACCACCTCCAAAATAGACCTTTCCGCCTTGAAATGGTACAAAGTTAGATAGAAGAATTTTATTTCCTGTCATGCTCCTAGAGCATCCACTATCAACAATCCCTAGAGTAGGATCTTGGTATGGAGTAACCTACAACAACAAGAAAAGATATATGCAAAAGTTAGTGTCTTAAGGGGACCCAAACCTTTTCAGGTTTGAGCCTACCTTGTGGATCTTTAGTAGATAGCCAAGAAGATTGATGAGATCCACTGTTGTTCTTAGGTTGCCTATTCATCATATGGGTGTTATTGTTTGACCAAGAACAACCTGCTGAGGGCTTAACAACATCACCCAAATTTCCCAACCCAAAATACATTTGGCCTGAATTAAATGCATAATCCTGATTAAAGTTCTGAAAGTAGTTGCTGGTTGGTCTATTAGGGATTAAACCATTGTTTCTCTAATGATCATAAGCTAAAGGAGAGGTCCTTCTAGAAGAAGAAAAAGATTGGGCACAAGGGTTAAGTCTTCTAGAAGAATAAGGAGCAACTCCTGGTGGACCAGGAGCAGGATATGCTTGATAAACAGAAAGATGTTGATCATAAAAGTCACAATCTTTAATCAAATGAAATGTACTGCCACAAACAAAACATCTTTTATTCAAATGACCTTATCTCATACTGCTAACTTTAATACACACAATTCTAGGAGAAACATTATTCATAGGACTCAATGAACCAGAACTAGACACAGTTGAAGTAGAAGCAACTCTCTCTTCACTCTTCCTAGCACTAGTAGCAGCATGGTCATTTTTTTGGAGCTTGTAGGTCTCGACTCTTCACTTGAACCACGTGATGCAGAGTCACTGGCTTTGTCACTGAAAGTACAAGAGACAAATTCATTAGTATTAGTAGAACTTTTTGAGGACTCATGCATCTGTGATCCATCCAAGTCATTATGCCTAGAAGTGGGCATAAAAGTTCCTGTAAGATGTGGAGGGACAACATGCATTGCTGCAGCTGGTTGAAACCTATTGTAGCAAGGTTTTCCCTCTTCGTCCTTGTCAGGATCAAAGACACTTGAAAAAGATAGATCAAACACATCTTCTAAATCAATATATCTATCAAATCCTAACACTCTTTTATTCCTACCATACATGCTACTATCAATTAACTTTGAAAGATTCTTAGGTGCATTTTTCCATTTTTCAAATCTTAACAGTGTAGCATCCAATTTTGCCTACATGTCCTGCTTATCCTTGATACTGTCATCTTTTACCTTTTCAGTGTATTTAAGCATATTTGTTGTGTTTTCTAAATCAATATTCAGAATTCTAATTTTATGTTCATATTCACGTTGTGTGTCTTGAAGCCACCTCTTTTGTTGTTCCAATGTTTTTAAAGAACTCTTATATGCTTGAACCTCTAAAAAATACTTATCATTTTGTTCATTTAAGTCATTATATTGAGAAAACAATTCTGAATATTTATCATGACAACCAAGAGGACAATGTTGTACCTGAGGTGAGATGCCCATAAGAGCAAACTCTTCTGCTTCCTCGGCATCAGACAGATTCCCAGCAATCATTGCAAACACGTCAGTAGAAGGTTCAGCTGTTTCCACGACAACATTTTGATGATCACTCCAGTTGACCATAGAGTCAACAGACACCAAAGCCTTCTTGTCATCCTTCACCTCCTGAATCTTGAAAGCTGAATACCTGCTCTTCTCCTAGTCATGCTTGTTAGAGCATTCCCTAGCAAAGTGACCTTGCTGCTAGCAGTTATAGCATCTAACCTTGCTTCTGTCAAACCTTGCTGGCTCTCTTGGGTTGTAGTTAAACTTTCGACCGACTTTCTTCTCAAACTTGTGAACCCTAAGAGTGAGCATGGTCATCTGCCATTTGAGATCTATTTCATACAGGTCAAGTTTATCAACCTTTTTGAAGTCATCAAAAGCAAGTTGCTGTTGAGGATCAACATCAGCAACAAAAGAGTTAAGAACAGCTTCTACCATGCTACCAGACTTGGCTTTCGGTTCAGGAGTAGAAGTATGCTGAGAAGTATGCTGAGAAGACACAGTATAACTTGGGCTACTAGCATAAGACAAGGGACTAGATCCCATGGAACTCATAAAGGCAGAGTTAGCAGGAGCAGGAAAAGAATCCCTTGAGTATCCCCTCACATGAGGCTCAAAGGTTTTGAGCTTATGAAACAAATCATCAAAATTAAGATAGTCAAGCCCACCTTTTTCTTTAAGAGAGATTACCACCTGATTCCATGAGTAGGGTAAGGCTCTAAGAAACCTTGCATCGATATCTCCATTGTCAGGTTTCGACCAGAGTTGATTCAACTGGCTCAGTATCTTTTGGAACTTGTCATACCCTTGATGGATACCTTAAGTTTCTGAGATCTTGAAGTCTGTGAATTCATCTCTCAGCATGGATCTTCGCATTTTCTTTGACTCCTCATTCCCCACCAAACCTTGCTTTTATTTCGTTCCAGATTTCTCTAACATCGTCCAGATGATAAAAGTCACCCATGTGATCATCAGGAAGAGACTGAAGCAAAATAGTTTTTGCTTTGATCTCCTTCTCAACAACTATGATTTCTTCATGAGTTTTAGGATCAAGAAGAATAATACTACCATTCTTGTCTCTTCCAGTAGACTTCCTGCTGTTTCTATTCAGAATAATCTTCCAAAGATCTTGATCAATGTTGGTGATCCAGCATTCCATCTTCATTGCCCAGCTATCATACTCATCCTTTTTCAGAAGAGGAAACTTACCATTTGTGTTGGAAACAGTAGTAATGATTTGTTGAGGTTGCTGTGTTTTAGGGGTGTTATCTTCTCCTGTTTGAGTAGAACTCGAGGCAGACATAATTAAAAAAAGATGTTAGTAATAAGAAAAATTGATTCTTGTACAGAGACTCTCCCAGGCTCTGATACCACTTGTTGGGTCCACTAGATGTGGATCTTGCAGCCTGTTAGGAACGGTGAACGACTTCTGTAATCACAAGTCTATTCATAGAGAGACTCTAGACAAATCACACAGTATAAGTGTGGAATACAAATACTATGAACAAGAAGAACATAATAACTATAACGAATTGATCTTTTACTAAGGATTTCTAATATTAATATGAACTAGAATAATGTTTGATGAAGGTGTATTGAACCCTTCTGCCTAAGCTTCCTTTTATACTACAAGGAAACCCTAATACATCATTAAACCAAAACGTGTAAAACTGATATACATATCCTTTCCTAACATATCTCATGCATATCCTAACAGAATAATCTTTAAATAATAAAGTTTGACTTTCTATAAGACCAGGAGCACGTCTTGCTCCTACTACTACTAGGACCAGGAGGAACTACATACCTCCTAGTCTACCTATTACAAATAACTATTCCAAAGGTCCTAACAGCAAGGATCTTCGTTGGTTTCAAGCCTGTAAATCAATTGAAGATGGATCATTTTTAAAGATGGGAAACATTGCTACTGAACCAATCAAAGGAATAGGACGTGTTTTATTAACTTTCACTTATGGAAAAACTTTATGTTTAGATAATGTGTTGTATGTACCAGGGATTCGAAAGAATCTCGTTTCTGAAATTGTGTTGAATAAGTGTGGCTACAAACAGGTGTTGGAAAGTGACAATTATATCTTGTCAAGACATGGTACTTTTGTTGGATTTGGTTATGTATGTAATGGAATGATCAGATTAAATCTGAATTATCCTTTGTTTAATGCTTCTGCTTGTATGATTACTTCTAGTCATAGTAATGATGTAAGTAATTCTGAATTGTGGCATGCTAGACTAGGACATGTTCATTACACGAGAATGATAGATATGACTAAAATGAGTTTAATACCTACTTTTGACATGACAAATAAAATTTGTAAGACTTGTATGTTAACAAAGATTACTAGACAACCTTTAAAGGGTGTTAATCAGGAAAGCAAAGTATTAGATCTCATACATAGTGATCTATGTGATTTTCATGCCAATCCTTCACTAGGACAAAATAAGCATGTTATCACTTTTATTGATGATGCTTCTAGATATTGTTATGTATATCTATTGCATGCTAAAAATGAAGCTCTTGATAAATTTAAAATTTATAAACAAGAAGTAGAACTTCAAAGACAAGATTCAATAAAATTATTTCGTACTGATCGTGGTGGTGAGTATTATGATCCAGTTTATTTCCAATCTACTGGAATAATACATCAAACCACGGCTCCTTACACACCACAACAGAATGGTGTGGCTGAAAGGAAGAATAGGACCTTAAAGGAAATGGTGAATTCCATGTTATCCTATTCTGGCTAAGTGAAGGGTTTTGGGGTGAGGCAATGTTAACAGCCTGTTATATTCTGAATAGAACTGCAAACAAACATAGCAAACAAACTCCTTATGAAATTTGGACCAAGAAGGTACCGAATTTGGCTTATTTAAGGGTTTGGGGTTGTAGAGCAGTCGTAAGGTTGACTCAACCCAAGATGAAAAATCTGGGTGAGAAATGTATAAATTATATCTTCATTGGGTACGCTGAGCATTCCAAGTGTTACAGGTTTTAGGTTATAGAACCTAATGATTATGTGTCAGTGAACTCTATAATATAGTCAAGAGATGCAATCTTTGATGAAGAACATTTTTTCATCTATACCTAGACCAAGAGGTATGATACAACCATCTTCAAGTGAGATAGCTGAAGATGAGGTTGAAGGTGCAGATGATGTACCTGGTCCATCGGTTCCTAGGAAAAGCACTAGAACAAGAAAAGCTAAGTCTTCTGGTTCTGATTTTCAAGTTTTTGGTTGAAGGAACAAGAGATAAGACTGTATCTCTACGTGAATGTTGTTTCATTATTGAGGAGGATCCAAAGACCTTGAGTGAAGCAATGGCGTCTAGGGATGTTGCTTTTTGGAAAGAAGCAATTCAAAGTGAGATTGATTCCAGCATGCAAAATGATACTTGGGAATTATCTGATTTACCTCCTGGATGCAAGGCATTAGGATGTAAATGGATCCTAAAAACGAAAATGAAAGTAGATGGAAGCATAGATAAATTTAAAGCCAGATTGGTGATCCAAGGCTTTAGGCAAAAGGAGGGAATTGACTTCTTTGATACTTATGCTCCTGTTGCCAGGCTATATACTATTAGATTGTTATTAGCTATTGCAGCTATTAAAGATCTTGTTATTCACCAATGGATGTGAAAACTACATTCTTGAATGGTGATTTGGATGAGGAAATTTACATGAAACAACCTGAAGGGTTTGTGATGCCTGGACATGAAAACAAGGTATGTAAATTGAAGAAATCATTGTATGGTCTAAAACAAGCACCAAAACAATGGCATCAAAAGTTTGCTGATGTGGTGTTGTCTAATGGTTGTTTCTAAACCAATCTGACAAATGTGTGTATAGCAGATTTGATGCTTCTGGTAAAAGGAGTAATAATTTGCTTATATGTAGATGACATGTTGATCTTTGATAAGACAAAGTATTTTTTTGTCATCTAAGTTTGATATGAAAGATCTGGGGGAGGCTGAGGTGACTCTTGGTATTAGAATCAAACGAGGAAACAATGGTATCTCGATTTCTCAATCTCATTACGTTGAGAAAATCCTAGCAAAGTTTAACTTTGCCGATTGTATTTCTGCTCATACTCCATTTGATTATAATGTGAAGTTGATTCCTAATAAGGGAATTGCAGTGTCTCAGCTATAATACTCTAGTTCTGTTGGATGTCTTATGTATGCCATGATTAGCACTAGGCCTGATATAGCCTATGCTGTAGGACAGCTTAGTAAGTATACTAGAAATCCTAGTGCTCTACATTGGCAAGCTCTATCTAGAGTGTTTCAGTATTTGAAAGGAACCATGAATTTTGGTTTGACTTATAACGGTTACCCTTCTGTGATAGAGGATTACTCAGATGCCAGTTGGATTAATAACATGGAGGATCACTCGTCTACGAGTGGCTGGGTATTCCTACTTGGAGGAGGTGCTATTTCTTGGGCTTCTAAGAAACAGACTTGTATTACAAGCTCAACTATGGAGTATGAGTTTGTGGCTTTGGCTGCAGCTGGTAATGAAGCTGAGTGGCTAAGGAATTTGGTTTATGAAATTCCTTTGTGGCCTAAACCGGTATCTACCATTTCTATTAGGTGTGATAGTGCTGCTACCTTGGCTAGGGCTTATAGTCAAGTGTATAATGGTAAGTCTAGACACTTAGGTGTTAGACATAGTATGATTCGTGAGCTTATCATGAATGGTCTGATATCTGTGGAGTCTGTGAAAACTCAGTTGAATTTAGCCGATCATTTAACCAAAGGGTTAGCAAGAGATCTTGTAAGAAAGGCGGCTATTGGGATGGGTTTAAAGTCCACCTAATAAAATCTTTGTATCAAGATACCCAATTCCCATCTAACGTAATGTTAGTTGTTGAATTCAATGTGGAAAGCTTGATATTTTGATTTGGAACACATAATTACATCATCCCACGGTATGTGTTCAGAACTACAAGTAAAGGAGGTTGAAATTATATTTCTTAATGATCTTTTAGAAAATTGCATGTGTAGGTGCAAGAAAAAAAGATCACCTATATAAGCATGAAGTTTAGCTTCTTTAAGAAAAAAAGATCACCGACGGGGGTCCGGGGGCAGCGCCCCTGGGCAGGGTCCAAGGGGCGGCAGCCCCTCGCAGGGTCCAAGGGGCAGCGCCCCTGGCTGGGGTCGAGCTGTTATTAAACCTGTGGTTTTTTGGTTACAATAACTGTTTTTGGTAGTTGTAACCATAATGACAGGAACAGTTTGGTCATATAACGTTTGTTATCTTGGTTCTGGATCATAACAACAAAACCACAAATACAGTTTGTAGTCTGAGTTTTATCCGATTGAAGATTTTGATAGAACCGTCGAAATAGTTTGATCTGAAAGTGTTTGACACGACTCTCAGATTATTGATCCACCCACCAAAAAATTCTAACATTATTTACCCATTATGCAATCTTAACCTATATATTAGAGGATAATAAGAAAGCCTAAATGGCAATGATCCTAGAGATACCCAAGATGATAATTGGTTAAAAAGGTCTGTGTTAGGCTCAAAATATTGAGTGAAACAAAAATGTTCGATAATAAGTTTATTATGTATCGATTATTAGAACGTTGTTATAAGTAATAGAATAGTCGAGAATCACCACCTAAGACAGGGTATAGGAGTCATAGTTTTCTCATGCACAGTGGAAGACTTAGTTGGAGAAAACAGATTTCCTTTAGAGGTCCGTCTTTGAGATGCTCTAGATTTTTGGTTCACCTTGTTCAAGACTTTTCTGATACAGTCATCATGAATGGCATTAAACACGCATTTTTACATCTCGTGTAAACAAAGTGCTTAACATCTGAGAAGGATATAGAGTTCATAGGGTTGGCAGATTTGTACACATCTGTGAAGGGTCTAGAATTCCTAGATGTGTGATCAACGCTCCTAGGTTGTGGTTTGGTCCTGTCTCTTGCTTGTGTCTTTTTCTTAGCATCCTCTAGATAGCTTTTATGACCCTTGTCATTTAAACTACGCCTAGGCATGTTCTTGGAGCTATGTCTAGAGTTCCTTGAAGCATTCATGTGATCGGGTTTTGTAGAAGCAGATTTCTTAAGGAGGGTCTAGATTGTGGAGTGACTGGTTTAGGCAAATTGCTATGCATGTCAACTGGGGATGCAAACCTCGGGTTCAACTTTTTGGGTCATTCAGATTTAAACGCATTTGGTTTTTCTAGCAACTGAGCTATTTCTAAATGGTTGAGAAGGAGGTTTCCCCAAACTGACTGTTTTGCTAACTTAGTATCCACAATATTCCCTTTTAGCTTCCTTAATTCATTTTTCACCGCTGTCAGTGCAAAAACCTTTTCCTGAATCTGAGCTTTTAATTGCTCATTTTGTAGAAGTAATTTAGCGACACATTGTTCTAACTTAATGTTCATATTATCAAATATGTCGTTATCAGCATTCGTGTCATTACTATTTTCAGTGCCGGTAGGTTGCACAGATATTTCACTTAGTGAATCAGGCGGAGGACTTGAATTTTGAGAAGCCAACTTTGATTCTAACAAATTTATATGTTTCAAAAAATGTTTGTTGGAAATATGTTTTTTCCAAGGAAAGTCTCGGTCACATCATTATTAGCATAGATTACGAGCTATAGACTATTTAGGACATTGTAACTTGGAGTGACCTTCCTTTGGGGGAGATTGTTGGAAATACGTTTTTACATATTTAGAAAGGATCGGTTACTCTGATGATATTGGGCTCGTGATCCAATTTAGCCCACCAAAGCCCACATGTAGGGTGGCTATATAAACCCCCTCCTAGCATGTTAGGTGGGGTTGAACACTTAACCATTTATCACATTCTATCTTTCTTCTCCTTCTCTCCTTTCTCTCTCTTCTTTCTCTCTCTAAGTTCTCCCCTTCCATTCATTCAATAGATAATCCATAACATTGCTTAATCCTTAGAAAATATAGACCTACAATTGGTATCAAGAGCCTGGTTGATTCTTCGGATTGGCGTATTTTTTTATCTATTGATTTGGTGTTAAAAATCTTTTCTTTCTAAATTTTTTCTCGTTTTTTATCATCTTTTTATCTATCAATTTTTTTTTATCATACTTCATCAATTTTTCTAAATTTTTCTAAATTTTGGTAATCAGTTTTTTCAGTATCACATTTTTTATCAGTTTTTTTTGGTAATCAGTTTTTTTTGGTAATCAGTTTTCTTTATGTGGGTATAAATTTCAATATCTGATTATCAGTTTTTTTTATTGTTTCTCTTATACTTCTTGTCCAAAACTATCAATTTGTCTCTATCTACTTTATCAACTATATCAACTCTTTCTGTATCAACTTTTTATGGGTATAACTTTCTTGTTGTGATCCAACATATTTTTTTGTATCAAGAATCCGACATCATATAAGTTTCGGCTACGATCTGATTTTTTGTGATCGCATAAACCCCGGGGGTTTCTACTTGCGATCCAAAGTCACGATCACTTTCTACGATCTCCACCACGATCGAGGCTGCGATCATGAGTGCGATCGAAGCTGCGATCACAAGTGCGATCGAAGCTGCGATCACGAGTGTGATCGAAGCTGCGATCACGAGTGCGATCGGAGTGCGATCAAAGTGAGATCTGAGTGCGATCTGAGTGCGATCTGAGTACGATCTGAGTATGATCTGAGTACGATCTGAGTACGATCTGTGTACGAGTTCGATCTTAGTACGATCAAAGACTGCGATGGTGTGTTGTTGTGACTGCGATGATGTGCTGTTATGACTGCGATGGACATGAAAAATGTTACGATGAATGGACTCTATATTTTCGATGACTTGATTCTTTCTTACGATTTGACCAACTTTTGATTCGATAAATCTCAAACAAAAGGACTCAATCATTTTTGATCAAACAAACAGTTTCTCTCGAACCACTCAAAACCACTCTCACACACTCTCAAACACTCGAAATCCTAGACCAACAACACTCACACACGACTCGAATTAAACGGACACATCAACCAAACAGTTTCTCAACCTCAACTGACTCGAGATACAAATCTGTTTCTTTTAACCTCAATCAACACTCGACACCTTTTGACATCAACAACTTGATTTTTCTTTCAAAACCACTCTCATTCTTTTAATCAAACTTGACTAAACTCAAACTGACTCCCAACTGACTCTTCTCTATCGAACCAACAAAACCCCAAACCTCGAAAACATCGACATATACCCAACAAACACTCAAAAACCAGACTCAAACACACCCGAATCAAAACCATCACGATCTCAGATTTGCTTCGTGTTTATACTTGCATACATATCGAAACACATGAAATAGCATATCATCACTGATCCATGAAGGTTAATCACCCTCTTTAATATTCGAGTATCAAGATTAACTAATAACAATTATGCCATAATTAATCTTGGTCTCGTTGACACACAAAAACAAACTACACAATTTGGACCTACCCGAGATCTATCAAAGATCTTGTAGTTAAGACTTCATCTTTGTGGGTTAGTTAAATCTGACATAATTTAAAGTCTTGGGTTTCTTCTTCAGTAGTCATTTATTAGTAGGGTTTAATTGAGATCAGAGATTGAGTATTGGATGAATGCACTCGTGAATGAAGAAAAATCTGGGTTTAAGAATTAGTTGGGGCGGAGGAAAATAGGTGATTAGATGGAAGCAGATTAGGGAGTTATTTATGAGATAGAAGTTGAGTGTTTTAGATTAGGTTTTTTTTTAGATTTATATAAAGAAAAGGGACGGAGATAACTAAGTTTGAGTATGTGGTTGACATAACAACTGACAGCCACGTGTTACAGAGATCGAGATAAATTGGTCAAAAGAGGATTGTAAAGAAAAGCAACGTGTTACTTTGCTTGATTGAATATCAAAGAAAAGAGAGTAAATTTGATTACGTGATGGCTAGGGACATCTATGGTCCTACTTTTTCTTGGTGATATGTATTGTTTATAAAAACAAAGTCAATCGTGACTTTAAGTACATCACGTGTGTACCTTAGCTAGATTATTCAACGTGACGTTTGGGTATTATTGAGGGTTAATAGAAACTGTGAATTGAGGGTTAATAGAAATATATACCCGAAAATAATTAGGTTTGGGTATAATTGGGCTTTAACCTGTTTGCGTTGGATTGGGCCATATCTTTTTATTTGTTAACGAGTTGGCTGAATATAAATTGGTTTACAACTCACGAGAGCCTTTAAGTTCACTTAAATTAATATTCATAACTAGCACCTACACAACTCACGAGAGTCTTTTAAATTGGTGCTCCTTTTCGACTTTGACTGGGTCAATCTCTGCATATGTGTATATTTGGCCAAGACGTGTAGTCAACGTTCTTAGTATTGGGTTTATTAACATTCATGCGCCAACTCCGTCTCTCTGATATTATTGTTTATTTTATCAACTTTTGAGCCGACAAAGAAATTATTGAGCCAAGGAAAATATATCTTACCAAACAAGGATCCAATAATTTGTCATCGAATTTTCAATGGATTTTTTGAATTCGACATCGAACGAGGGAGAATTGCATCTTTTGCAAGACAAAGTTAGAGAAAGTGTCATCACTTCATGTCGACTACTTCAGTCACATCTTATGACCATTGCATGGGTTCAAGGAGGAAGAGAATTTGTGACACTCTTTGGTCAAAATCATTATACATTCATCGATTCACTATTCCTCAACTTGCACCAACTTGCTGATCAACTTCAAAAAGAAGACTTTAATAACTCTACATCGGCACTTGCTTATAAGGCTCTTGTGAAACAACTTACGCCTTTCCTCCAATTCAATACCATCAAGTCTGACAATTCAGGGATATGCAAGTCATTTCTTCAATACACACATACTGAGGTTAACGACTTCTGTGATACACTGTTGAAATTTATGACATCGGTTTCGTCTTCGATTTATGAAAGATTCAGACTTCAGCAAGCGTATGATAATGGAGTGCAAGAATATATGATGCAGATGCAAGAGGAGAATGGTCATACAGTTGATAATTTGGCGCCTAACGATGGCAAGAGCGCGGAATCAGGAGGACAACACGATACCAGTGGCATGTCAGGGAATGTTCACGAGATCTCTTTTGATGACACCTTACCTGTTTATGATGAAGAGCCTGCGAACATGGTACAATGTAATGTTGTTTATGATGTATATGCTGATGAAATGCCGCATATTGAGCATTCTGAACCTAATTATGACAAACATGGGATGGAAAAGAGTGATAGAAATACCACTTCTGATTCATCTAATGTGAGTCATAATGGGGGAGAAAGTGTTCAAAATGCTAAACATCATGATAATTGTCTTATAACTGCTTCTTTGACTGCTTATGATTCCAAGATTAGAGAGCTCGAAACGATTATAGCTCAACAATCAAAAGATCTTGAGGATGCCAAGTTAGAAATTTCCAAGAAAACGGACAAATTTGAAACATATTTTGAAAAACTTGAAAAGTCAAACGTTGTTCTTGAAAGAAAATTGGATCAAAAAGTTTTAGATTCTAAAGCTAAAAAGGATAATCTTTTGAAACAAATTCAACTGCTTGAATCTAAATTGTCATCCCAAAATAGATTGCTCAAAGAGAATGAGACTTTAAAAGCTCAAGTTCAGGAAAAGGTTTTTGCTATAGCTGCTTTGAGAAATGAATTAAGGAAAACTAAAGGAACTAGTGTGGACACTAAGCTTGAAAAACCATCAATTTTGGGGAACCGCCTACAAATCAGTTCGTTAGACAATCGACTGCATTTAGATCCGAGCGACCAAAATCCTCGAGACCGTGGTTTGCCTCCCAAGTTGATATGGTTCATCTTTCTAGACCAGTCACTCCACTATCTAGGCCCAATGTGACTAAAACAGCTTCTACAAGACCTAATCACATGATTGCCTCTAGTCTCCCTAGACATAGTCCAAAGAACACGTCTCAAACTAGTTCAAATGACGTTCGCCATACTTTTGGTCTAAGGGAAGCTAAGCTAAAGACACAAGTAAGAGATAGGAATTTCAAACCTAGTCAGATACCTTCTAGTTTCCCCAACACTGCTAACCGTAGTATGTCACATCTTAGGAGCATCAATCAATCATCTAGGAATTATAGATCTTACTCGGACATTAAATATGCTACTTGTAAAACATGTAGGAAATGTGTCTTTAAAGCCAATCATGATTCTTGTATCAAAAAATTACTTAATGAGGTGAACTCCCGTGCTAGACTTAAATCCCAGTGGGTTGCTAAAATCAAACCCATTGGTAAAATGTGACGCCCCACTGGTAGAACTTTCACTATTATAGGAAACGAGTGCCCTTTAACTAGGATAGTCTCTGATTCTACAAAGACTACTAGGGAGGAAATAGAAAAGGAGGATACATCACTTAAGCATGAACTTAAGGTTTTCTATAAAAGGAAACGTTTACCAGCTAAGACAAGTGAATCATCTACTCAAGTCGCCGCTGACACAAGTAAAGCCAACTGTGAACCCCCACGTGCTTCTAAAATTGATATCGTTAACCCATATCAAAGCATGCAAATTCCTAATAAGAATACAGGTACCAAAGTTGATGTTCCAAAAGAACGAAGCGGTCCAATCATCATATACCGTTCAACTAAGGACACCATTAGAGTTTGGTTGCTGAAGAAGCAGATATCGGAGAAACAAGTGTCTCAGGGGATTCATGGTTAAGCTTACCAATACGACTTACAGTCACATTACAGTCTGTAACTCGATCTTCAAATAAAGGAAAGTTTATCGCCGATGATAAACTTATCCTTACAACGAGAAATTAAATTTTCTCGGACACGAGCTTACATTTAAAACTATTCAAGGGGTTTAAGCTCGTGTACACGACTTATAGTCACATTACAGTCTGTAACTCGATCTTCAAATAAAGGAAATTTTATCACCGATGATAAACTTATCCTTACAACGAAAAATTAAATTTTCTCAGACACGAGCTTACATTTAAAACTATTCAAGGGTTTTAAGCTCGTGTACATGACTTATAGTCACATTACAGACTGTAACTCGATCTTCAAAAAAAGGAAGGTTTATCGCCGATGATAAACTTATCCTTACAACGAGAAATTAATTTTTCTCAGGCATGAGCTAATATTAAAAACATTAAAAGTTTTTAAGCTCATGCAATATGGCTCACATTCAAATCACAGTCTGTGACCCGAACTTCAGAGAAAGGGAAGCTTATCTCGTCAACGATAACTTACCCTCACAACGAGAAATTAATTTTTTTCTGGCATGAGCTAAACTTAAAACTATTCAAAGGTTTTAAGCTCGTGTATATGGCTCCTCGTTTAATTTCAGAAGATAACCCGAACTTCAGATAAAGGGAAGTTTATCTACGCAACGATAACTTACCCTCAAAACGAGAAATTAAGTTTTCTCGGACACGAGCTTATCCTAAAACCATTCAAAGGTTTTAAGCTCGTGTATAAGGCTCATCATTAAATATTAGATGATGACCCGATCTTCAAATTAAAAGGAAATTTTATCGCCGATGATAAACTTATCCTTACAACGAGAAATTAATTTTTCTCGGACACGAGCTTACATTAAAACCATTCAAAGGTTTCTAGCTCGTGTATAAGGTTATCGTTAAATGTCAAACGATGACCCGATCTTCATATAAAGGAAAGTTTATCGCCAATGATAAATTTATCCTCAACAACGAGAAATTAAATTTTCTCGGACACGAGCTATTATTAAAACCATTTAAAGGTTTAAGCTCGTGTATATGGTTCATTGTTAAATGTCAGACAATGACCCGATCTTCAAATAAAGGAAAGTTTATCGCCGATGATAAACTTATCCTCATTAACGAGAAATTAAATTTTCTCGGACGCGAGCTTACATTAAAACTATTCAAACGTTTTAAGATCGTGTAAATGGCGTATAATCACATTTCAGATTATGCCTCGGACCTCAAATAAAGGAAAGTTTATCGCCAATGATAAACTTATCCTTACAACGAGAAATTAATTTTTCTCGGGCATGAGCTTATATTAAAAACATTCGAAGTTTTTAAGCTCATGCACTATGACTTACAGTGTGACAATCTAACATTTTCAGGTAGTGAATTATTTTCTCGTATAATATTTTGAAACTTATTTTTGTGTTGGTTGACGAACTCACAATTTACGGATTTAAATTTGGGCTTACGTGCATAATTTAGCGTCCTTTACGATTAAACCAGAAACCTTAGGATTACGTATTTACGTTTTTGAACTCCGTGTTTGATGAGACAATTTTTATTGGATTCGTTTTGTGACGTTGATTCATAATTTATAAAAACGTTTTTCGTGAAACGACCCGAGGGCACGCAAATCGAGAAAACTAGAATCGAGGAATACCCGTAAATTAGTGAGGTGGGACAAAATACATTATCCCACCCCACTAGCTTACATGGGACGACACACATGACACCACATCTAATGATGTGGCATCATGTTAGCTAAGTAGCTACAAGTGTAAGCTTTAGCTTAACACTTAAGCTTACTCTTTCCACTCAAACTAGCTAAAACCATCAACTACTCACACATACCACTTTCACTCATGCAAACAACTTCAAAATCCTCTCAACATCACCACCTTGCCGTCCACTTTTGAAGAACAAACACCCCTTCTTGATCTTTCTAGCCATGAAATACTTGTTAACTAGCTCTATCATGGAGTTATCTTGAAGCCTTGATCATTTGGTGGTCATTTTAACAACAAAGGAGGTGATTTGCTTGTGTCCTAGGGCTAATTTCTCAACTATTGTTCTTGGTGTTTGATGATCTTGGAGTTACTTTTGGTGTTCATCAAATTCTTGTCTTCCAAAAACAAGATATACACTTGGTTGGTAAAGAAGATCATCCTCTCCATTTTCTCTTGTTATTTTTGTAAAGAACAAATGTATTTTCTTTCTTATTGTATATGTATATGATAAATATATGATGATAAAAATGTTGTGTGGGGATCAAGTGTTGATAAATATGCTTAAAAAGATTAATAACCATAAGAAACAAAGCTAAAATCATGCTTATTTAGTTGGCTGTATAAAAACAGTATGTAACTAAAGCTTGAACTGATAAACTTGCATGGTAGAATCCATTTACAGTAAGTACAAGATGTTATACACATGTGAGAGTTGGCCATACAATGGAATCATTATAATGAGTGAGATATGATCAAAACAAGATGAGTGTGCTAATCTGAATAAGCTGTTTTGTAGGGACTGTTAAGCATAGATAAACTTAAAATGAGCAGTAGCTAAAACTAAGTTAAATGCAGAACATAATATGAAGATCATGCCATCCAAAAATGAGCTTCTAATTCATTATAAAACTCTAGATATGATAAAAATGGTGAAGATGAAAATAAAAATCAGATTTTGAGAATTAATGTTTATTAGTATTATATAAGCACTCAAATTTTATTGTATAAAATGTAAAATAAAAACCCAGTAACTTATGAATTTTATTTATATAAATATGTAAAAGGTTAAATAAGTGGATAAATTATATAAATGGTAGTGGAATAATACTTATAAGTAATAAAAACTATAAACTTGATTTTTACGACTTTTTCGGCTATTACCGTAAAATTAACGTTTTTCGCCAATTAAAACTTAGACGATCAAACCCGTCTAATGTAAAGTTTTTAAAAGTCATATACTGATATATAAGTAACTAATAAAGTAAAAACCGATAAAACCCGAACTATAGGACATACGGACATTAACGAGCTAACTAAGCATATTGGACTAATAATTGGACTAAATAAGTTAAACACTTATAAAAAGAACTTATTGGGCTTAACCCATTTGGGCCCAACATGGAAAGTATAGATACTGATAATATAAGTATAAAATGAAACAAAACAAGTTAAAGAACTTATACTAAGCTTATTGGACTTAAAATAGATAAATAGGTAAAACTAGTAAACTAGTAAAAAGTTACCAAAACGTAAACACTAAAATGAGTAAACAAGGATGTATAAACCCACTTGATCATCATCATATGTACAAAATCATCATATGTATATTTTTATTTTGATAAAAGTCATTGGACAAGAGTCTAAGACCGATTATTATTTATATAGGTTTCCGTGACCGAAGCACGCCCGTAGCCGATAATCCGCCTTTCATTATCAACGTGAGTTCATAGCCTCGCACTCTTTTAAATGTTTTATAAAATGATTTGTAAACCCGCGAGGGAGATAACATGCTAGATTTTGATAAAAATAGAACACAAGTAGTCCCTATGGTATGCTTAATGATATGGACCCGAATGATGCTATGACCCTATAAACGAGACAAAAAGGATTATTAGTAGTTAGGTTATGTCACTTAAAGTCCCATTAGCATGAATTGGGAACTACCGGGATTTGGTAGACGCATATGCATTTGACAGTACTATTTGGGGACGATCACCCCAGTTCGCGCCTTGACGGTTGATCCCTGTCGTACCACATTGATTGGTAAGCGAATTTATGTATGAGAAGATTCCATAGCGTTACTTTTGTGACGACACGCTAACTTAGATGGGCAAATTGTTTGTCGGGTTCGTGGCCCGCTGTTTTCATAGTAAGGTAACAATGTCATGCGGCTAATAATAATCCAAATGTAATAAAATGTATCCTATACATAATGTAATCCAATAACGACGCTAATAACGATGAATATATTACCTATTATGGTAATATTGAGTCTACGGTCTCATGGACGGTTTAAGATGTATGCTTGATTTATATATTGCCTGACTAGCAATACGTGGACTTACTTCCGATATTATACTTTTGTTCTGATTTTAACGATTGTTTTATATAACGGTTTTTTATTAAACTCTATGAATTCACTCGGCATTCGCTGATATGATTTTTGCATGTTTTTATCTCAGGTGCTTGAAGGTAATCCGGATGGAGATCGACTCTGATGGCCCACATAATATTAAAAATGTTCATTCGATCTATGTTTTGTAAAATAAATGACCTGTATAATTTGGGACCTGTTGTACACTTTAAAACTTTTTATCGAATGAATGTATGTTGAACCTTGTACAACCATTTTTATGTGTTGTCTATGATTGGAGTTATTGTGCTATTCCGTAACACTCTAAAAGACCCTTCCGCTGTACCGATACGAAAATTGAGAGTGTTACAGTTTGGTACCAGAGCTCTCGTTATAGAGAACAAAAGATTTTAAAAACCAAGGTTTTGAACAAAACTTTTCAAAATCTTTTGACAATGAACATTTGAGAAAATATTTGAAAAATCTTTTGACTATAACGGTGCCAGAGATCTCCGACGTTACCAACAAGCCCTATTGAGAAGATATATATTTTGATATATATAATTTAATTTATATATATGTATATATCTTGATTTCATTATGTAATTGTTTAACTAGTATTGTTGGAAACTCACTTTATGTGACGACATTTAAGAATTCCCATTAGTTATCATAGTCACACACGTTTAGACTAGACTAGGTTCTTGTACTGTTAAGCATGTCGTGTGTGACTATATATACCCCTCCTTAGCTTCCAAGGAGGGGTGTTGGTTGTGTTACTTTTCAAGTTAATACATTTCCTATTCATTTCACACACATCTAACCTCTCTCTCTCTCTCTCTCTAAGCCAACAATGGCTTCCACCACCATCTACCACCACATTAGACCACCGGATCCGATTTAGCTTTTCTAC
Organism: Glebionis coronaria; assembly: GCA_025667525.1. Taxonomy (NCBI): domain Eukaryota; kingdom Viridiplantae; phylum Streptophyta; class Magnoliopsida; order Asterales; family Asteraceae; genus Glebionis; species Glebionis coronaria. Next base: position 622,793,280 of record CM046877.1, read on the forward strand.
ATTTGGCATCAGAGCCACGGTTCCATCCTTGGATCGTGCTTATATATTTGATTTGGTGGTCTTATTTATTTCTTGTGTCTCGTTATATTTTTTTTCTGTTGTTTTGTTCCATTTTGTCACAAAATTTTTTGTCACGTCTTTATTATTGTCCAATCCAATCAGTCACATGTACTACTATTGTTGAGCAGTTTATTTTTCTTGAATCATGTTCACTAGTTTATATGTTCAAACTAAATCATGTTCACGGGCTTCATTTTTCTTGAATCTGGTCAACTGGTTAGTGGTCAAATGGTATTCCCAATGTCACGGTGTACGTATCTGTTCTTTTTAACAGCATTTTTCTTGATTTTTTTTGGGTTTTTTCTGGTCTTACTTTCTATAAGATGAAGATCTGCCAGAAATTAAACTAGATCCAGAAAACACGGGATTGCGATGGGGTTCACCTAGACTACGATGGCTTCTTCTTTTTCGGATTTATTCCGATGGGGTTCTTTTTTTTTCACATTCCGATGGTTAGGGTTGTCCTCATTGCGATGGATGGCTTGATCCATCGCAATGGCATTTAAGTCGTCATGCTGCCCAACTTTTTCTGATGACATTGCGATGGTTCATGTACTATTGCGATGGATACAGTGTTTATTGCGATGGGTTTTTTTTTTTGTGGTGACTTATTGCGATGAATGATGAAACATTGCGATGGACTAGATATTGAAAAACATTGAGATGGATTGTTTTTAATCTTGCGATGGGTTACAAAATTCATTGCGATGATTGAAAAACCTTGTGACAAGTTTAACATAAAACAGAATGACATGTTTAAAATACCGAGACCCGTGACCAAAACAGCCTACATCAATTAATCACAAACCCGACCCTATATATATTTCCCGTCGTCAACCTCATCAAACCAACTCGACTTATTTATTCCCTTCGTCTCAATATCACCTAAACTGACTCAGATCAAATAAAACATAAGTAATCTCAGATTTGTTCAACAAATGATGGACCTTTTTTTTTAGATCTTTAGAGTTTGAACAAAAATCATCACAGATTAGTTTAATGGTCAACACCTCCATTAATATACGAAATCTTAAGAATGATGTATAACATGCATGTTATAATCAGTTCTTCATTTCGTTTCAAAAAAAAAAAAAAAAAAAAAAAACGACATGCAATTAATCAGGACTTACCCGAGACCACTGATGATCTTAAAGCGATCACGGATTGGTTTAATTTATTGAGATTTGGTTTATCAGATGGAAACAAATTTGGATGGATTCGTAGACATGGTTGAGATGAGATTGATTTTTTGCTGGGATTTAGGTGTAATGGGGGGCGGATTTTTTTGAGGTTTTTGTGTAGATTGGGTGAGGGACGAAGGTTACAAGAACATGGGGGGCGGTGATACCAAAGTGGTGGGTTGAGTTTGGGAGAAAAAGAAGTGTCGGCTGATGGTAGATGAGGATTAGGTTAAGAGAGTAAGATTAGTGTTTGCAATCTTTATATAACCTATAAATCACATGGACGGTTCTAGTTGAGTTAGTGGGCTGTACTTCCATGTCTATATTTAAAAAGTGGTGAATGTATCAATTGATCTCGTGACATATGTACCATAAGGCCACGTAATATTATTTTTGGGGGCTGTGTTGGAGTGAGTTTGGTATGTGGAGGGCCACGTTTTGGATTTGGTTAATGGTTGAACGGGCTATATTTTTTTTTTTATTATTTATTGTTGTTAAATTTGGTATGTGACGTGATATCATACAAAAAAAAAAAAAAAAGTGAATTTGAGCTACTTTGCTCATGTACCAAATTTGGTTTATTTTATATAAACTATTGGTATATTAATTCATTTTTTACTTCGCAATGACAAAAAGACGTGATAAAAGTGACAAGATTTGAAGACACGTATCGAGACAACGTTGACAAGATTTATTTTGACGAGACCAAGAAAAATATGGCTATATTTTTAGTGACTACGGATTTTTTTTTGGATCGGGTATTAGTTATGTGACGTTGGAGACGGATTCTTCGAAGGCGTGTACTTATTTTATCCTTGAACAGATAACTTGCTCGTGCTTAATCTCTCTGAATGGAGACTTGTTTATCTGGTTTCCGGGTTCGGGGTGGATGGTTGATGACTCGGATAACTATCACTCAAAGGGGTTACTTTGTTGTACTCAGTGTCACGCGCATAGTCGACGTGGATAATTTCAAGAGGGGTTGTGCTTATAGACATCTTTAGTGATGCATTGGGCACTTAAAATTTTATCCACCGTTCTTCATTCAACAATAGTGCAAGCTTAAGTCACAAGATCGAAGGATTCTTATTCAGTTTCATGTTTGATGTATCTGGTTCATTCCATCGGTGGTCACTTCAAATTGCCTTCAAGTGGGTTGGTAAAGATGGCCATGGAGAGTTTATGAGAAGAGATTTTTAATCAACAGTTGATTCTCACCGAATATAATTACGCTTATTTATTATTCTCTCGAGATTTTCAGGTTTATGTGCTTACGATTTATTGATGGTTCCGAGTTTCGAAACCATCAAGGGGGAAGAAGAAGACACATCGAACGCACAACGAGTACACGTGATGAACTTCATACCTTCTTTTGATTTGAAGACATTCCGGGATGACATTTGTCATAGCCGCAGAGAAAATCAGTGTCTTAACTCGTGGCGTTATCAATCTCTAAACGGTACACAACTGATTTGATGATTAATTGTTTGGTTGTTGCAATTATTCATCATCATTATCCTATATGCACTCCCGGGACTTAATTGACTCTGGTGCATCTCCGGAAGAAGATATGTGCATTTCCGGGACTTAATTGACTCTGGTGTTACGATGTCAACTTCATGAATGGGATAAAGTGTCTACTTCAGTATTTGAGCTTCATAATGGGGATTGTAGAATATTGATAATCAATGAATCTATGAAGGGGTTTGTTAATTTCTAGAGAGAGAAAGTTAGAGAGAGAAAGTGAGAGAAACTATGTGAATTTTATTAAATGGAAACAAAGAAATGATAACAACCAACCCCTTTCCTTAGTGGAAAGGGGTATTTATAGTTCCAAGTCATAAGTGGACTTGGGCCGGTCCATGACAAGCCCATGGACCGGTTCTTACTTAAGTTAATAAGCAAATAATAACTAATTACTAACTACGAGCTATTACAACATAAATCATATTGTGGAGTGACCGATACTTCTAATATACGTTAAAACGTATTTCTAACAATCTCCCCCTAAGGGAGGTCACTCCACGTTACAAAGTTCTAAACCTAGCATACTATACTAAGTCTTCGTTCTTTAGCTCGTAGTCTTTTCTTCTTTTCTTTCTTTTGTTGTGAATATGTTGATTTGATCTTTTTGGCTTTGACTTGAGAGCATTGTTCTTTGGCCTTTCACGTGCGATCTTTGCCTTTCTTGTGAACTTTGCCTCCTCGTGACTTCATGTTCCACACACTTACGTCTTTTTGTTGGATTCTTGAAAGCTTCAGAGTTTGATACAGCGGAAGACTTCATCTTGTACTTTCTTGAATGTTTGTTGCAAAAGACATAAGCATGTGGGAACGACTTTTACAGGTACACCGCAACACCACCGTCTTCACTGGTACACAGCAACGCCACCGTCTTCAACAGGTACTCAGCAACGCCACCGTCTTTAGCAGGTACACAGCAACGACACGAATAAAATGGCTTTGAACATTTTATTCTAATTCGGTAGCATTTTACCTCCGGTCGGTGAAGACCGTTGGACGATATTAGATATCGTACCCGTGACGGATAGTTTCAATTAAGTAACTTCCTGACAGGATTTCGCGGGTAAACCCGTTCTCTTTATTCGACCGTCCAAAGCTGACTGCGAACATAAAGAGTGAATCACTTGGATAAATTATCCTTGTGATTAAAAGCCGTCAATTCATGAAACCTGGAACAAGTGAATTTCAATTAAGATTTTCACCATCGTTGCTTTCCAGTTGTCACGAGCTCGATTCATAAAGAATCTTGCACGTTACCTACCAAGTGCTGTTTGATGTTGACACTAGAAGGATTTCCACTCGTCACTGTGGTCAATAAAGAGTCACTCTGAGTGTTCTGGCAAGATCATATGATAATGCGAAGAGGCCTGGAACGAGTTTAAGTTCAATTAAGAATTAAACCACTGTTACCTTCCAGTTTTTCACAAGATTGGTTCTAAAAGAACCGCACGTGTAACCTACCATGAGCTTGTTTGATGTTGGCTCAAGCAGGATTTCCATCTTCATTGTAATACTTACGTATTACTCGGATGTTCTGGCAATATTATAAGAATATTGCGTAGGACTCATGAAAATCTCTTACTTTTCACAGTGTGTGAGAAAGCAAGGAATAAATGGAAAGTGTCCTAATGAGACTTTTGATGATCTCTTGGCTCTAGACTCGATTGTGCGTTTTGATTTAGTGAGCGATGGCTGGAGAGGAGTGCCACCTTTTCAATACCAGTTTATTCGGAGTGAATAAACCAATAGATAACGTGTTGATCTCCGTGTGATTAAAACAAATACCTTTTGAGAGATATTTGAGTTAGCTGGGGAAGGGTTGTGCATTGCATCACTGGGTCCATGATGTCTTTCTTCAATACCGAGAATCATTAACAAAAATGACCTCAATAGCATATGTATTGACCCGGTTTCTGCCTAATGTTGTAAGGAGGGCTTCTTTCTTTACACCCTTTATCTTTACATTTCTTTTTCATTCTTCAACCCCTTCAATGCTTACCAATACGTCATCACTAGCACCTTGTTGTGATTGTTCCAGTGCTAGCTTAAGTACTTGGTCGGCATTCAGCTACGTTCACATTCTTTCTCCATCTTTCCTAGGACTTCTAATTCTATCTAGGGAATTGTCCTTGGGAAGATTCCATCGGCTCTGATGAATCATTGGACTAAACCTATTCCTACCACCCTTTTGTCACCACATCCGTCGTGAATTAAGCGTGTTTTGGGAAGGAATTGCCACCATGAAAACATCATTGAAAATCACCTAAGGTACTTGTGATATTAAAATCAAAAGTTTTGTACCTTAGGTGTTTTGATCATCAAAAACGCTCCCCCTTAACACGTGCTTAATACATATTAAGTTGGATTATCATTAAGTCTTTTTCATTTTAGCCAAGTAACACTTACGTCTCCTTAATCCCATTTTCTCCCCTTATCCAAAATGTTAACCATTAATATTTGGGATATTGAATGGATTAACCGGTCTTTGGGTAAAAATGAAATCAATGTTTGGCCATAGAACAAGTTATTGCTCCCCCTTAAGTTAATAAGGGATAGTTGTAGTGCTTTGGTATGACATATTTTGAAAGATTTAGAATCTCGTGAGAAATTCTTGAAAAATTATCATACCTTAACACTACAACAAGCCATTCAAGCACTTTATTCACAAATTTACATATTCACAATTGAAAACCAATATAAAGTGACCTGAGATGTACGACCTATCAGATGGATCGTTGCAGTAGCTTGTGGTGCACTAAATACGGTCTTCCACCCACGAATCTTTCCAAGCTCCTCATCAATCTACGTTCACGGAGCTTTTGATCGATCTTTTTGATCACATACTTTGCCATCTGCCGGTAACCCGGATGCCAATCCTCCGTCATCTCTGGAAAAGTCCCACCCGAGTTCAGATGCTCCAACTTATCTCTGACTTGTATAAGAGTTCCATCACTATACTTGTGAAGCTCACCCACCCTCATAAACTTCATCAAACCTCGACTGTTCAAGTAGAAAATGCCGGAATTCGGGACAGAAATGCCGGTATAAGGACATCTTTCTACGTGTTGAGGTAGCACTTGATTCACAGGACGGGTTAAATTGAGCCTCCTCTGATAGCTTTCGACTCCCAACTGAAGATCCTCAACTCGTGACTTGATGACAACGCTTCGTGTGAACATACGAAGTGCTGTATTCAAAGCAATCAGGTCTTCACGAGGAATGTGAGTAAGTTGATCTCGGGTCATCAGAAGCAGCATATCTTCAATATCCTCAAGGCGAATGATGGAAAAATCTCCTTGCTGGATTTTGTATTCCCTGTCATCCTCCCTTTTCAAGCGAATCTCCGTCACATGATAGTAGCCGTTCTTGGCTTCAGTTTTCATTCCTAAGATGCTGGAGATGCGGATGTCGGATCTAACATTGCTTCCAGAATTGACCAAGCAGCAACACCTGTACGCCCTTCGGACTCGTTCGTCCCAATGAGATGCACCTATGACAGCATACATATCATAATTACGATTCATTTTTGGGACCCAGAGTCGATTTACCTTTTCCTCGATGAAGGGTATTGTCCCCCAGTTGGCCGCTTTCAGCAAAGTCAGGGATGTTGCATACTTTGATGATCCCTTCATAAGATACTCAAGATCATTGGTGACGAAGAAGTCAAGAGCAATCTGATTATCTTGAGCAGGATCCATTGGAGGTGGAGCTCTTTCTGATTCATGAAGTCCTGGCCTTTGAACGGTTTTCAAAGCCTTTATGATCTCATCGGCATAATACTCGAACTCCATTCGGGGTAATCGGGTTTTGGCACGCAGTCTCTTATCTTTCATCGCTTTCTTGACCAAGGATGGAGTAACCGAAGTCTTATACTCATGAGCAAGAAATGCACATAAGTCAATCGGACTTCGGATACGCAGATACAGCACATCTTTGTCAGCATCTGTGATTGGATCAAATTGTGCTGCTGCCGTGATCCAAGCTTGTAGTGGTGCAGACTCGTCTATCTCCAACGTGTCTTCCCAGGCACGAATGCTTGGTTCAGGAACCGTAGATTGTTGTGCTTGTTGTAGAGGAGTGGAAATTATGGGTGGTGGAAGAAATGGTGTGGAAGCCGGTCGGGTTGGTCGGGTTGTTAAGGGTTGGATTGGTGGAGGTAGAGTTGTCAAAGGTTGAGTTGTCACCATGATCGTAGGAGCAACAGGTTCCTTTTCCACACTTGTTGAAATAGGGATTGATGGCTCCTTCGAAGTAGAATAGTTTTCAGGTGACCCAAACTCATCAACATCATGCGGTTCCTCGTACTCATCCTCGATATCTACCCTCGCACCTGAACCACTACCGCCTGTATCTTTCCTACTCCTTTTAATAGCAATCTTCATCATTTTTTGCTCGGTTTTATCAAGAGTAGGATCAACAACATCTTCTTCGTCACGTAGACGCATCAAGCCCTTACCCTTTCCTTTCTTACCCTCTGTCTTCTTCTTCTTGGGTTCGGGTTCAGGTAACGCAGCTGGTTGTTTGCGTTTACCTTTACTCTTAACCGTTGTGGAAGAGTCTTCTCCAGTTTGAAGGTTTGCTTTCAGCCTCTGGATTTCTAACTGTAGTAGCTTGTAATCTGCAGAACCTTTGATTTTTTCAGATAAAAGGTAATCAGGAACAGGACCAGGAATCACACCAATAGACGGTCCTTCATGCCTCAGATCTACAGTATCATCAGCTTCTTCGGTGTGATAGCGACCTCCTGCACGCCTATCAATAGTAGCATCAAGCTTCATAAAATAATTTATGATAAGCTTAATAAACCGAGGATAAGGAAAGAAGTTTGTCTTCAGCTTCTTGTTGTGGAAGAGTTGAAAGGTGAATTCTTCCCATATTAACAAAGCATAATCTGAATTCGCAGCTTTGTACATGCCATAGAAGAGGTTCATTATCGGACTTCGCAAAGCATCATGTCCACTCGTTTTTGGTGTAAGGCATTTACTGAGAATACCCATCAAAGCTCTCCAGGGTTGTCCTACCTTAGCAGTAGTAAACTCAGATGCAACTCGTATTTCCGGACATCCAAGTGCGTCAAATAACTCCGCGAGTTCATCTTTATTAGGATCCCTTGAGAAAGACATGCCCTTGGGTGTATCCCGTATCCCAAGAATCTTACGGAAGTCTGAAACGGTGAGTGTCTGCTGCTTGTTGTCGATGGTGAAGGTGATCTTGTTCGAAGTGATTTCCTTGGTTGCCCAAAATTCAAACATATACTCATAAGGCACCGAGGCTGTGTTCCTAAGGGCGTTCTTGAAATGAGAGTTATCAAGGATGGCTATGGCGACCTTAAAACCATGGTGAGTGGACTTAGAGACTTGCTTCAACCTATAGTTGTTGGGTATAAACTTAAGAGTTCGGGCTTTAGCAATATCGGCTTCTCTAGATTCTTGGATAGCTTGTACTGTTGGATTAGTCATTTTATCTGCTTAAGATAAGACATGAAAGGTTGATGCACAAAAACATATAGATTTATATCATTCTTACTTCTAAGCATAACACATTTCATAAAACAACAAGTACATATATAGCATGCAAATAATCAAACAACTCATCCGGAACTTTTCCTCATTCGGAACATTTTCATCCGGAACATTCTTCATTCGGAACTTCTTCTCAATCGGAACTTCTTCATCCGGAAGTTCTTCGTTCGGAACTTCCTTCATCCGGAAGTTCTTCATTCGGAACTTCCTTCATCCGGAAGTTCTTCATTCGGAACTTCCTTCATCCGGAAGTTATTCATTCGGAACTTCCTTCATCCGGAACATTCCTTCATTCGGAACTTCCTTCATTCGGAAGTTCTTCATTCGGAACTTCCTTCATCCGGAAGTTCTTCATTCGGAACTTCCTTCATTCGGAAGTTCTTCATTCGGAACTTCCTTCATTCGGAAGTTCTTCATTCGGAACTTCCTTCATTCGGAAGTTCTTCATTCGGAACTTCCTTCATTCGGAAGTTCTTCATTCGGAACTTCCTCATTCGGAAGTCCTTCATTCGGAAGTCCTTCATTCGGAACTTCCTCATTCGGAAGTTTTTCAGAAGAAATCCTTCATTCGGAAGTTTGTATCCAGTGTTCATTCGGAACTTTTCAAACGAAGCTTATGATGAATAATCTAAGTGCGTTTGTGAGTTTCTAAGGCAATCTATGGTAACCAAACATAATCTAATGCTATTACGCGCAAAACCCATCAAAAACCCTAATCAATTAACTCTAATTAAGCAGAACGAACCCTAGATTGATAAAGTTCTTTACCCGAATCAATTAATAGATTTAATGATGAATTTAGACGATATATAACTCAAAGATTCAATGTTATTACCTTGTTAATCGAATGAACAGGATGGAATTGATTAGAATGCGGTTTGAAAAAGCTTGTGTATGTGTTAACAATGGCGGCAAAGTGTTAGATAAACAGTGAATCAGAAATAATAGTGAGGGGCGGGGTGTTTGATTTTTGACTTAGGTCAATTTTGCCAAGTTTCAACAAGTGACACTTTTAGTCCCTTAGTTATCTATTCATTTCCTTTTTGTTTCCAACTTTTTCATTTTACCTAACTCTTGTTAAACGTACACACAACTTAGCAAACACATCTATTAGCATATCCTCAAAATCTAAAAGCCATGCCTATCACTTAGAACGAACACAAGTCGTTTTCTAAAGCAAAACCACTCAATTACCATGTAGCCCTTAATTTTCACAATCACTTTTGAAAATCAATTTTAATGACAAAGATGATTTAACTATTTTCTCCCCCTTAAACGATGACCCGTTTTCTATTTAAAGAGCTGTAGTCATTGTTTAAAGAGTCAAATAGTGATGAAAGCATTTCCAATTTATCTCTTGAAAAATTTTGATTCGTGGTTTTAATAAGATTTCTCTTATCTTAACAAATTAATGCACTGAGACGTACACAAATTCGTGTCAGACCAAGTTATAAAGTAAACTTGATCCCTTTGCATGATTTGGCTTGTAAATCACGCCCGAGAAAATTAATTCCCGTTCTGAGCCAACGTTTTCCAAGGAAATACGTGACTTTAATGTGAAAACCGGGTTGCAGTCTGAAATAACTACAAGCCATTATGGGCATGTTTTAAAAAATGTACAACTTTTATACGGACTCTATTTATGGCACCGTGTCAATTTTAATCGACATTTCTAAGGCCGTAAATATTACCGTACTAAAAGACATGCCCGTTTTAAACGAAAAATATTTTTGGTTTTTCTTGATTTTATAATTTTTATGGTTTTTCTAGATTTTATAATTTTTATGGTTTTTCTAGGTTTTATATTTTTGTATTTTCTTTTTGTGGTTTATATATTTACGATAATATACATGATCACAACCAAAGGATACTCTGAATAGTTTACCACGACTATTCAGCTGATTCTTCTGCCAACTCTTTGAGAGTCGCTGGAGTGAATGATTTCATGCCAAGCTTGTCGATCAAAAACTCGATTCGTCCTCGATCTAAGGCTTTGGTGAACATATCCGCCAGCTGATACTCAGTAGTGACAAAATACAGCTCGATCACTCCGTTCTCCACCTGCTCCTTAATGAAATGGTAGCGAATGTCTATGTGCTTGGCCCGGGAGTGTTGAACATAGTTGCAGCAAAGGGCAATGGCGCTCTTGTTGTCACAATACATCGGGATTTTGTTAAATCCAAGACCGTAGTCAGTTAATTGTGATCTCATCCAAAGGACTTGAGCACAGCAACCGGACATGGCGATGTATTCAGCCTCCGTGCTTGATATTGCAGCGCTTTTCTGCCTTTTTGAAGACCAACTGATCAATCTATCTCCTAGGAGTTGCACAGATCCAGAAGTGCTACGCCTCGTATCTTGACATCCAGCATGATCGGCATCTGCGTATGATATTAAAGCAATCGAGGAATCTTTCGGATACCATAGACCACGATGAAGTGTTCCTTTTAGATACCGAAAGATCCTTTTAACGACATGTAAGTGCTTTTCGGTAGGCCGAGCCTGATACCGGGCACACATGCATACAGCAAATTGCAAATCAGGCCTGCTAGCAGTCAGATAGAGAAGGGTGCCAATCATTCCACGGTAAAGTTTCGGATCGACAATAATCCCATCCCTATCTTCATCTAACTTGGATTTCTCCACCATTGGAGTGTCTACGGGGTCACAATTCTCAAAGTTATATTTCTTAAGAGATTCTAGAGCATATTTGGATTGATTAATAAAGATGCCTCTGGGATTCTGAGAAATCTGTAATCCTAAGAAAAATGATATTTTTCCCATCATCGACATCTGAAAGCGTGTGGACATTATCTTCTCAAATTGTTTAGACAATTCTATGTTAGTGGCAGCAAAAATTATATCATCAACATAAATTTGTACCAGAAGCATGTCGTTGCCGTCTTTGAGAGTGAATAGAGTGGGGTCCACTTTGCCTTTGGAGAAGCCTTCCGACATGAGATATGTTGACAGGAGATCATACCACGCGCGTGGAGCTTGTTTCAACCCATAAAGAGCCTTCTTAAGCTTGTACACATGGTTAGGAGACTCTGTGCTGACGAACCCATCCGGTTGACTAACATAAACCTCTTCCCTTAGTTCACCGTTCAAAAATGCCGTCTTCACATCCATTTGATAGACGATCATGTTCATATGAGCAGCAAACGCAAGGAATAGTCTAATCGCCTCCAATCTAGCCACAGGAGCAAAAGATTCCTCAAAGTCTATACCCAAGGCTTGTTTATATCCTCTAGCGACCAATCTTGCTTTATTCTTCAATACCGAACCCATCTCATCAAGTTTAACCTTATAAACCCATAACAAAGTAAGGATGTTAACCTTGTCAGGGCGAGGAACCAATTCCCATACTTCTAGTCGTTTGAATTCATTGAGTTCCTCCTGCATAGCTTCAATCCAAGATGATTGGGTCATAGCCTGCTGCCAATTTTTGGGTTCAACTTCAGAGAGAAATGCATCAAAGTAACAATAAAGTGCACTCTCTTGTAATTGATGGCGTGTAGAGACTGGTCGATCTAGATCTCCAATAACATTCCTAATTGGGTGATCTTTTGTCCATTTAGTGCTATGGTTTTCAATCCTAGGTGGTCTGGAGTGAACAATAGATGGAGCTTCTTCTGAGGTAGACGCGGCTGAAGGGTTTTCAGGGATCGCTACACCAAAGAAAGGAAGCTCTTGCAAGTGAGCATATTCCAGGTCGTGATCAGTAGTATCCTCTTCTACATCATTAGGCACAAGTAGGGGTGATGATTCAGGTGTAGTTTGAGAATCACTTGGTGAAGGTGCATCCGGTTCATTGTGAATTGTAGATGCATTAGATAAAGGTTCATTGACTTGAGCAACCACTTCAGGTATTGGAGCAATTACTACAGGTACTGGAACTTCATCAGTCGGGGGATCAAAGAATTCATCAAACAACGGTTGAAACAGTTTATCCCACTCGGGCCTTGATGGTGGTAAAAATGATGTGGAAGTAGGATTGTTGGGAACTAATCCGGAACTTATAGCACCGGGTCCCATCTCATGAAGCGCGGGTTCAGAGCTGTGTTGCTCAGAAGCCATCGCTGTCAGCTCGTCGAAATCAGCGTCCATAGTTTCTACAATCTTGCCAAGACGACGGTTATAGATTCGGTATGCTCTTTTGGACGGTGAGTAACCAATGAAAATACCTATGTCGGCTTTTGGTTGAAGCTTACCCAAGTTCTCACTATTGATGTTTGGATAACACAGAGCACCAAACACATGGAAAAATGAAACATCGGGTTTGCGGTCATGTAGAAGCTCATAAGGTGTTTTTCCATGGCGTTTCCGAACGATAGAACGGTTTTGGGTAAAACATGCAGTAGAAATAGCCTCTGCCCACAAGAACAATGGAGCGTTCGCATAAATAAGCATGGTCCTAGCAGCTTCCATAAGTGTGCGATTTCGTCTTTCAACGACACCGTTTTATTGTGGAGTGCGTGCAGCGGATGTTTCATGTGATATACCAACTCCTTCATAATAATCACGAAGAGTCTGGTTGACGAACTCTGTACCATTGTCTGTACGAATACGGCGGACAGTGGTATTCAAACGTACCTGAATGAACTTCAGAAAAGTGATGATAGCCTTCGGAGCTTCATCCTTTGTACGTAGAAATCTAACCCATGTAAACCTTGAGAAATCATCCACAATGACGAGAATGAATTTCTTACCGCTCACACTTTCAGTTCTCATCGGTCCACAAAGATCCATATGCAAAAGATGAAGTTTTTCTTGATTAGTGTCTTCAGCTTTGGGTTTGTAAGATTTCTTGGTGCTTTTCCCCCTTGAACACGCGGAACATAGATGATCCTTGTGAAATTTAAGCTTGGGAAGACCACGAACTAACTCGTTTTTAGCCAGATGATTAATAGCATCAAAATTAAGATGAGATAATCTGCGATGCCATAACCACGACTTGGTCTTAGAAGCTTTAGAGAGAAGACATACTGGAGAAGCGGCCATCATGTCTTGTAAGGACAAAGTGTAAAGATTTGCACCACGAGATCCCTTCAACAAATCTTTTCCTTCCAAGTTGCGGATGAAACAAGTGTGTTGTCGAAAAGCAACCTCAAGGTTGGAATCACAAAACTGTCCTACTGAGAATAAGTTATGACCAAGACCTTCAACATAGTATACCCTAGAAATCGTCACGTTTCCAATCTGATATTCACCATACCCCATAATCTTTGCTATATGATCATTCCCAAATTTAACCGTACCAAGAAACTTGCTGACGAAATTTTGGAGCATCGAGCGATTTCCGGTCATATGTTTTGAACAACCGGAGTCCAAATACCACAGGATGATTTAGACCACCTGAAAATATCACCACACAAAGACAATGTAGAGGTATCGGAATCTGAATGTTCCTTGTTATTAGCAGGTACAGATTTAATAATCTTAGATTTGCTAACTCTAGGTTTCTTAGATTTCCTAGCCTTCTTCTTCTTAATTGGTGGTGTAGATTCTAATTGGCTCAAATCCTGAGGTATTTCTTCACTGATAGGCACTATAGTGGGGGCTGACCTAATTAAAGGGCGCTGTTTCCATACTTGAGTGCGAGTGTTCCTAACTAAAGGACGCTCATACCTAACTTCAATGGATGCATTCCTAGTTAAAGGGCACATTTTTCCATCTAATGTAAAGGTCCTACCAGTGGGACGCCATTGCCAGCCAACTTGGGCACGAGTTCTACCCGTTGGCTTCCATTCAAGACCATTCTTAATAGCATTCATTTCATTAACGTGATCAATCAGACACAAATCATGACGCTGGGAAAACATACATTCATTACAATTCCAACAATTTAAATCAGAATTCACGAATGGTTTAGGCTGCTGCACAGGCGCAGAGCTTTTAGTCTTAACATGATTCTTTTTATTTAAAACTGAACTAGCATTCCTATTGTGGACTTCTACTTTCTTCTTTGTGGCACTACTAGTGGCGGGCTTGATCTTATCTTTCTTGAGTGGCGATCCTTTAGCCTTAGTAGTCGCTTTTAATCCTGTAGAAGGCAAATTGGGAACATTAGCAACAGATTTTAAAGGTGTCTTACTTGATTGTGCCAATGACGGTTTCGCTCCTGGAGTCTTATTAAATGGAGTGACAGCAATGGGCCTATTGTTAAGTAGTGCAGAACCTGGTGTACCTATGTATTGTAAATAAGCCAAGCAATATTGAACTCGCTTAACATATTCATGAGCCGAATAATAGTCGCTACTTGAGGGATCTAAGGCATAAAGATCGTCTAAAATATCCCTAAGTAGATCGACATGCTTAATGGCATTCCTCATATAATCATCGTATACAACCGGGTTTCTCTTATGAAGCGGATTCTTATAAAGCACTACTTTCTTGGTTGTTGGAGCACTAGTGGACGGTGCAGAGTCGGTAGCTAAGTTTTCAACAACTTCTTGTCGGGTGAGAAGAAGTGTCTCCTTTAACTCAGCCAAAACCATATTTTTGTCTATGAGCAGGATGTTCAAGTCAGAGATTTCTTCGCACTTTTGGTTCAGTTGTTCAATATAATATTGTTGCTGTGTCGCATTAAAAGCGAATCGATCTTCTAGTGAACCATAAAGAGCGGATAGTCCCTGCCTTGTCCGATCCATCTCCCCTAGAACAGTTGATAGTCTAATTTCTAAGACTTGGTTTTTAGACTCTGCGGCCTCTAGTTCCATTCTTAATGTTTCCTTTGATGATATCTCTCTCTTCAATCTCATGATTTCTTCCTCTAATGTCTTAACAATTGCAATCATCTTGTCACTATTCTCAACACCGTTTTCACAAACATTTGATATCAAAAGATTTTCATTTTGATTTTGTTGTTTTAATTCTAAAGATATACAATGTTGTTCTAGTTTATTAAAGCGTTGAGAAAGTAAATTATAAGAATCTTGTAGCTTTAAAAACTCAGCGTTAGATTCGTGACAAGAATGATTATCTACCTCATTTACAGTTTCAGCGACATTTACAGAAATATCACAAATATCATCACAAATATCCTCACAAATATTCACAGCATCACAATTCATCATAGCGGATGTAAGCTCATTCGAATATTTAACATTTACAATAGTAAGCACATCACACGAGATTACTTCGGACAAGAATCGATCATATTCGGTTGAAATCTTTTCCTTTTCAATTAGTTGCAGTTCGTAAGCTGTGTCCATTTCATAAAACACTTTTTGAACTTCACCAATTTCAAACTGAAGATTTTCCTTAAGAGATGCAAAACTTCTTTTTAGACTTTCGACAAACGGATTGATCTCAGTTTTAAACACCTCGTTCATGTGTTCGAAAGCCCATTCTCCGGCATTTAAGCCATTTGAAGTCGTACATTCCAAGATGACCTTGTCAAAGTTAGTAAAGTATCGGTTAATCTCTTGCAAGTTTAACCATACAGTGCTAACAGGTGGAAGATTCTTTGGAATTTCCTTAGGACCTTCCATGTTGACAAGTGTAGGAAATGTACTAGGGCTTTCTTCCTCTATCATGTAGGTTGGTGCTGTAATGAGATCCTTATCCATATGGAAGCGAACTCTAAAATCAGTTTTAGCAAGCTCCTTATTCATTTTAAAATAATCACAATCGGGATATTTTGCTGAATTGTATGACCGATCCTCATCAACTAGATCCTTACTTGTTCGATCATTGGGAAAAACAATCGGGTCTAAAGCCAATCCTAATTGAGTTGCATTATAAAGTCTAGGACTATGTCTTAAAGCTTGTTTTGCATATCGTGGATTAGGGGGAAGGCCTTTTAGACGTGATAAGTTAAACTCTTTAAACGAAGCATCAAATAAGTGAACTAGTTGTGAAGCAGCGTATTGTCTTAACAGCAAGTAGTCTAGACTTCTAATCTTATTAGTAGCATTAATCTCCATTTCAGTCTTCTTAGATTCGAGTAATTCAAAATCAGTTTGAAGTTTTTGAAAATTAGTGACCACTAACTCCTTTTCTCTAAGTTCACTAGACAGATTTGCTCTTAAGTTTTCGATTTCTTGCAAGTGACCCATTTGTTTGTTTCTAAAGTGATCATATTCGAGATTTGTGAGAACACTAGACGAAGGCACTAATTCCAAAGTTTGTACTTTCTCATTGCTTAAGGCAAGCTCATCAGACAAATTCTTATTCTTAGCTAAGGTTTCTAAGAGTGCAGCATTCATTTGGCTAAGTAATGTAGCAGGAACCATGACCAAATCTTGTTGAGCAGGAGTAGGCGTATGCGAACTGGGTCCCGGTTGTGATTCACTCAAAGTCTGGGAACTCACATTGATATTGCTATCATTGTTTGTCTCCTCATTTGAAAGACTCACCACCGAAGATTCATTCGAATCAGCACTCTCTTGCCCAACTTGATGTGGTTGAATACTAGCATCAGTGGCATTATCGGTGTTATTAATAAGTACCTCAGATTTCTTATCTGGCCCTAAGCTTGAGAAAGTTGCCATGAAAGCAGCCTTTGCAGTTTGAAAGTCATCACAGTCGGAATCATACGCATCAAGATCATCGGCTTGGTAAGCTGCATTCTGCGTAGTGACAACGTCTTGTTCAGCAATCCCTGGGTCAGCAAGAAATGCAAGCTCCTCTTCATCAAGTTCCCTTCCTTGCGCCTGAGCATTTACCAGATAGATCTTTTCTGCAAACCACTGTCCATCCCTTCTCCTCTTGGGTTTCTTACAATCCCTGGACATATGACCCTCTTCCTTGCAGTTGTAGCATGTAATCATTCTCAACTTGCCTGTATTAGTCCGTGGAGGGTTGTTGACCATTGGAGCAGGAGCAGGATTGGCGGTGCGAACATTGGTTGATGTGGAAGTTCTCCCCTGATATGGCTGAATTGGCTGAACCATTACTCTGCCATTCTCAATTGTAGCTTGTTGGCGAGAATTGGATGAATTCCTCAACTGATTGTTGGTAGGAGCTGATCCTCTGAATCCTCGTTTGCTTAAAGTTCTTGTGAGGTAAGCAGACATAGTAGTTAGCACTTCAACTGGGTCAGCTCCTTGTTGGAATACAGGAACTGGGACTTCCTCATCATCACAATAAAGTGCTTGATCTGGATAAGCTGCATAATCAGTAGAAGGAATACTCATTTGATCAGGGTAGCTTGTTGGATATGCTGCATTCTCTTGATAAGAAGAATAAGATGGCTGAGCATAAGGTGCAACATTTGCTGGATGAAGTTGTGAAGCATACTGTGGTGAAGGTGCATTGAACCGATATTGTTGCTGATGTGAGGTGGGTGGTTGTGGTAGAATCGAGTATTGGGGAAAGGCTGGTGTCATGTAAGGTGATTGATGATAAGCTTGATGTCCCAAGATATAAGGTGTGTTGTTGTGAGACAAGCTTGGTTGATTCGCCATCAAAGCTAAGGAATCTGGGTGCATACCACGAGGAGAACGGTGCATAATCACATGCTTCTCATGTTGCTGAAGGAAGGCATAGATTTTATCTAAATTGCACTTATGCAAATCCCGGGTTAACTTCACATCAGTAATGTACTCACCCCATTCAGCTTGAGGTAGAGTATTCAAGAATTTGGTGTTAACCTGGAATGGTGCGATCACAAGATTGTATACATTCAGATCATTCATGAGTGTGGTGAATCTGAAGTAATAATCGTGAAGTGTTTCCCCTGGGTTGTAGGTGAATCTATCAAACAAATCATACAGCTGACACTCCCTTTCTTGTTTGGTGAGAGACGTGCCTTGTAGCAACACCTTAAGACGTTCCCATAGATCCTTTGCCACCGTATACTGACTCACCATCCTATAGATGTCATGGGGAAGAGCTTGGAGAATTGTTTGAAGAGCTTTTTCATCTGCATCTGCAACAAGTTGTTGAGCTGGAGTAAGTTCTTCAAATTCTCGTGGTCTAGTCACGTTATCAACCGTAATGGTACCATAGTCGAGTGGACCATTCAAAATCGATTTGACCATAAGTCTTCCGTATGTCGGTTTCCCCTTTAGATATTGCATCATTCGACCTTGCCATGCCTCAAACACCTCTTTAATAAGCATCGGTGGACGGCTATCAGTTCCCGTTATGATTGATATATCCGTAAGAGATGTCATCTGAGGCATTACTGAATTTGGATTCATTTTGTTTTTCTTCAAAGAAACAGAGATTATCGGTTGATCGAGCAGTGAAGTAAAGCTTGTGAATTGTGTTGTGTTTTTGTTGTATGAAACCAAGATTAAATCCTCTAAAAAATCGTCGAAAAAACAAGCAAAATCACCCTTGATTCGGAACTTTTTGTTGATTCGGAAGTTTGATTCGGAAGATTACCTTGATTCGGAACTTTTTGTTGATTCGGAAGATTACCTTGATTCGGAACTTTTTGGATTGATTCGGAACTTCTTGGTTCGGAAGTTATTGATCCGGAACTTTGGCTTGATCCGGAACTTCTTGACTCGGAAGTTCTTGGTTCGGAACTTTTGCTTGATCCGGAACTTCTTGACTCGGAAGTTCTTGGTTCGGAACTGCTTGACTCGGAAGTTCTTGGTTCGGAAGTTTCTTGATCCGGAACTTCTTGACTCGGAAGTTCTTGGTTCGGAAGTTTCTTGACTCGGAACTTCTTGGTTCGGAAGTTTCTTGATTCGGAACTTCTTGACTCGGAACTCCTTGATCCGGAACTTCTTGATCCGGAACTCCTTGATCCGGAAGTTTTGCTGAATGAACAGAAACTTTGTCCGATGAACAGTAGAACAGTAAAACTTACGATTAAGCCCAGATTTTGACCAAATAACCCAAAAAGTTTTGTGCTTTCGACTAAAATAAGTAACAACTAATACTTATCCACTAATCCCAATCACAAAAACATCAAAAACACCAAGAATCAAGATGATTTTTCTTAAAGAACACTAATACAATCAAAAACTAAAAAACCACACAAATCACCACCTTAAATCACCCCATAGCTCTTGATACCAAATGTAGAATATTGATAATCAATGAATCTATGAAGGGGTTTGTTAATTTCTAGAGAGAGAAAGTTAGAGAGAGAAAGTGAGAGAAACTATGTGAATTTTATTAAATGGAAACAAAGAAATGATAACAACCAACCCCTTTCCTTAGTGGAAAGGGGTATTTATAGTTCCAAGTCATAAGTGGACTTGGGCCGGTCCATGACAAGCCCATGGACCGGTTCTTACTTAAGTTAATAAGCAAATAATAACTAATTACTAACTACGAGCTATTACAACATAAATCATATTGTGGAGTGACCGATACTTCTAATATACGTTAAAACGTATTTCTAACAGGGATTGATTTACTTTCTTCAACCAGGTGGGGGAAGAAATGTCTTGATTCTTTCTGGTATGCATAACTTGAACTTTCAGGGGGAAGAAAAATTCAGAAGAATTATTCAAGCGTGAGAAGAGAAGTTGTTGATCTACTTGGTGTACCCCAAACTTTCTAGTTGCTTACAAGGATTGTCGATTTAGGGGGAAGCTATTTAAAAAGCTTCTACATCAAGTTTATGTGGCATGAATTAGGGGGAAGCTAATTCAGAAGCTTCTCCTTAACCAGAAGTGTATGGGTTACTTAGCTCGTGCCGTTATAGTATTTCTACTACAAGTTAAAGATGAGTCGTTTTGAAGTCAAAGGCCTCAGAAGACATCATCAGCATTGGACGCTTCATGAAAGCTCTTGTTCTTATCATTATGTACTTGTTAGGAAAAAATATTGTAAGGAATTCTACACGTCGTCCCATGGGGGAAGATTGTTGGAAACTCACTTTATGTGACGACATTTAAGAATTCCCATTAGTTATCATAGTCACACACGTTTAGACTAGACTAGGTTCTTGTACTGTTAAGCATGTCGTGTGTGACTATATATACCCCTCCTTAGCTTCCAAGGAGGGGTGTTCGTTGTGTCACTTTTCAAGTTAATACATTTTCTATTCATTTCACACACATCTAACCTCTCTCTCTCTCTCTCTAAGCCAACAATGGCTTCCACCACCATCTACCACCACATTAGACCACCGGATCCGATTTAGCTTTTCTACAAGTATGTTATCCTAATACGAGATATATATAAATGCAGATTGTCATGGCTGACCCTAATATTCCTGTAGAAAAACCATGCTATTCCCGAACCTAATGTAGATGATGATCCTTATTTAGACTTAGTAGATTATGATATGGATGATGAGGAGGAACCATTTGAGGATCCCGAGCCCGAGTTAGGACTAGGAGATCAGATTGCCCCTCAGGTTGACTTGGTAGAGAATGAGATTGATAATGTTGATATAGAGAATGATGAGGAGATTGGGTTAGATAATTTAGATGATGAGGTTGACGACGAGGATGTCGAGGAGGATGTAGGTATATATGTTGAGGTCGATGATGATGAGGAAGCCGAGCTTATTTACCCTTATGATGTTCCAGAGGGCGAGCCTTTACCCCCACCAGTTTATTTGTCTGATTCTGAGGTTGAGCTACCTAGGGATGAAATGTCTGAATCGTCTGAATCTGATTCTGAATCAGAGGAGGATGAGGATGATAATGCACCTGATGGTACTGATGGTATTGCTACTCGTAGATGTGAGATAGGAGAGTCGTCTAGTGCTCGAGAGGCTACTCATATTGATGGTCTTGCACCATGGGCCTTGAGACGTGATCTAGATGCTTCCCGTGTTAAGAGTTGTATGACAGAGATTGGATTAGGTGTTGTTCAGACTCAAGTTGCTTATATGGAGTCGAAGACTAAGGTTGGCGAGAAAGAGCGGGAATTGCTTAGTTTGGATTTGACTGATGTGGAACGTGGTTTGAATGAGGCTTTTAGGAGGTTATCGGTGTTAGAAAGTGGTGAGTTTGCTGAAATGAAGAAAAAGGTGAATTCTATGGAGATTCAGTTGAGTGTAGCTCATGCGATGTGTGAGAAAGCTGAAAAGGAGTTGAATATATCCGTGGGTTGGAATAGTAGATTTTATGCCGACATGGTTGAAAGAGGTGTGATCCGTAAGCGCCCAGCTGAAGATGTGTCTAGTGATCGTCCGACAAAGATACAGAAGACGATGGATGATAGACCATCTGGCGGTTCTCAATAGACCAGTCTGTATTTAGTAGTGACCTTTGTATCTTTTGTACTTTTGTAGCTTTGACTGAACCGACTTGTTAGTAGTAGACTTGGCACGAATTTTGAGTGTATATAGTGCTAGAACTTTGATATGGGATGTAACTAAGACAATGCTTTTGTTTCAAATCGAATGAAATATGTATCTTGTCTTGAATTCCATATTGTGCCTTATTTGTATCTTGATTATGAATTCAATCCATATTATATGAATCCTTTGTTGGGTGAATGCTTAATACTTTGAAATTGTGAAATTATAGAACTATGCCGCCCAAGAAGGCTGTGACTGAGGATGATGTACGTAGGATTATTACGGAGCAAGTTACCGCATCTATGACTGAATTTATGGCAAATGCTAGAAATGAAGCTGGCGGTAGTGGAGCTAGCGGTAGTGGAGCTGGCGGTAGTGGAGCTGGCGGTAGTGGAATTGGCGGTACTAATGTGAATGTGAATGCTAATAATGTGAATGCTAATGCTGGAGGAAATATAGGAGGACTTGGAGCTAATGCACCTGAAGTTGGTGGCTGTACTTATGTGACGTTCATGAAGTGTGAACCTCTACCTTTTAATGGAACTGAAGGTGCTGTAGGATTAAGCCAGTGGATTGAGAAGACTGAGTCGGTGTTTCAGATTAGTAAGTGTAAGGAGGAAGATAAGGTGACTTTTGCTATGGCTACTCTTAAAGGTCGTGCGTTGACTTGGTGGAACGGGAGAATTGCTTTCATGGGTCTTGATGCTGCTAATGCTACTCCTTGGGCTGAAATTAAGAAGTGGATGACTTTGGAGTTTTGTCCTCGTAGTGTGATTATTAGGTTAGAACAAGAGTTGATTCATTTGCGAATGAAAGGTGTGGACATTGATAGTTACACAAACCGATTCCATGAGTTGGCCTTGCTATGTCCTCGATTGGTGGAACCCAAAGAGATCCGAATTGAGCAATATATTAAAGGGTTGACCAGGAATATCCGAGGGGACGTGACATCATCTAAACCACTGACCATTGATGATGCTGTTCGAATGGCCTACCAACTCATTGGACAGAGAATTCAGGATAGGGAAGATGAAGCCCGTGTTGGTGAGAAAAGAAAGGGTGACGGTGATCGTGTAGATAGAGGTGATAATAGGAAGAATTTCAATCGCCGTCAGAACCAGAGAAAGGGGAATGCAAATGCTCTTACCAACAACACACCGCGCAACGATGATAGATGTCCTAAGTGTGGCAACAAGAGGCATGCTGGCGACTGCTGGAAGTGCCGAAATTGCGGAAAGCTTGGACACAAGGTTGAAAGGTGTAAGAAGGGAACCATTTGCTTCAACTATAATGAAGAAGGTCATAGGAAATCGGAATGCCCCAATTTGAAAGCGATTGTACCTGGAAGAAACCCCCAGGGTGGTATCTATCAACTTGGAACAATTGAGGTGAAGAAAGAGGATCCAAATGTCGTTACCGGTACGTTTTTACTCAACAATCATTATGCTGTTGCTTTATTTGATTCGGGTGCTGATAGGAGCCTTGTATCCACTAAATTTAGTGCCCTTATTGACATTGAACCTGTTGAGATAAATACCAGTTACGAGGTGGAATTGGCTGATGGTAAATTAGTGAAAACTAATAAGCTATTAGAAGGATGCTCTCTAAATCTCTTGAATTATTCCTTTCCGATTGATTTGATGTTGATAGAATTAGGTAGTTTTGATATTATTATTGGTATGGATTGGTTGTCGTTGAATAATGCTACTATTTTATGTGGAGAGAAGAAGGTTAAGATTCCTCTTAGGAATAGGACGTTAGTAATTGATGGTAATCGAGGTGAATCCCGTTTGAAAATCGTTTCATGTATTAAAGGCCAAAAGGATATCATGAATGGTTGTGAGTTATTCTTAGCTCAAGTGACTGGGAATGAGTCTAGGGAGAAACGATTGGAAGATGTACCTATTATTTGTGAATTTCCTGAGGTATTTCCTAAAGATTTACCCGGACTTCCACCGATAAGGCAAGTAGAGTTTCGAATCGATTTAATTCCTAGTGCTGCACCGGTGGCACGTGCGCCTTACCGATTAGCCCCTTCTGAATTAAAGGAGTTATCTACACAACTTAAGGAGTTGTCTGATAAAGGTTTTATTCGACTGAGCTCGTCGCCTTGGGGAGCTCTAGTCTTGTTCGTTAAGAAGAAGGATGGATCTTTCCGTATGTGCATTGACTATAGGGAACTGAATAAGTTGACAATTAAAAATCGATATCCTTTACCTAGGATTGATGATTTGTTTGATCAACTACAAGGATCTAGTGTGTATTCTAAGATAGATTTGCGGTCAGGATATCACCAACTTCGCGTCCGTGAAGAAGATATTCCTATAACTGCATTTAGAACTCGTTATGGACACTATGAATTTCAAGTAATGCCATTTGGGTTAACTAACGCACCTGTGGTTTTCATGGATTTAATGAATCGAGTGTGCAAGCCCTACTTGGATAAATTTGTGATTGTGTTTATTAACGATATTCTAATCTATTCTAAGAATGAAGATGAACATAGAGAACATTTAAGGATTGTTTTGAATTTGTTGAGGGATGAAAGATTGTATGCTAAGTTTTCGAAATGTGATTTCTGGTTAGATTCTGTGCAATTTCTTGGTCATGTGATTAACAAAGATGGAATTCATGTTGATCCTGCAAAGGTTGAAGCTATTAAGAATTGGTCTGCACCGACAACGCCAACGGAAGTGCGACAGTTCTTAGGATTGGCTGGCTATTATAGGCGATTCATTAAAAAATTTTCTTTGATAGCTAAACCCTTGACTAAGCTTACCCAGAAGAATAAACCTTTCGTTTGGGGAAGTGATGAAGATGGAGCATTTCAGACATTGAAGCAAAAATTATGTAGTGCGCCAATCTTAACATTACCCGGCGGGAGTGAAGATTTTGTAGTGTATTGTGATGCATCTCTTAGAGGCTATGGAGCTGTTTTGATGCAGCGAGAGAAAGTGATAGCTTATGCTGCTAGGCAATTAAGGAAGAATGAGGAGAATTATACTACTCATGATCTTGAGTTAGGAGCTGTAGTCTTTGCTCTTAGGTTGTGGAGACATTATCTGTATGGCACCAAGTGTACGGTATTCACCGATCACAAAAGCCTACAGTATATTCTCGACCAGAAGGAATTGAACATGAGGCAACGAAGATGGATAGAGTTGTTAAGTGATTATGATTGTGATATAAAATACCACCCAGCAAAAAAGCCAATGTGGTTGCCGATGCGTTAAGTAGGAAAGATAGAGAGCCTATCAGGGTACGTTCTCTAGTCTTGACCGTGCACAATAATTTGCCTGAGCAAATTAGAAATGCGCAAATAGAAGCTTGTAAGAAGGAAAATTTTGTTAATGAAGGGTTCCGAGGAGAAGGAGATCCTTTAGAGGTTAGAGCTGATGGAGTGAAATGATTAAGAGGTCGTATGTGGATACCTAAGTTTGGAGGCTTAAGAGACTTGATTATGTTAGAATCCCATAAATCTAAGTATTCCATTCATCCGGGATCTGATAAGATGTACCATGATTTGAAGAAGTTGTACTGGTGGCCGAATATGAAAGCTGATATTGCTATGTATGTTCTTCAATGCTTAACTTGTGCTAGAGTTAAATCAGAACATCAAAAGCCATCAGGACTACTTCAACAGCCAAAGATTCTTGAATGGAAGTGGGAGCGAATTACGATGGACTTTATCACCAAGCTTCCTAGAACATCATCTAGAAACAACTCGATTTGGGTTATTGTCGATAGACTGACCAAATCAGCACACTTCATTCCGGTTAAAGAGCAGTTCCCACTGGAGAAGCTGACTCGTATATACCTTGAGAATGTTGTATGCAAGCATGGAGTGCCTGTATCGATCATTTCAGATCGAGATCCTAGATTCGCATCGAATTTTTGGAAATCTCTCCAAAGATCTTTGGGAACGAATCTCGACATGAGCACTGCTTATCACCCCCAGACTGATGGGCAGAGTGAAAGGACGATACAAACACTAGAAGATATGTTGAGAGCTTGTTTGTTAGATTTTGGTATGAATTGGGATAAACATTTGCCGTTAGCAGAGTTTTCGTATAACAATAGTTACCATTCTAGTATTAAGGCTGCACCGTTTGAAGCTTTGTATGGTAGGAAGTGTAGATCTCCTGTATGTTGGAGTGAAGTTGGGGATACCCAGCTCACGGGACCGGAATTGATCCGGGAGACTACGGAGATGATAGTTCAGATTAAGAATAGGTTGTTGACTGCTCGTAGTAGACAGAAAAGTTACGCGGATGTGCGGCAGAAGCCAATGGAGTTTAAAGTGGGTGACCGAGTAATGTTGAAAGTATCGCCATGGAAAGGCGTTATAAGATTTGGAAAGCGAGGAAAATTGAATCCCCGTTATATTGGACCCTTTAAGATTTTATCTAGAGTAGGTCCGGTGGCTTACAAACTAGAGTTACCCCCCAGAACTTCATGGTGTTCACAACACATTCCATGTATCTAATCTGAAGAAATGTCTAGCAGTGAGTGATGAGAAAATTCCGTTAGGTAAGGTTCGAATAGATGGGAAGTTGCATTTTATCGAAGAGCCCGTAGAGGTTATGGATCGTGAGGTAAAGCAACTGAAACAAAGTCAGATACCTATTGTCAAGATCCGATGGAATTCAAAGCATGGACCGGAGTATACTTGGTAACGAGAGGATGAAATGTGGAAGAAATATCCGCACCTCTTCGATTTCAATAAGAAACGGACATCCAAATGAAATGGATCACGAGGACGTTGATCCCTTTTAGGAGGAAAAGCTGTGACAATCTAACATTTTCAGGTAGTGAATTATTTTCTCGTATAATATTTTGAAACTTATTTTTGTGTTGGTTGACGAACTCACAATTTACGGATTTAAATTTGGGCCTACGTGCATAATTTAGCTTCCTTTACGATTATACCGGAAACCTTAGGATTACGTATTTACGTTTTTGAACTCCGTTTTTGATGAGACAATTTTTATTGGATTCGTTTTGTGACGTTGATTCATAATTTATAAAAACGTTTTTCGTGAAACGACCCGAGGGCACGCAAATCGATAAAACTAGAATCAAGGAATACCCGTAAATTAGTGAGGTGGGACAAAATACATTATCCCACCCCACTAGCTTACATGGGACGGCACACATGACACCACATCTAATGATGTGGCATCATGTTAGCTAAGTAGCTACAAGTGTAAGCTTTAGCTTAACACTTAAGCTTACTCTTTCCACTCAAACTAGCTAAAACCATCAACTACTCACACATACCACTTTCACTCATGCAAACAACTTCAAAATCCTCTCAACATCACCACCTTGCCGTCCACTTTTGAAGAACAAACACCCCTTCTTGATCTTTCTAGCCATGAAATACTTGTTAACTAGCTCTATCATGGAGTTATCTTGAAGCCTTGATCATTTGGTGGACATTTTAACTACAAAGGAGGTGATTTGCTTGTGTCCTAGGGCTGATTTCTCAGCTATTGTTCTTGGTGTTTGATGATCTTGGAGTTACTTTTGGTGTTCATCAAGTTCTTGTCTTCCAAAAACAAGATATACACTTGGTTGGTAAAGAAGATCATCCTCTCCATTTTCTCTTGTTATTTTTGTAAAGAACAAATGTATTTTCTTTCTTATTGTATATGTATATGATGAATATATGATGATAAAAATGTTGTGTGGGGATCAAGTGTTGATAAATATGCTTAAAAAGGTTAATAACCATAAGAAACAAAGCTAAAATCATGCTTATTTAGTTGGCTGTATAAAAACAGTATGTAACTAAAACTTGAACTGATAAACTTGCATGGTAGAATCCATTTACAGTAAGTACAAGATGTTATACACATGTGAGAGTTGGCCATGCAATGGAATCATTATAATGAGTGAGATATGATCAAAACAAGATGAGTGTGCTAATCTGAATAAGCTGTTTTGTAGGGACTGTTAAGCATAGATAAACTTAAAATGAGCAGTAGCTATAACTAAGTTAAATGTAGCACATAATATGAAGATCATGCCATCCAAAAATAAGCTTCTAATTCATTATAGAACTCTAGATATGATAAAAATGGTGAAGATGAAAATAAAAATCAGATTTTGAGAATTAATGTTTATTATTATATAAGCACTCAAATTTTATTGTATAAAATGTAAAATAAAAACCCACTAACCTATGAATTTTATTTATATAAATATGTAAAAGGTTAAATAAATGGATAAATTATATAAATGGTAGTGGAATAATACTTATAAGTAATAAAAACTATAAACTTGATTTTTACGACTTTTTCGACTATTACCGTAAAATTAACGTTTTTTGCCAATTAAAACTTAGACGATCAAACCCGTCTAATGTAAAGTTTTTAAAAGTCATATACTGATATATAAGTAACTAATACAAGTAAAAACCGATAAAACCCGAACTATAGGACATACGGACATTAACGAGTTAACTAAGCATATTGGACTAATAATTGGACTAATAATTGGACTAAATAAGTTAAACACTTATAAAAAGAACTTATTGGGCTTAACCCATTTAGGCCCAACATGGAAAGTATAGATACTGATAATATAAGTATAAACTGAAACAAAACAAGTTAAAGAACTTATACTAAGCTTATTGGACTTAAAATAGATAAATAGGTAAAACTAGTAAACTAGTAAAAAGTTACCAAAACGTAAACACTAAAATGAGTAAACAAGGATGTATAAACCCACTTGATCATCATCATATGTACAAAATCATCATATGTATATTTTTATTTTGATAAAAGTCATTGGACAAGAGTCTAAGACCGATTATTATTTATATAGGTTTCCGTGACCGAAGCACGCCCGTAGCCGATAATCCGCCTTTCATTATCAACGTGAGTTCATAGCCTCGCACTATTTTAAATGTTTTATAAAATGATTTGTAAACCCGCAAGGGAGATAACATGCTAGATTTTGATAAAAATAGAACACAAGTAGTCCCGATGGTATGCTTAATGATATGGACCCGAATGATGCTATGACCCTATAAACGAGACAAAAGGATTATTAGTAGTTAGGTTATGTCACTTAAAGTCCCATTAGCATGAATTGTGAACTACCGGGATTTGGTAGACTCATATGCATTTGATAGTACTATTTGGGGAAGATCACCCTAGTTCGCGCCTTGACGGTTGATCCCCGTCGTACCACATTGATTGGTAAGCGAATTTATGTATGAGAAGATTCCATAGCGTTATTTTTGTGACGACACGCTAACTTAGATGGGAAAAATGTTTGTCGGGTTCGCGGCCCGCTGTTTTCATAGTAAGGTAACAATGTCATGCGGCTAATAATAATCCAAATGTAATAAAATGTATCCTATACATAATGTAATCCAATAACGACGCTAATAACGATGAATATATTACCTATTATGGTAATATTGAGGCTACGGTCTCATGGACGGTTTAAGATGTATGCTTGATTTATATATTGCCTGACTAGCAATACGTGGACTTACTTCCGATATTATACTTGTGTTCTGATTTTAACGATTGTTTTATATAACGGTTTTTATTAAACTCTATGAATTCATTCGGCATTCACTGATATGATTTTTGCATGTTTTTATCTCAGGTGCTTGAAGGTAATCCGGATGGAGATCGACTCTGATGGCCCACATAATATTAAAAATGTTCATTCGATCTATGTTTTATAAACTATATAACCTGTATAATTTGGGACCTGTTGTACAGTTTAAAACTTTTTATCGAATGAATGTATGTTGAACCTTGTACAACCATTTTTATGTGTTGTCTATGATTGGAGTTATTGTGCTATCCCGTAGCACTCTGAAAGACCCTTCCGCTGTACCGATACGAAAATTGAGAGTGTTACATACAGTTAAATATCATATTGTAACTCGGAATTCAATTTTAGGAGAGCTTATCTTTAAAGATAGATTATCCTCGTAACGGGAAATTAAATTTTCTCGGTCATGAGCTTGTATTTAAACATTTCAAGTTTTAAGCTCATAAAGAAAAGTCTATCTTTTAAATAAGAGAACTTTTCTTCTTAACGAGAAATTCATCTTTCTCGGTCATGAGCTTTACGTTAAAACATTCAAAGTTTTTCAAGCTCATGAAAACGACTTCTAAATAAATGTCAACTTACAAGTCGTTCTTCAATTAAAAGGAAAGTTTATCGTCGATGATAAACTTATCCTTACAACGAGAAATTAATATTTCTCGGGCATGAGATAATAATAAAAACATTCGAAGTTTTTAAGCTCATGCACAATGACTTACAGTTAAATATCAGACTGTAACTCAGACTTTAATTTTAGGAAAGCTTATCTCTAATGATAACTTATCCTCGTAACGGGAAATTAGTTTTTCTTGGTCATGAGCTTGTATTAAACATTCCAAGTTTTAATCTCATAAAGTAAAGTGTATCTTTTAAATAAGAGAACTTTTCTTCTTAACGAGAAATTCATCTTTCTCGATCATGAGCTTTATGTTAAAACATTAAAAGTTTTTCAAGCTCATGAAAACGACTTCTAAGTAAATGTCAACTTAGGACTCGTTCTTCAGTTAAAAGGAAAGTTTATCGCCGATGATAAACTTATCCTCACAACGGGAAGTTTACAACTTCTCGGACTTGAGCTCGTTTTGTAAGATATTCAACATCTTAAGCTCAAGTAATTGGTTTTCAAAACATTGAACACAATTTTTCGAGAATTTCTCAATAAGGTTTTTTAAACCTTTCAAAATTGTGTGTTCAAAAAATGTTTTGATAAAAAGAGCATGTCGTTTGGAATCGATAATATTTACGATACTAGAAATGTCATTCAATAATGACACGGGGTTGTAAATAAAGTTCGAGCAGAAGTTCAAACGTTTTAAAACATGCTCAAAATGGTTTGCTATTATTTCAGATAGTAACCCGTTTTTAAAACTCAAGTCAAGCATTTCATCGGAAAGCTTTGACTCATATACGGGAATTAATTTTCTCGGGCATGGTTTACTTTATAACCATGTAAGGGATTATGTTTACGTAATAACACAATCTAACACAAATTTATGTACGTGTCAGTGCATTTATTTGTTAAAACAAGAGAAATCTTGTTTTTATTAAGTTATCATCTCCACCAATCGTAGCAATTTACAATTGATATCTACACACTCGACGATGCGACTACTCAAACGGCGACTACAACTCTTTCAATAGAACAAGGGTCAACAATTGAGGGGAAGCAATTGTCCAGCATTCAGAATCCTTGATGCCGAGAGTGCCAAGTTCACATATTGGTGTCAAGAAAACGATATCAATCATACACATGGAGTCAAGAGATAACTTCAGACGTGATGAGGCGACCAACATTCGTGAACAAGAACCATGTGCTTCTTTCATATGATGTTCTCCATCATTCAGGTCCAACCTCATAAATCGCTAATCTTGTGAATACATTATCATATATGATCTTTGCACGTGATAAATACCTTACACTTGTGTTTAAAAGGTATTTAATTTACGTTTCAAGTACACCCTCATTAATTTGAGGGGGAGCTTGTATAAATCGTTAAGATAATTGGATTTGCATTTTTCTTCCCAAATTTTCTTAAAATGATATTAAATCAATTGATATTAAAAACATCTATTGGGTTAATATTTTTAATATGGGGGAGAAAATGTGATTTAATATGGGAAATGATTAATCACAAATGGTTTGACTTAACGTGCTAGCTCATCCCGACATGTGCGAAATGTTTTCGGATATCGTGGCATATGTTAAGGGGGTGTAAAATGGATTTGCACTTCAAAATGGATTTCATGGTGACATACACTTACCCAAAACATCTCTATTCACGGCGGTGAAGATTGTGGTGACATAAGGATGGTAGGATAGGTTAAAGTCCAATGATTCCTCTAGAACCGGAGGAATCTTCCCAAGGACATTCCATAGCTAGAAATAGTAGTCCTTAAGAAAGATGGAGAAAGATTGTGAACGTAGCTGAATGCCGACTAAGTACTTAAGTTAGTGATGAGGTATTGGTAAGCATTGAAGGGCTTGAAGAATGAAAAAGAATATTAAAGATAAAGGGTGTAAAGAAAGAAGCCCTCCTTACAACTTAGGCAGAAACCGAGTCAATACATATGCTATTAAGATCATTGTTTTATGATTCTTAATATTGAAGACAAACATCATGGACCCAGTGATGCAAGGCACAACCCATCCAAGCTAACTCAAATATCTCTCAAAAGATATTTGTTTTAATCACACGGAGACAAGGCATTATCTATTGATTTATTCACTCCGAATAAATTGGTATTGAAGTGGTGGAACTCCTCTCCAGCCTCCGATCACTAAAATCCAAAATGCACGATTGAGTCTAGAGCCATTTGAGATCATCAAATATCTCGTTAGGACACACTTTCATATTTCCTTGCTTCCTCACACACTATGAAAAGTAAGTAAGATATTAAGAGTCCTACGCAAAATCTTCATGATCTTGCTTGAACATCCGAGTAATTCAAAAGTATTTACAATGAAGATGGAAATCCTTCTTGAGCGAATATCAAAAAGCTCATGGTAGGTGACTTGTCCGATTCTTTATGAATCAAACTTGTGATAACTGGAAAGGAACAGTGGTTTAATTCTTAAATGAATCTAAACACGTTCCAGGCCTCTACGCAATATCTTAGTGATCTTGCCAGAACACTCAGAGTGATACCTTAGTGTTCACAGTGATGAGTGGAAATCCTTCTAGTGTTAACCTCAAACAGCACTTGGGAGGTAACTTGCAAGATTCTATACGAATCAAGCTCGTGAAAACTGGAAAGCAACGATGGTGCGGTTCTTAATTGAATTTCACTTGTTCCAGGAACATGAATTGACGGCTTCAAATCATGCGGATATTTTTATCCAAATGATTCACTCTTTATGTTCGCAATAAGCTTTGGACGGTCGAATAAAGAGAACGGGTTTACCCGCGAAATCTTGTCAAGGAGATTCTTAATTGAAACTACCTGCCAGAAGTACGATATTTAATATCGTCCAACGGTCTTCACCGACCGGAGGTAAAATGCTACCGAATTAGGATGAAATGTTCAAGGCCATTTCATCCGTGTATATGTTTTGTTTCTAACTGTCTTATGCAGCGTAACAAGAAGGTCGCATTGCGGTGTTCAATCCAGAAGAAGTCGTCAACACATGCTTATGCTTTCTACACTTAATACTTCAACAAATTCAAGAAAGTCTAAAAGTCAAGTCTTCTGCTGTATCAAACTCTGAAGCTTTCAAGATTTTATAAAAGTATAAGTATGTGGATCATGAAGTCACGAAGAGGCAAATATCACAAGTGATGAATGCACAAGGTCAAGGCAAGAGAACATGCTCAAGACTAAAGTCAAAGATCTCATCAGCATATTCACAAGAACAAGATCGAAGACTCAAGCATAGTATGCTAGGTTTAAGATTTTGTAAAATGGTGTGACCTCCCTTAGGGGGAGATTGTTGGAAATACGTTTTTCCAAGCAAAGTCTCGGTCACATCATTATTATCATAGATCACGAGCTATAGACTATTTAGGACATTGTAACTTGAAGTGACCTCCCTTAGGGGGAGATTGTTGGAAATATGTTTTTTCCAAGGAAAGTCTCGGTCACATCATTATTAGCATAGATTACGAGCTATAGACTATTTAGGACATTGTAACTTGGAGTGACCTCCCTTTGGGGGAGATTGTTGGAAATACGTTTTTACGTATTTAGAAAGGATCGATCACTCCAATAATATTGGGCTCGTGATCCAAAATAGCCCACCAAAGCCCACATGTAGGGTGGCTATATAAACCCCCTCCTAGCTTGTTAGGAGGGGTTGAACACTTAACCATTTATCACATTCCATCTTTCTTCTCTCTTCTCTCCTTTCTCTCTCTTCTTTCTCTCTCTAAGTTCTTCCCTTCCATTCATTCAATAGATAATCCATAACATTGCTTTCTTTGAAAAATCGAGTTTGGCATCCTCAAAATCTTTTGTCTTCTGAGCTAACATAGTTTTGAGCTCTTGAATCTTAGAATCAACATCCTGGGTAGTCTCTCCTCCATTAGTACTCGTATCCGATGAATCAGGTGTGGTAATTCTATCAACCTTTTCCACTAGATACATGTTAAAAATGGGTTCAGAATGCTCAGTATATTGATGAACATCATTTTCAGCATGTAATTGTACCGTAGCCATTGGTTCATCATTGTATATGGGTCTAATAGTTGTATCAGCGGTTTCGGTATCATTCCCTGAGCTGTTGCTAGTATGTTGCGTTTCTAATTCTGTCCCACTACATTCTATATCAACCGAACAAGAATCCAATGCTTGACCATTATCGACTTTGCTCTCATTCGTCTGCATCAGTCTTTGATTCACCCTTCTTTCAAGTTGTCTTTGATGACGTGTACTTTCAGCAATTAACTTCTTTATATTACTCATATGTTGAAAAAGTGTCTCTCTGAATGCTTGAATATCTACGAGAGTATATTTGATAAAGCATGTACTTGTGAACTCTCAATTGTTGTTGGATAAGCCACTTGAGTCAATGAAATGTTGGAACTGATTGTTGAGAGCTAAAAAGACCTCCACAGATTCATTATCTTGATAGTCAGCTCTGTCAAGTTGTTGTTGAAGATGGTACACATTAAGTAGCATCGTTCTGGTGAATGTCTCAACATCTTGACCAAAGAGTAGAGCGAATACCCGTTTGAATTAAATTTCAAGACATCTTGTATTGGATTGCAAGAACAATTTTGGTTGCAGAATCCAAGTTGTGTTTAGTAGTAGGTTTACTGATGGTATACTCAGTATTTGTCTGAATCTCTAGATTCTACGTCGTCTCTTTAATCACCTCATTCATGAACGTTGTTGTTGTTGAATCCTTTTTTTGACTTCACATGAAGTACTTGAGAGTTGAGTAAATGTCGTTCCTAGATGGATGATTGGAGCATCAACAGTACTCACAGCCTTTCTTTTCAAATAAGGATTAGGAATTTCATAGTATTCAGCGAAGATGTCCATAGAACGAATCTCTCGAAGAGGATACGATGTGTATGGATTACGGATCTTAGTAGATGTGTTGTGATTTGGTTGTGGTTGAAATTCCAAAAATTTAGATTTTTTCTCACTCCGACAATAAATTCTCCGGGCCGTTATATCTGTAGACTGATAAATTTTTTAATTGCCAAATTTTAAAAACGAGTTAGTAATAGCCTAAAACTAGTAGGAAAAAAATTTGAAAAGTGAAAATTTTTGGTGAAAAATAAAACTTAAAATGGCCTAAAATTTTGAATTTTTGTCCGAAAATTTGAATTTTGGGTCAAAATTTTTTTCACTTATCGCCAAAATTTGAAATGGAATCTTAAATGGCCTAAATATGGTCTTGGAAAAATTAAATTTTACCACGATTTTCCCACAAAAATTTGAAATTGAAGCTTAAATGGCCTAAAAATGGTCGATTTTTTTTTCGGAAACTATGTTCCCGTAACTAGTCTAGATATAGGCTAAGTCTAAAAATGCATCGAACAAAAAATACTCGGAATAAACCTGTGCCAAAGATCTCGGGGTAAGTCTTCAAAAATCTCGCATTGTGAAGATCTCGGAATGTATGTTGTTGAAGATCTCGGAATGTAAAATCTTAAAGATCTCGGAATACATTTTCTTCAGATTCTCGGAATGTGTTTTCTCCAGATTTTCGGAATAGGTTTTCTTCAGATTCTCGGAATAATGTTTTTTTTTAGATTTTCAGAATAATTTTTCTTCAGATTTTCAAAATAATGTTTTGCTGAAGATTTTCGGAATAATTTTGCTAAAGTTTTTCGGAATAATTTTTGCTGAAGATTTTTGGAATATGTTTTCTCAATAAGATTTTTGGAATAATTTACATATTCCGAAATTATGCATAACTCTGTCAGCCGACATCTTGGATAATACGATGAAAAACGTGATTTTCACAAAAATCAAGCCAAACACCCCAAAATTTTGTGTTTTTAACCAAAATAACTAATCCAAATCCCTACCACAACGATGTTAGGAGATTATTATGAAGATTAAACCATAAAAAACACAAAAAAGAAATTGATAAAGGGTTTTTAATCAAAATACGTCACGAAAATTCTAACACCCCCAATTTATCTTGCGCAGCGGAATATCACAATTGGGTGTTAGTCAAAGAATCATCCCACACACGCCATATTGAACGACTCAAAAGAGACGTTTAAAGCATAAGTAATTTAAAGACATGTTAAATTACAACAAAAACATCAATGTCTAAATGTTTCCAACCCCAAAAGTATAACCAGAGTAGGGTTAGGTCCCCATAAATCTCAACCCATTAAAACCAACCCAAATTTTTTACAAGACATTCAAGAAATATAAATTGTCTTTGATGAAAGGGACGAAAACAAGTTAGACCACCCACAAGCCACAACAACATCCATTGCATGCTCCGCCACTATCATCCTCGATTACCTGAAACACATGCTTAAAATCGTCAACAAATAATGTTGAGCGAGATCTATAGGTTTACAAAATCACAATTGAACATAAGTATAAAAATCATTCGCTATTATTCAATAGTATGCAGATCATTACAAACTATTATTGGGTATTACTCATTATAGCATAAGCTATTTAATTATGTTTAAGCTCATGACATCGACCACATAAACTAATCACCCGCGCCAAATACCGGCGTGACTTAAGTGAAACCATTGCCCATGTGAGGTATTCGTTGCCACTCATACCTTTTTCTCGACACAATTTATCCATACGCAGAGGGTACTCAACGTACTAGCTCTCTTATAGGATAGAGTCGTCAACCCAATAGTACTATCGATTGTTCAAGCGGATATTTCCAATCCACACAAGGATCAAACAATAGTTAACGGTTCATGAATTTAGGGCCGTTGGCAACTAGCTACTTAACATAATTCAAGACATCATTCGGGTCCAATAATCATTCACGACTTATGTTCCTTTTCATTTAAATAGCATGTATCCCCCTCGCGGGTAAAAATTATTTAAAATACAGTAGAAATCAAGGCTATAGACTCACCTTATGTAGAAGTATTAGTCGAAGGCGTAGACGAAAAACAATCACCGACGATGAGGACGCCCCGGGAAATCAATTACAACACCTAACAAACAAAACGCGTAATGAATCAACACCTTAAAGTACCTTCAAGGACTGTATGTACATAATTAAGAACACTCAAAGTTCATATAAACTCACGCCAAAATCCCAAACAAGTGATGTTTACTAGACACGTTCATTGTTATACGTTATTAAAACTATTACTCAGTTTACAATTCTGCCGGTACATACCTAATGTACGGACTGAATTCCTCTACTTAAACATTACGAATATTTACGAGACTCGCTGTAGACTTCACTTACATCATATAAAAAGCTCACAAAAAGTTTCATAAAAAGATATTACTTTTAAGTCTCGTTGCCCAACACATTTCTAACCTTGAAAATCTGGGGAGATTTACACCCTTACGTTGTAAAACCATTTTGACTCACTTAGCCGATTCCATTTGCAAAACCAATTCCTAAGTTTGAAAATAGACTCACAACTACAGGTTTTGAGCTAAAGAAAAGCCCTCAACCATTTTTAAAACTCTACTTATAGTCCCCGAGATTTGACCTAAAATCAAACACAAATTCGGATTATGTCGACTTTCATCTCACGGTACACAAAACTTCAAATTAACATAACTTTTGACTCGTTTGGAGTTAAAATCTCTATCTTATACCAAAACGAAGGTAAAAAGAATCTCTACAACTACATTCTATATTAAAAACCTGGACATAAACTTAAAACCATGAAAAATAGACTTAAATAATCTGATTAAAAACGACACTTTAAAAATCACCTTTCTACTTGTTTTCAACCCATTCCGTCAATTCCTATAGCCTTAATATCATCATTAAACTATCCTAAAACATCAACAACATCATAAATCACTTGTATGGATCATCTCCATAAAAACCCATTTCATAAATTCAACATGCATTCAAATCAAAACAACTAAAAATGATGTAAACATGTTATTAAACATAAACAAACAACAAAAATCATCAAACACCAAGATCAACCAAACCCCTTTTTTGGCCGTGGGTTTTGGTGATCAAAAACACCAAAAAAATGATTCCAACTTGTTTAATTAATCAATTATCCTTGTAAACACTTAATTAACTCATGCATAAAGTTTAATTAGATCAAAACCCTCTTTTTAAAAATCAAAATTTTTTGTAAGAATCAAAGGGTTGCATGTATGATTTGAGTGGTTAAAAACACTTACAATGATGAAAGAAAGGTTGGTCTATGATCAGTTTCTTCGAAAACTTGAAAGAAATTGGTGGTGGTGGTGTGTGTGGTGGTGGCTGGCGGTAAAGAAAGAAGAAAGAGAGGGGTGAATTTTTTTTGAAGTGTAAATGTGATGTGTGTGTTTAGTTTAGCCTTTTTCTAAATATAGGAGGGGCGACAATGCAATTTTAACTATCTTTTGGCCTAAATGGAAAACAACTATTTAAAGAGCGGGAATTTAACCCATTTGTCGGTTTTGAATTTTTATGGGAGTCGGGGTTCGTCCTGGCTACTATAAAATACTTTAAAATGGTTCAAACGCACACAAAATGGAATAAAAACGGTTTCGACTCGACTTAACACGCAATAAAACAAAAACTTCGAAAAATCCAAATATCGATCAATCGATAATAAAAGATAAATTTTGGGCATCCGTCGGTATCGTAGTCGTCATCGGTTCCTCTTAATTCATCAAACGTTAATATTATGACCTCCAAAATTGGTTTCAACTTAAACCGTCAAACTCATTATCAACAAAAATTCTAAAAATTTCAAAAATATACGTAAAATAGGATTAAATAGTGACGTCGGTTTTTGGGGTATCACATCCTCCCCTACTTAAAGGAACGACGACCTGGCGTTCTCCTCTTCTTATTCTCACATGTCGTACCTCTAGAAA
The DNA here is from genome assembly GCA_025667525.1 of Glebionis coronaria. Taxonomy (NCBI): domain Eukaryota; kingdom Viridiplantae; phylum Streptophyta; class Magnoliopsida; order Asterales; family Asteraceae; genus Glebionis; species Glebionis coronaria. The sequence continues at coordinate 622,831,766 of CM046877.1, forward strand.
AAGAGGATACTTTTCCCTAAAGAAGTCCTCACGTTCCCACGTAAATTTCGGTCCATGCCTAGAATTTCCTCGTCACGAGGGACTCTCATAATAGTAATTGTGAAAATACGATGGAATTCTACTATGCTTCTATCTCTTGACTTCTCGGTCCTTAATCTCCACCGGTTCCTCCACAATTGCAATTTATCGTCGAGTTGAATCTCATCCAAAGGAATTTCCAAATCCTTATCCGCTTAGCACATCCTTAGTTTTGACACGTGAAACGCGTTATGAATAGCACTAAGCTCATTCAGTAAATCCAACTTATAAGCTATCGTCCAATTCGTTTAATGATCTCCAATGGTCCAATATACCCCGGACTCAGCTTTCCTCTCTTTCCAAAACGAATTACTCAACATCAATTCCTACTCCATGGAAAGTGTAAGTCTCCTGTCGACTTCTCGCAGCAAGTAAACGGTTCCTGATTTGCATAACCTTCTTGATAGTCTCTGAAATCATCTCAGGTCCAGTCGATTGACTTCATCCTACTTCACTCCAAAATACCGCGATCTACATTTTCCCGTCCATTTAAAGCTTCAAAACAGCGCTGCGTTAATACTCACATAAGAATTGTTGTTATACGAAAACTCCACTGAAAGCAAATGACATTCCCAGTTTTCCTCAATTCCAATAACACACGCTAGAACACATCTTCCAACGTCTGAATAGTCCTTTCGCTCTGGCCATTGGTCTCGAGTTGATAGGTCGCACTCAAACTCACTCAGTGCCTGACGCACGCTGAAGAAATCTCCAAAACTCAGAAGTAAATCTACTGTCGCATTCCGAAACAATCGATTAAGGTACTCCATGTCGACACACGATCTCCTTCATATACACCTTCAAAATCTTCCCAGTCAAATCTACACTCTCCATCGTCACCGAAACTCTAACTCTAAGAGGCCTTCCCCTTTCCTTCACATTAAGTGCCGTAGTAGCTGATGCACTCACAGCTGATCATCTCTCGTAGTGAGTGGCTGCCCACTTATCCCGATTCTTCTTAGTAAGCTTGGTAAATGGCTTCACGATCAACGAAAATCCTTCGATGAATCACCGATAATAACCAACTAAACCAAGAAATCCGTCTAACTTCAGTCGGCGTTGTTGGTAGCGACTAGTCCTTAATTGCCTCAATCAGGATCTCCACAACACCTTTGTTGTCAATCACATGCCCAAGAATATTGTACCGATTCTAACCAAAATGCCTCAATCTAAGTGCGAATATTGGTTCACTTAGAGAATTTTGCGTACGACTTCTCATTCTCAACAATTTCGCAATTCTTCTCAAATGCTCCTCAAGTTCTTCCTTGCTCTTAGAATAAATAAGGATATCATCTATAAACACAATGACGAACTTATCCCATTTACGGCTTGCACATACACACAGTTCATCAACTCCATAAATGCAGCTATCACATTCGTAAGACTAAACGACATCTCTTGAAACTCAAAATGTCCATACCAGGTACGGGAAACAGTCATAGGAATATCTTCCTCTCTAACTCGTAGTTGGTGATAACCCGGTCTCAAGTAGATCTTCGAGTATGCACACGAACCAATTAGTTATAAGGATCAAATAACATAGGCGTATTAACTTATTTGATTTAGCTCCCTATAATTGATACACATTTTGAATTATCCGTCCTTCTTCTTCACAAACACACAACACTGGCACCATGCGAAACTAACTAATCCATCCCACTAATTACATCGAACGATCCTAATTCTAAACGCATCAAATCTACATCAAACACGTAATTCCCTAACTTCAAGGAACACCCTTTTAGTATAGAATTAGTGCTAACAATCCTTCCATTGGCTAATTCCACATTATACTTAGTTGCTAAATCTATTGGTTCTTAATCGATAAGGCGACATAATTTGTATATCTACAAAAACTCCTATCTGAACCAGAATTAAACAATACACTAGCTTAACGAGCATTTAGTAAAACGTACCGTTCACCACGTTAGGACCTTGGGGCTTGTTCACGTTCCCTACATCATAAGCTGGAGCAGCAGCGTTTCCTCCTTGTCAATTCCCAGCCTTAGGACAGTTTCCTTTTTTGTCTCCCTTCTCACCACAACCAAAGCATACCGTCACTCTTGTGGCATTTTCACCCTTCGCCACGCCTCTTGCTCGATATTCCACATCCCTATGCCCTTATTTTCCACACTTGTTACACGCAGGAGGGAAATTCCCTACGTGATACAAACTGCAACGGTCACATTTTAGATTGACCTTGTTTCCTTTTGGCATTGTGGCAGCTCTAATTCAATCATTCCTCCTTTAGTTAAACTGCTGATTTCGGTTAGCTCCTTGGGTGTTATTGCGGTAACCACCACGATTTTGACCTTGTTCTTGACTTGCTTGAGCTGTCTCCCATTTCTTCTTGTTACCTTCAGCCACACTATCTTTCTTGTCTTGCACCTTCACATCCATTAGAGCATGAGCCATTTGGACAACTTCATCAAAAGATCTCGGCTTTGACGAAGTAGTCTCACTCTTTATGTTGCTTGACAATCCTTTGATGTATTGCTTCATCTTCTTACGGTCATCCGCAAAAGTATCGGGGCAAAACAAGCTCAACTCATTAAACCTCCTTGTATAAGTCGTGATGTCATAGTTTTTCAACACTAGATGCCTCAGTTCAACCTCTAATTGACCCAATTCCTCTTCGGGACAAAAATTCTTGGTCAAAAGTTCCTTTGTAGCATCCCAAGTCCTCCCATTGGCCACTACCATCCTAACAGTAGCTACTTGGTTGTTCCACCAACTCAAAGCGTCATCAAGAAAAGTAGCAGTCGCGAACTTCAATTTATTAGCCTCAGAGCACCCACTTATTTCAAACGTGCTTTCAATCTTCTCTACCCAAAGACGAAGTTCTAAAGCTCCTCCAGTCCCACGAAATTGCGTAGGTCCGCACTTCATAAAACTAGCATAAGAACACTCCCTTGGGACTTGTTGTCCTCCAGCATTTCCACCTTGGCTTTGAACTCTAGCTGCACGATCTGCTTCAAGAGCATTAGCAATCGCCTTTTGAATCATAGTGTTCACACGATCAGTTGTCAACTTTGGAGGCATGATGGAAAATTAGTCACACATGGTTTAGTGATATAGAACAATGCCTCACAAACTCCTCCCCTTACACCTCTGTTCAATGACAGGGAAAGAAAACAAAGTAAGTATACACATCAAGATCAAGAAGGATTCCTTTTTCAATACATAAAATAAATACAACAAGCACAATCAACGAATGCTAGGAATATTCATCAACTAAATAACAAAAGAGCTAGTAAAGACACATCATAGATCATGAGAGGTAAACATCGATTGCATTGATATCAACAAAATTGTGACAAGATTTGCCACTACAATCATTCACCAAATAAAAATTAAAGTCATCCAGTTCTACCATAATACCATAATACAGAAGTCTGAAATAGTTCAATTACAACGAGGAATAAAAATGAAATACAAGTAACTAATCACGTGATGATCCACATGATCTCTTTGATGGCCGTTCGTTCTTGTCATAACCGTCCTCTTCTTCTAGCTCTTCCTCACTATCCTCCATCTTTTCCTTACCCTTCGAAGTAGTTCCCTCATCTACCTTCCTTTTTCCTTTCGAAGTAGAGCCTTCACCTGATGGAACCATACGCTGAGCCAAATACAACTTATCCTCAAAAGTATAGTACTCGCCAACTGCTGGTGGTTCGCCCATGAAATGCATGTTCGCATACTTTGGTCACTTTGAAACTTCCATGCATTCATCAAGAAAGGTCGTACACGAGCCTCCCAGCATCGAAGACGATCAAACATGACACGATCTCTCTTGATTCCTTAAAACTCAGCACACATATTCTTTACAATCATTTTCAACTTTGCCATCTCTATCCTTTCACGATCCCTAGCATTGTTAGCTCTCTTCACACCTGAATAAAATCTCTGAAAAGCCTTCTCATTTTTCTGAAACCTCTTAATCACCCTTGTCTCTACCACATACCTCTCGTACAACAGTCGATCAAACTTCTTCAAACAATGCTCCGTATTACTGTAAATCCTCGGTCCAGGACAGTTAACCTTTGCAATGTTCTCGTGGAGAGAACGCGCATTAACCGCAGTACTAGAATCATCTTGATCATCATCACTACTATCATAAGCAACCACTGGTAAACCTCTCCAATAAGCATCACATGTGGGTGTAGCAGAACGAGAACGAACATGTTGCTGCTCAGTCTGTCTAACCGCAGCCACAAAAACTTCATCCTCCTCAGGATCCCCTTCCGGGTACTTATTGCTGTCAATCTCATCCTTTCAACCTCATTCCTTTCAACCTCATCTAGTTCAATCCATCCATTTTCGCCTTGCGGGTTAGGAGCATTAGGTCCAGCCTCAGCCCCTACAACGTACTCGTCTCCATTACCGTTCGGTGGTGTTTCTGCCATTTCTACAAAATACAGAAAGTTCGAGGGTATATAAGGTCATCATCCCAAAATTATATATACATGCATGCGCATGCAATGCAAATGTAGTGCGTATGCCAATATGCAACAAAATGATAGCCATGCAAATGCAATGAAAAAATTACAATGTTAAGTACTCCACGTACGTTTACAATACCTCCATATAATACCATAGTATTTACTTAATAAATACTCAGGAAATCATTTCAGTTTCAAAAGGGATACATCTAATAATAAAACAATGCTAAAAGAATTCTTACCGGAGTCATGTGGGATAGTTGTGTGCTTTGGGAATAAAATATTTACGACACCAAAAGTTATAGTTTAGGACCTTTTTCAAAAACGACCTAGTTCTCTATGACTTGTGGCTCTGATTACCAATCTCTAACACCCCCAATTTACCTTGCGCAGTGGAATATCACAATTGGGTGTGAGTCAAAGAATCATCCCACACAAGGCATATTGAACGACTCAAAAGAGACGTTTAAACCATAAGTAATTTAAAGACATGCTAAATTACAACAACAACATCAATGTCTAAATGTTTCCAACCCCAAAAGTATAACAAGAGTAGCGTTAGGTCCCCATAAATCTCAACCCATTAAAACCAACCCAAATTGTTTACAAGACATTCAAGAAATATAAATTGTCTTTGATGAAAGGGAGAAAAACAAGTTAGACCGCCCACAAGCCACAACAACATCCATTGCATGCTCCGCCACTATCATCCTCGATTACCTATAACACATGCTTAAAATTGTCAACAAATGATGTTGAGTGACATCTATAGGTTTACAAAATCACAATTGAACATAAGTATAAAAATCATTCACGATTATTCAATAATATGTAGATCATTACAAACTATTATTGGGTATTACTCATTATAGCATAAGCTATTTAATTATGTTTAAGCTTATGACACCGACCCCATAAACTAATCACCCGCGCCAAATGCCGGCGTGATTTAAGTGAAACCATTTCCCCTCTTAGGTATTCGTTGCCACTCATACCTTTTTCTCGACACAAGTTATCCGTACGTAGAGGGTACTCAACGTACTAGCTCTCGTCTAGGATAGGGTCGTCAACCCAATAGTACTATCAATTGTTCAAGCGGCTATTTCCAATCCACACAAGGATCAAACAATAGTTAACGATTCATGAATTTAGGGTCTTTGGCAACTAGCTACTTAACATAATTCAAGACATCATTCGGGTCCAATAATCATTCACGACTTATGTTCCTTTTCATTTAAATAGTATGTATCCCCCTCGCGGGTAAAAATCATTTAAAATACAGTAGAAAGCGAGGCTATAGACTCACTTTATGTAGAAGTATTAGTCGAAGACGTAGACGAAAAACAATCACCGACGATGAGGACGCCCCGGGAAATCAATTAAAACACCTAACAAACAAAACGCGTAATGAATAAACACCTTAAAGTACCTTAAAGTACTGTATGTACATAATTAAGAACACTCAAAGTTCATATAAACGCACACCAAAATCCCAAACAAGTGATGATTACTAGACATGTTCATTGTTATACGTTATTAAAGCTATTACTCAATTTACAATTCTGCCGGTACATACCTAATGTACGACTGAATTCCTCTACTTAAACATGACGAATTTTTATGAAACTCGTTGTAGACTTCACTTACATCATGTAAAAATATCACAAAATTTTTCATAAAATGATATTACTTTTAAGTCTCGCTGCCCAACACATTTCCAACCTTGAAAATCCGGGCAGATTTACACCCTTACGTTGTAAAACCATTTTGACTCACTTAACCGATTCCATTTGCAAAACCAATTCTTAAGTTTGAAAATAGACTTACAACTACAGGTTTTGACCTAAAGAACAACCCTCAACCATTTTTAAACTCTACTTATAGTCCCCGAGATTTGACCTAAAATCGAACATAAATTTGGATTATGTCGACTTTCATCTCCCGGTACACTAAACTTCAAACTAATATTTCTTTTGACTCGTTTGGAGTTAAAAGATCTATCTTATACCAAAACGAAGGTAAAAAGAATCTCTAAAACTACATACTATATTAAAAACCTGGACATAAACATAAGAGCATGAAAAATAGACTTAAATAATCTGATTAAAAACGACACTTTAAAAATCATCTTTCTACTTGTTTTCAACCCATTCCGTCAATTCCTATAACCCTAATATCATCATTAAACTATCATAAAACATCAAAAACATCCTAAATCACTTGTATGGATCATATCCATAAAAACCCATTTCATAAACTCAACATGCATTCAAATCAAAACAACTAAAAATGATGTAAACATGTTATTAAACATAAACAAACAACAAAAATCATCAAACACCAAGATCAACCAACCCCCTTTTTTGGCCGTGGGTTTTGGTGATCAAAAACACCAAGAAAAATGTTTTTCAACTTGTTTAATTAATCAATTATCCTTGTAAACACTTAATTAACACATGCATAAAGTTTAATTAGATCAAAACCCTCTTTTTTAAAATCAAATTTTTTTGTAAGAATCAAAGGGTTGCATGTATGATTTGAGTGGTTAAAAACACTTACAATGACGAAAGAAAGATTGGTCTATGATTAGTTTCTTCAAAAACTTGAAAATAAAAATGGTGGTGGTGGTGTGTGTGGTGGTGGCCGGTGGTAAAGAGAGAAGAAAGAGAGGGGTGAAATTTTTTTGAAGTGTAAATGTGATATGTGTGTTTAGTTTAGCCTTTTTGTAAAGTTAGGAGGGACTAAAATGCAATTTTAACTATCTTTTGGCCTAAATGGCAAACAACTATTTAAAGAGCGGAAATTTAACCCATTTGTCAGTTTTGAATTTTTGCGGGAGTCGGGGTTCGTCCCGGCAACTCCAAAATACTTTTAAATGGTTCAAACGCACACAAAATGGAATAAAAACGGTTCCGAATCGACTTAACACGCAATAAAATAAAAACTTTGAAAAATCCAAATACCGATCAATCGATAATAAAAGATAAATTTTGGGCATCCGTCGGTATCGTAGTCGTCATCGGTTCCTCTTAATTCGTCACACGTTAATATTAAGACCTCCAACATTTGTTTCAACTTAAACCGTCAAACTCTTTATCAACAAAAATTCTAAAAATATACGTAAAATAGGATTAAATAATGACGTCGGTTTCTGGGGTGTCATAAAAATCAATAAGAACAAAGCAAAAAGTCTTCAATCACCTATCCACTATAGGCTCAGATACCAAATGTTAATCCCAATCAATTCATAACATAATTCATATGATAGAAATAGAGAGAAGTTAGAGAGAGAAAGTAGTGAGAGAAAGTAGAGATATGGTGGAAGGTTAATACTTTAGAGAGAGAAACTAAATGTCAACCAACACCCTCTTCCACATATGGAAGAAGGTTTATATACCCATGAGCTTGGTGGGCTCATGGGCTTGTTTCTTGGGCCGGGCTTGGCTTGTCTTTGGCTTAGAGCCCCTAACTTATACAATATTAGCTTAAAATTCAAGCCGGGTTATCACGACTAACCTATTACAAAACAAGACTAATAACGACTAAGATGACCTATTACATTCTTGTTCGAATATATGAAATATAGGGCTAAAAATAAGTTACAAGCCATAGTTTTTAAACCCGGTTTTGTATTTTCCCTCCAAAAATCATTTTTAAACTATTTCCCTCAATTCCAAGTTTAAAAACCAGATATTTATAAGTCCTAAGATATTTTAGAATTGCCTACAAGTAGTTGCATCACCTCCTTGCTTGCTACACATCACCATTCCTATCCTAATGTTACCGTGACCTTATATTAGCCACAAGTGAAGATTAGATCAAAGCTAGGACCTATAAACTTGTGTAGAGATTCACTAGCATACCTTAGTCACTCTCATATCTATCTTACACGTCCCAGGCCAGAACTTGAAGGCTAAGTCTTGCTATAAGTATAAATAGAGGCATATAGTCTTCATTTGAAACTCGTACCCTGTTTTCTTAGTATCTCCTACCCATTCTTCATTTTCACCCCTATATATGTCCTAGGACATCCCCCCAAGAACAGAAACCAGGTCTAGAAGGGATCCATTAAAGCTTTTGAAGCTTTGATAGCAAGTAGTGTTCATAAGAAGTCATAAGGAGCCATTTTGGAGCTACCTAGGTAATTTCTATACTAAACAAGATTAGATCTTGTTATAATGATATATTAGACTTGGTATAATGCTAAATTATGTTATAAAGATAATCTAAAAGAAACTAAGTCTTTTTATCAATTTAAATAAAAGTTATAAGCTAAAGATGTCTTAAAACCCTAGTTTTGTATTTTACATAAAATAATAAGCAAAAATCCATTTCAAAAGCTATAATTCTAATGAAATGTTTTTATTATGATTATAAATGTGTTTTGAAACTTTGTTTTAAAATCCTTGTTGGAAATACATTTTTACATATTTAGAAAGGATCGGTCACTCCAACGATATTGGGCTCGTGATCCAATATAGCCCATATAGCCCACATGTAGGGTGGGCTATATAAACCCCCCCTCCTAGCATGTTAGGAGGGGTTGTTGGTTCACTTCCATTTCACATAATCACATTTCCATCTTTCTTATCATCCTCTCCTTTCTCTCTCTTCTTTCTCTCTCTAAGTTCTCCATTTCTCCATCCATTCAATAGATAATCCATACAATGCTAAATCCTTAGAAAAACATGATTCTACGATTCTACAAGTGTAAAAAGATGTGACCTCCCTTAGGGGGAGATTGTTGGAAATACGTTTTTTCCAATAAAGTCTCGGTCACATCTTAGTTAGCATAGATCACGAGATATAGACTATTTAGAACTTTGTCTCTTGGAGCGACCTCCCTTAGGGGGAGATTGTTGGAAATACGTTTACGTATTTATGAAGGATCGGTAGCTCCAACGATAATTATGTAATGGGCTCGTGATCCACTTAGTAAATGTATAGTCCATATAGCCCACATGTAGGGTGGGCTATATATATCCCCTCCTAGCATGTTAGGAGGGGTTGGTCATTTTTCACATTTCATAATCAATCTTTACTTTCTCTCTCTACTCTTCTCTTTTCTCTCCTTTCTCTCTCTACTCCATCATCTCCCTTCTCATATTTCTTATATTTATCAATCTATCCCTCTATCAAATCCATCTAATCAATCATGTAGGATAGGCTAAAGATCCCGTAGACCTACAATTGGTATCAAGAGCATGGTTGATTCTTCGGATTAACACGTTTTATCTTTTGATTTGGTGGTAAAATTTTCTCCTTTTTACAAGTTTCTTCCTTTCGTCTATTTTTTTCTTTCTTTAAGCTTATCTTTATATAATATTTGCTAAAAGTATTATAAAAAAATTTTCTACTAAATTTTTCTACTAAAAGTTCTTATACTTTTCTCCAATTTCAAAATCTCTATAAAAAGTTTTTCTGTTTTTATCAATTCATCTATTTTTATCAATTTTCGATAAAAAGTTTTTCTCTTTTGTCTTTCCTTTTATACAGTTTTTCATCTTTTCTGTTTTGTCTTTTTTCTCAAAATTTAAGTATCGGAAAAGGATTTCAATATTCAGATGGCTATTCCGATACATTTCTTTTTTGTCCTATTCCGATAGAAAGTTGCATTATTCCGTATTCCGATCGTAACGTCCCAGGTTTGTCCGTATCGATCGCAATAACCATTAGGTTCTACTTTGCGATCACGTATTTCGATACCTTATTCCGACGTGGATTCCGATCGTACTTGCGATCGAGGATTGCGACGGTTTTTAAGGGACAGTGAGTCGAAACTCTGCCAAAATTTTTATAGAGACATTGCGATGAAAGTTTTGAATATTGCGATGGAATTTTTTGACTATTGCGATGAAATATGATACAACATTGCGATGGTGAGATTTTGTTTTAGACATTGCGATGGTGACTTTTTAGTATTGCGATAGTATGAAAAGTATTGCGCTGGAAATTATTACACATTGCGATGGAAATTCTTTCAAAACTTGGACTGCAATTATTTATTGACCAAAACAATTAGGACCTAAACCTGACTCGACCAAATCCTGACTCGACCAAAACCTTTCGACTCAGACCCAAGACAACCCACACCCAAACACCTACATCAACTCTCGACCTACACACTCGTCTCAACCCTCGTCTCCTCACCTACCACCCTCGACTCCCTCACCCTGACCCTCACACATCTTCACAACACCTCTCGAACTCTCACCTCTCGACCAACAAGAACACGACAATCGACTCTCACAACAGCCTCGAATATCTCTCACGTCTCGACTCTCTCAGAAACCTCTCGTCTAAATCATCTCTCGTCTCACACTCGATCTCTTGTCTCACACACAACCCACACCCACACACCCACAACACACTCTCGAACAAAACCCATTTTGTTTACAAACCATACTCACACCAACAACCTTGAAAACCCACCCGTATTCATTCAACATTCGACTCTACTCTCACCTCGAACCCAAACAAACCCATTAGACTCAATTTTAGACAGACTCGAGAAAAACAATCCAAAAACTGTACAAAACTTGACTCTCTGGCCAACTCTCAATCAAACACTCATTTTACTCAACAACGAATCAAACTTGACCAAACCATCAGGACTTCAATTTGACTGTTTTTAAAACTTTTGTTTTAATCAAGATCTCTGTTCTATGTTTTTAAAACATCATCGACCGATCTAACACACACAAAACATAACAAAGATACCCTACCTGAGACCACCTACGTGACCTTGCAGCCGTAACATCTCTGAGTTCTTCGTGGCTGGGATTTGGATGAGAAGGGGGCGGAGAATGTATGAGTTGATTAGGTTTAGTGTGTGAGAAAGTGATTTTTCAGTTTTGAGGTGTTTAGTGGGCGTGATAAATAAGATGAACAAGAAATTAAATATTCAACAAGAGGCTGTTAGAAAGTGAGATTAGATCAAGTGGGAAGATACACGTTTGTAACCATTCACACATTATACACAGTATTTTAGTAAGTGGGATACACGTGTTTTACAAGGACGGAGGAACCAAAGTGTATTTAAATTTTATATTAAAAGTGGGCGGATAAAACAATGACATGGTCAAATATCCTTGTTGACCAAAGCTACGTGGTTTTGTTTTTAATCTGAGGGTATCGTGTGAGTTATTTTTAAAGCTACGTGGTTTGGTTTTTGTTTTAAAGATACGTGTGTGAATTATTAGCCACATCTTTATCTCAATCTTTTTATTTTTATTTTATTTTGTTTTATTTTATTTTATAAACTTTGTGATAAAAGATTTATTTTTAAGCCCAAATTTTTTTTTGGATTGTGTTAAATTGGAATTTTTCAAAATTTTATTAGTTATACAAAATTTTATTTTATTTTTCTACTTTTTTATTTTTATTTTTTAAATTTTATGATATTAAATTATAGTCGGGACAAAGTCAACGAGTTAAACTGACAGGATTTATTTTTGGGAGTGAGCCGAATTTAAATTGGACCTATTAGTATCGGGTTTAATCTATCATCGTTAGAGCCGACAACAATCTTTGAGCCGAGAAAAGAGTCTTATCATCAATCGTAGATTTTTATAAGTTATTTACGGATCCTTCGAAGTTTCTTCACGAATTGGTAAATTCCGAAAACAACTACAATCATGATCATTTTTCATCATAATAAAATGGAGTCTTGAATTTGACTTTTCAAGAGGGAGAATCGCATCAAATGAAAGTTAAAGCTAGAGAAAGTAGAATGACTTTATTTCGACCACTTCGGTCCCATCTGTCGTACATTTCTCTACTTAAAGAAGGAAGCGGTTTCGTGACACTCTTCGATCAAGATCGTACCATTTTCGTCCACCAAATGCTTCTCAAATTTAACCAACTACGAGAGCAGATCAACAAAGAAGACATTAATCAAATTGAATCCTCACATTTACTTCAAGTTCTAGTGCAACATTTTTCGAGGTTCTTTCAATTTGATCCTGCCAAGGTTGAAGCTTCAATGATCTGCCAGTCATTCCTTGAAGACACACAAATCGACGTTAAAGACTTTAGGGATAGATTGCTCTAATTCATGAAATCTATTGCACTTTCGATTTATGCAAATTCACAACCTCAACCAGAGCATCCTAATGGTATACAAGAATCTACAATGTAGATGACACAGCAGAAAAATGGTCTTACGGATGACTCAATGGAGACCGCCTTGGTTAACGATGATAGCAGCGTCATTGCATCACGCCAACGTGACTCAAGCATACATGACGAAGAGCCAATAGTTGAGGTACAATTGAATACTGAATCTCACAATGATCTACAGCATGTTGAGAAATCAGAACCCACCTATGACCAACATGGGATGAAAAAGGGTGATTCCACTTCTGCTTCATCCGATGTGAATCATACCGAGGGAGAAAATGATCAGAATGCTAAAGATCATGATATGTGCTTTATGACTGCTACGTTAACCAATTCTGCTTCTAGGATTAAAGAGCTTGAAATGTTTTTATCTCAGCAATCAAAAGAGCTTGAGGATGCCAAAATTGAATTTTCGAAGAAAACGGAGAAATTTGAAACATATTTTGAAAAACTTGAAAAGTCAAACGTTGTTCTTGAACGAAAATTGGATCAAACTACTCTAGATTCTAAAGCTGAGAAGGATAATCTTTTTCAACAAATTAAGTTGCTTGTATCTAAGTTGGCATCTCAAGATGAATTGCTCAAAGAGAATGAGACTTTGAAGGCTCAAGTTCAGGAAAAGGTTTTTGCAATAGCGGCTCTGAAAAATGAGTTGAGGAAAACCAAAGGAACTAGTGTGGACACTAAGATTGAAAAACCATCAATCTTGGGGAAACCGCCTACAAATCAGTTCGTCAGACAACCGACTGTCAGACAACCTACTGCATTTAGATCCGAGCGACCACAATCCTCGAGACCGTGGTTTGCCTCCCAAGTTGATTTGGTTCACTTTTCTAGACCAGTCACTCCACCATCTAGGCCCAATGTGACTAAAACAGATTTGGCAAGACCTAATCACATGATTGCCTCTAGTTTCCCTAAAAATACCAAGACCACGTCTAGAACTAGTTCAAATGACGTTTACCATAAATCTGATCTTAGGGAAGCTAAGCAAAAGACACATGTAAGAGATAGCAATGTCAAACCTAGTCAGATGCCTTCTAGATTACCCAACACTGCTCACTGTAGCATGTCATCTCCTAGGAGCATCGATCAATCATCTAGGATTTACTCGGACATTAAGTATGCTACTTGTAAAACATGTAGGAAATGTGTCTTTAGAGCCAATCATGATTCCTGTATCAAAAAATTGCTTAATGAGGTGAACTCCCGTGCTAGACTTAAATCCCAGTGGGTTGCTAAAATCAAACCCATTGGTAAAATGTGGCGCCCCACTGGTAGAACTTTCACTCTTGTAGGAAATGAGTGCCCTTTAACTAGGATAGTATCTGATTCTACTAAGTCTACTAGGGAGGAAACTGATAAAGATGATACTTCACTTAAGCCTGAACTTAAGGTTTTCTATAAACGGAAACATTTGCCAATTAAGACAAGTGAATCATCCACTCAGGTCGCCTCTGGCACAAGAAAAGCCAACCATGAACCCCCATGTGCTTCTAAAATAGATATCGCTAACCCATGCAATAGTATACAAACTCCCAATGAGAATGCAGGTACCAAAGTTGATGTTCCAAAAGAACGAAGCGGTCCAATCATTGTATACCGTTCAACTAAGGATACTCTTAGAGTTTGGTTGCTGAAGAAGCAAATATCGGAGAAACTAGTGTCTCAGGGAATTCATGGTTAAGCTTATCAACAAAGGACTTATAGTCACATCATAGACTATAACTCGATCTTCAAAGAAAGGAAAGTTTATCGCCGATGATAAACTTATCCTAACAACGAGAAATTTAGTTTTCTCGGGCATGAGCTTATATTAAAAACATTCGAAGTTTTTAAGCTCATGCACTATGGCTCCTCGTTAAATGACAGACGATGACCCGGACTTCAGAGACAGGGAAGTTTATCTACGCAACGATAACTTACCCTTTTAACGAGAAATTAAGTTTTCTTGGACACGAGCTTATCCTAAAACCATTCAAAGGTTTTAAGCTCGTGTATAAGGCTCTTTATTAAATGTCAGATGATGACCCGATCTTCAAATTAAGGAAAGTTTATCGCCAATGATAAACTTATCCTCACAACGAAAAATTAATTTTTCTCGGGCATGAGCTTATATTAAAAACATTCGAAGTTTTTAAGCTCTTGCACAATGACTTACAGTTAAATATCAGACTGTAACTCGGACTTCAATTTTAGGAAAGCTTATCTTTAAAGATAGCTTATCCTCGTAACGGGAAATTCATTTTTCTCGGTCATGAGCTTGTATTAAAACATTCCAAGTTTTAAGTTCAGAAAGGAAAGTGTATCTTTTAAATAAGAGAACTTTTCCTCATAACGAGAAATTCATATTTCTCGGTCAAGAGCTTTTCGTTAAAAACATTCAAAGTTTTCAAGCTCATGAACACGACTTCTAAGTAAATGTCAGCTTAGGACTCGTTCTTTAGTTAAAAGGAAACTTTATCGCCGATGATAAACTTATCCTTAACAACGGGAAGTTTACAACTTCTCGGACTTGAGCTCGTTTTATAAGATATTCAACATCTTAAGCTCAAGTAACTGGTTTTCAAAACTTTGAACACAATTTTTCGAGAATTTCTCAAAAGGTTTTTTTCTAAATCTTTCAAAATTGTGTGTTCAAAAATGTTTTGATAAAAAGAGCATGTCTTCTGGAATCGATAGTATTTACGAACCTAGAAATGTCATTCAATAATGACACGGGGTTGTAAATAAAGTTCGAGCAGAAGTTTAAATGTTTTAAAACATGCTCAAAATGGTTTGCTATTATTCAAGATAGTAAACCGCTTTTCATACTCAAGTCAAGCATTTCACCGGAAAGCTTTGACTCAACAACGGGAATTAATTTTCTCGGGCATGGTTTACTTTATAACCATGTAAGGGATTGTGTTTACGTAATAACACAATCTAACACGAATATATGTACGATTCAATGCATTTATTTGTTAAAACAAGAGAAATCTTGTTTTTATGAAGTTATCATCTCCACCAACCGTAGAAACTTACAATTGATATCTACATACTCGACGATGCGACTACTCAAACGGCGACTACAACTTTTCAATAGAACACGGGTCAACAATTGAGGGGGAGAAATTGTCCAGCATTCAGAATCCTTGATGCCGAGAGTACCAAGTTCACATATTGGTGTCAAGACATAGATATCAATCATACACATGGAGTCAAGAGATAACTTCAGACGTGACGAGGTGACCAACATTCGTGAACAAGAACCATGTGAATCTTTCATATGATGTTCTTCATCATTCAGGTTCAACCTCATAAATCGCTAATCTTGTGAATACATTATCATATATGATCTTTGCACGTGATAAATACCTTACACTTGTGTTTAAAAGGTATTTTATTTACGTTTCAAGTACACCCTCATTAATTTGAGGGGGAGCTTGTGTAATTCATGAAGATAATTGGATTTGCATTTTTCTTCCCAATTTTTCTTAAAATGCTATTAAATCAATTGGGTTAATATTTTTAATATGGCGGAGAAAATGTGATTTAATATGGGATATGATCAATCATAAATGGTTTAACTTAACGTGATAGCTCATCCCGACATGTGCAAAATGTTTTCGGATATCGTGGCATATGTTAAAGGGGAGCGAAATGGATTTGCACTTCAAAATGGATTTCATGGTGACATACACTTACCCAAAACATCTCTATTCACGACGGTGAAGATTGTGGTGACATAAGGATGGTAGGATAGGTTAAAGTCCAATGATTTCTCTAGAACCAGAGGAATCTTCCCAAGGACATTCCATTGCTAGAAATAGTAGTCCTTAGGAAAGATGGAGAAAGATTGTGAACGTAGCTGAATGCCGACCAAGTACTTAAGTTAGCACTGGAACAATCATAACAAGGTGCTAGTGATGAAGTATTGGTAAGCATTGAAGGGGTTGAAGAATGAAAAAGAATTGTAAAGATAAAGGGTGTAAAGAAAGAAGCCCTCCTTACAACTTAGGCAGAAACCGGGTCAATACATATGCTATTAAGTTCATTGTTTAATGATTCTTGATATTGAAGACAGACATCATGGACCCAGTGATGCAAGGCACAACCCATCCCAGCTAACTCAGATATCTCTTAAAAGATATTTGTTTTAATCACACGGAGACAACGCATTATCTATTGATTTATTCACTCCGAATAAATTGGTATTGAAAATGTGGCACTCCTCTCCAGCCTCCGATCACTAAAATCCAAAGTGCACGATCGAGTCTAGAGCCATTTGAGATCATTAAATATCTCATTAGGACACACTTTCATAATTCCTTGCTTCTTCATATACTGTGAAAAGTAAGAAAGATCTTAAGAGTCCTACGCAAAATCTTCATGATCTTGCCTGAACATCCGAGTAATACGTAAGTATTTACAATGAAGATGGAAATCCTTCTTGAGCGAATATCAAAAAGCTCATGGTAGGTGACTTGTGCGATTCTATATGAATCAAACTTGTGATAATTGGAAAGCAACAGCTGTTTAATTCTTAACTGAATTTAAACACTTTCCAGGCCTCTACGCAATATCTCAGTGATCTTGCCAGAACACTCAGAGTGATACCTTTGTGTTCACGGTGATGAGTGGAAATCCTTCTAGTGTTAACCCCAAACAGCACTTGGTAGGTAACTTGCAAGATTCTATACGAATCAAGCTCGTGACAACTGGAAAGCAACGATGGTGCGGTTCTTAATTGAATTTCACTTGTTCCAGGAACATGAATTGACGGCTTCAAATCATGCGGATATTATTATCCAAATGATTCACTCTTTATGTTCGCAGTCAGCTTTGGACGATCGAATAAAGAGAACGGGTTTACCCGCGAAATCCTGTCAGGAAGTTACTTAATTGAAACTATCCATCACGGGTATGATATCTAATATCGTCCAACGGTCTTCACCGACCGGAGGTAAAATGCTACCGATTACTTATGTTGCGGCATTTGAAGACGGCGGCGTTGCGGAATCCAAGAAGAAGTCGTCCCCACATGCTTATACTACATACACTCAGTACTTCAACGAATTCAAGAAAGTCTGAAGGTCAAGTCTTCCGCTGTATCAAACTCTGAAGCTTTCAAGAATTATAAAGGTATAAGTATGTGGAACATGAAGTCACGAAGAGGCGAATATCACAAGTGATGAATGCACAAGGTCAAGGCAAGAGAACATGCTCAAGACTAAAGTCAAAGATCTCATCAGCATATTCACAAGAACAAGATCGAAGACTCAAGCATAGTATGCTAGGTTTAAGATTTTGTAAAATGGTGTGACCTCCCTTTGGGGGAGATTGTTGGAAATGCGTTTTTCCAAGGAAAGTCTCGGTCACATCATTATTAGCATAGATCACGAGCTATAGACTATTTAGGACATTGTAACTTGGAGTGACCTCCCTTTGGGGGAGATTGTTGGAAATACGTTTTTTCGTATTTAGAAAGGATCGGTCACTCCAACGATATTGGGGTCGTGATCCAATATAGCCCATATAGCCCACATGTAGGGTGGGCTATATAAACCCCCCTCCTAGCATGTTAGGAGGGGTTGTTGGTTCACTTCCATTTCACATAATCACATTTCCATCTTTCTTATCATCCTCTCCTTTCTCTCTCTTCTTTCTCTCTCTAAGTTCTCCATTTCTCCATCCATTCAATAGATAATCCATACAATGCTATATCCTTAGAAAAACACGATTCTACAATCCTAGATCATTTGATACATTTTTAAAGAAGTTATATGATTTTTACAAGTATAAGGACTAAAACTGTCATTTTTGAAAGTATTTAACATTTTGGGCCAATAGTGTCATTTTATGAAAGTTAAAGCTATAATAATAAATTTTGGAAATTTTGAGGCCCTAAGGTTAAATATTCAGGGTTGAAATTGTAAATATTAAAACTATACACTTAAAGGGTTATAAGTGTAAATATGCTAAACTTATGAAATTAAGTGTTAAAAAGGTAAATTATTCTTAAATTATAAACTTAAAGGATAATTTTAGTAATTTATAAAACTATATAATAAAACATACTTCCTAAATTATTATAAAGTAGAAGGACTGTTTTTGCCAATTATGAAACTAAAGGATAAAAGATATAAATATAAGAAAAACATACCAACTTTTGAAGAAATTTCTAAAAATATATTACTATGTATCATGTTAGTAGGGAACTTTGTACAAAGATGTTCCATCTCGATATTACGTTCTGACTGAGTGCTTGGGTTTACGATTTAAAGTGTCCTCGTTCCTCAAACGTTTATAGAATGGCTTCTGAGTATAATGGCCTAGACAATGATGCAATATTATCACGATTACCAGAATACATAAATAATATAACAATAATGTTGAAATCTAAAATCAAAGACTTAATACTATACCAAATATGTTAAAACAGGTTGGTGTAAAATCAAGTTTTTGTTTGTTAGCTCAAGTTATTCTGTGTGAGATAAGCCTGACAAGATTTACTGGACCTAAGGTGAGTTCATAGCCTCACTAGACCTAATTAATAAATAATTTGAAAACCCGTGAGGGGAATATATGTTAAACTGGAATACAAGTATTTTGGTATGCTTCTCAAATATGATTATTGACACTATGTTTACTGTTGCCTTGAAAGTCCCTTTTTAATGATGAACCGTTAATCATTTCCTTGAAATAAGCGCTAATATTGTAAATAGTACTATTTGGAGACTGACATCTCCTGTCTGGGCAAGTCGCACTTGCTAGCACCTCAGTGGTCAAACAAGCATACTTTATTTTACTAAGCAGGATAGTTTGGCAGACTTCCTCATAAGGGCAGTTGTGGGTTTCTAATATGTCTAATCGCGGTATCATAAGCTTAGTGCATTGATTAATTGATTTTACGGTCTAATAATAACGTAGCTCATGAAAAAGGATCTTGTATTAAAAAATATTTTTAAACCTATGAATTCACTCAACCTTTGTGTTGACTTTAAGCATATATTTCAGGTTTTGATAATTGATAACATGGAGCAGCATAATGATGACGTGGAGAGATATAGACTTGGGAATTTTTGTCATTAAAACCTATTTTCTAGATCTCAGGAACCTGTGATTGTACAAAGTATGTAAAAGTTGTTTTATTGAAAATATCTGATTTTGAATGATAAATTATAAAAATTTAATGAAGTCTATTTAAACACTCTTTTGAGTTGTTTTTCTGTTACTGTGCTTTCATATCATGAAGTAATAACCCAAACATATTATTCCGCTGTACCAAGGTAAAAATGGGGATGTTACATTGCACTCTATGTTTAGCATGAGTACAATTGGTCTTAGGTGCTCGTGCAAATTTATGCCCGTATTTCGTTTTTAATGAAATATTTTCAAATAATAGTTTTAGAAATTTATAAGACGCATACTTAAGGGCCGTGATCATTGTTGTAGGTCGTGGATAACCTTGGATTTCTCTTATCTATATCTCTACATCCCGGTTCCATCTTTCTTCCCGTTTGTTCAAAAGGTGAGTCTATAGCCACGCTTGATCAATTTTATATATTTTAAAACCCGCAAGGGGAAACACATGCTCTTTTATAAACTTAGAACACAAGTTATTTATGGTATATTTGTCCCGATATGAATTGATATGTGGTTGTCAAAAATTGCATTTATAATATATTTCCAATTATAAAGCCTCAATTATGGTCTGTTAATTAACCTATGATGGGTTAACCGCTATACAAATAATAGATCTATGGGTAAAGCCGCCCGATTCAGTGTGTGCATATGTATTCTTTGTAGCTTCTGCCTGAACATCCGTTGTATGAATATTTTGTATTGAGATGTCAAATTATATGGCAATGTGCTTAATACCGAGGTAATGACAATTAATAAATATCCCGTCTTTTAAATAGACCATTAATGAGACTTTCTAAGGGTTCGGTTCCATGAGCTTAATGCAATTATAGCTATATATAATTGTAGTTGCTGATGCAAATTTATTATACAGTGCTTGTTGATTCCATGTATGCTACCAAATCACGACTTATGCTTGTGTTTAAAATCATTATATAAACCTATAGATTTCACTCAGCATCTTTGTTGACCAGTTTTAGCATTTTTTCAGGTAATCAAGGAGTGTGAAGCTTGGGAGTCTCGTGAATGAAGTGTGCACTAATAGTTGTTAAAACTCTTTGAAATATTTATCAGTCCATCTTTAAACAATTTAATGTTTTGTTTAACTTGTATTATGGTTTTGGTTATTTGGGACTACGCACTCTGTAAACATTTTGGGAACGGTAAATTTTAAACGTCTCTTTTTGAGTTGTTCTTTATAATTATGTGTTGTTGTATCATTATTTACCACCTAATTATATGTTCCGTTGCGTTTCTAATTTGCGGGTGTTAAACCAAACACATCAATAACATTAGTCATTCCCACACTAGACATAGTCTCTGATACCATGTAAACAATATCAAGATTATGAACAAAACAGTCAGACTGCACTCAACCAAACATGACTAACAATTTTAACATACTACTTATTATTGGCAGAGAAAAACCTAGAAAACTTTATATTAAACCAAACATTACCACTAAAGAAAGAACATCTACATGCCATATTAGCATGAAAGTTACAAGAATTAGGCTCATGATCATTAATCAAAGACAACAACTTTTGAATCTGCTCTGAAGTTAAACCATAAGACAAACTACCAGAAGAAGTTTCTTCTAGTTCTTAACAACCAGAAGCACAATTATCAGAATAAACCAAACCTATATAAACATCTTGAGACACATAATTCAAAATCCAAGTTAAAACTATAGCATTACATCTATCCCACTAAGCAGTCAAGACATCACTAGATAAGACTCTCAAAGACAAGAACTATCAACAAAACCAAATTTATTTCTAGCTTGTAAAGTAAATTTCATAGCACAACACCAAATTCTATATTTTTCAATACCAGAAGCTTGAAAGAAATAAAAGCAGAAATACTGGTATCACTATTCGAAAGATGAAGAGGATTACCAACATCTAAACTACTAATAAAAACCAGATTAGTAGTAGAACTAGCAGACATGATAAACAACCAATAATAGACAAACACACAAAAAACAAAGATAACTGAACAATAATATAAAAGAAATAAATTAAAGAGAAATGAATCAAGCTGGAGGGTCAATGTGTTAACTGAGCCCGTTTGCACCCACTTCAATTGCAACAATAATCACGGTAAAGAGCGACTTACAGAGCTAACCAACCATAAAAAACAATCAAGAACCAATCGACGCAAGAAATCCCCAAAATACAAATAAGGGTTTCAAAACCTAACTTCACCAAAATTAAATTAACCACCATAATCAGTGATTCGTCACGCTGCCGTTAAGAATCAACCACTAGAAGGCCCAGGAACCTTAAGGATCACAAAACCCTCAAATTTATCCAAACGCTAATATTTGAAATCATGATTTTAGAGAACCAGACTATGATACTATGTAAAAAATATCAAGATTATGAACAAAACACTCAGACTGCACTCAACCAACAACCCTTTTAGTGCTTATTAAGAATCAATTCAATACAATACAATCGAGTCCACAATCGTATGCTTGATAAGAAATATAATCCCTACTAGGCGGATCTTATTACTCATATACAAATCACTGAATCACTCAGAAACAAGAACAATAATCAATCTAGATGATTAATATATATACAGATCAAGAAAGATCAATTGTAACTAAATGATTAATCTTGTAACAAACTAACAAACCAGAGTGAGAGAGATGATCGATTGTGTGCTAGTAGAGAGAGATGATCGATCTTGTGCTAGTAGAGAGATATATGATGGCTGGTTATGAACCTTAGTTGATAACACAGATTATATACTCCAAAATATTACACAAATCCATCCATCTTTTATCTATGTGCTAAAGCTGGAAGCAACTTATTCTCCGCACAAAAGAACTTTCTTAACTTGTCATTTTAGGCCCCTACAACTTATATACACATAAACACAAAAAATAGCAACATAATAATTTTAACAACTTGACTGGCCAAGATTAAGAATCGGTACTCCATTGATTTGGTATTTGAGCCACACCTTCAAATTTGTTTTACTTAAGTTTCCACCATCTGACCTAAACACACTGGAAGAGGTCGGGTACCTAATTGGTTCATTATTGTTAGAAACCATTAAATTATTGACAAAATCGTGCCTTAATTTTCAACACTATCAACACACAGATAAAAATTTGATGATGTTCTTCGTGTGCATTTGATATTCTTAGTAGAACATACAATACTCATATGTTTAATTTGTCTCATTTAGCTCATATCTCTTTTTTGCTGGAAACACTCGTACTAAAAGTTGTGTTAAAAAATAGTATCCCCTTCTATGATGAGTCGCCAAACATATGTGTATAAAGATTTTGACTAAACTTTGGAAGCGATAAAATCAAAGTCAGGCATTAGGTAGCTAAAACAGAAACAATAGTAAAAGATAACATGGCCATATATAATCATATACATCAAAATATATACTTGTAGATTAGAGGTCAGGTGCTCCTTAATATGTTTAGTTAATTTTTATGTGTTTAAATTGCTATGTCGATAAAACAAATAATTGAAATTTAAGTGCAACTTTTGTAAGTCCAGTGACAGAAGCTCATTTCCATGTTGCATGAAGTAGACTTTAACATCTTAGGAGGTTAGATACATTAAAAACATACTACGACATTAGACCCGTTCCCTTTAAATAAATTTCAAAGAAACACAATCATAGCAACGTATTTGTAAAGATTGTACCTTGAGCAACTCGGGTTAAACTCTTAAGCATTCAGACAGTGGTTATTGTAGCATTTGGAACACACTAGTAGCAATATCAGTGTCTACATAAGTTCTTTACCACGAACCATACTCTTTAAACCAATATCTCTTGAATTTATTATTATGATTCATGTACCTATCATCATCGATAAGAGAACGAGAAAATGCAAGAACTATAACATTACAATTTGCAGGTTTCAAATAAAGCAAACTCCTTATTTGTATATTTCGCGATAAATTGGAACCTCAAATCTAGCCTAAAATACAGGGGTGTTTATTTTAGCTTTTTTTTAAGCTTATAACCTGAAATAAACAAAAAAATCTTTAGCGATGTTTGGATAAGCTTGTCACCTCAGGCTTTTAAGTTAAGTAAGTCTATAAACTTTCTTTCGCCTTCTTTTACCAAAAAGTTAATCCAAACACTAAACGTAACCTTTTATAAGCGTATTCATCATAAACCACAAACCACTTATTAAATATAAGCTTAAGCGCAATAATCAAGCTTAAACGCAATAATCAAGCTTAAACAATCACTCGCTACCTAGTACTTCCTAAGGTTCTCTGCTAATAGAAACAACCCCAAACACAATGTAACATATATTTTTTCACTAAATCTATATAACGGCAAAATATAGGCTAATCTGTTACATCCTAGTTGTAGGGCTTTATGCTCTTAAGGATACAATATACCCTAAATCCCGGGCTAGTGCTCCTGTCTTGATCTTTGTTTCCTTTCGAATTAGTCGTTCGTACTTTGTTCGAGGCGACTGGTCCGGACTTAAGGCCTTTCGGACATATGCACAAACATTGCGCAAACAATTTATTTGTATGTTAAAGATCTTTCCTTTTGATATATTTATTGGGTCTATCAACCTTTTAACCTACTAGTCGAGTACTCGTGCATAGAAACGAGATTTAAAGTGTACAAATTATAAACAATAGGTAATAAAATTTTGAGAATTTAGCGATTAAATAAAATGTTTTGAAACCTAGTTCGACGCGATCGGTTCAAACAATAAACTGGTTCTGCTTGAAAAAAAGGGTCAAATTTTACCTGCCCATCTTTAATATTTTGAAAACCGGCGAGACCCATTGCATTTGAAGTGACCAGGCATAACCCGATTACATAAAAAAATAATTTGTGAAAGACCGGATTGACTCGTTAGTCAAACGGGTAATCTGACAACATGACCGATTGACCCCTAATTGTGTAACCCAGTTACTTATGATTGAATGGCGAGTATTAAATAAATTAATGTAGAAAAAGTTTTGACTAGATGGTACATACCTTAAATAGTTTATTGTATTTGAATGATTAATACTTTCCATTATATTACGTTTTGCTATAGATAGTTCGTGATTCATTTCATTTTATAACATATTATTACTTAGCTATTTCGTCTCAAATTCTGTTTTTTTATGTTATAATTTAATTGTCCATCATATTATATTTATCTGAAAGTATTATTACAAATTATAAATAAATACTATTAATTAATGAAAAAAATGTCATTCTTATTAGATTAGGTAAAATCCCATGAGATCTCCAGTTTATTCTTTAGGTATTTATAAAGTATAAATCCTGGAAACCCTAATGTGTCACACCCCCAATTTATCAGAGTAATACAACACAATGGGGTGCGACGGTCATGACTATCAAAAGACATAGATACAAAGAACGACTATTTAAAAGTCGTTTTAATTTAATTAAAAGCATAAAACTTGTTTCGGAAGCGAATTACACCAGATCATAATAAAATATTGTTCCAAAAGACTTTAACATTGATCCAAATATCCATACACTAGTCACGACCATTTTCATTTAAAAATCTCCCATGCCTAACCACGTCACTCCTCCGTCTTGATACCTGAGAAAAACATTGCTAAAGCGTCAACACAAAGGTTGGTGAGTTCATAGGTTTAAGTTTAAATAGTGTGATGAACCATAAGATTTTCCAAGGCAACCGGCATATAATCTTATAACAAATACAAGATTATAATCAAAAGTATACGTTTTAATCACCTACGCCTAAGCTCGTGACACCGAAGCGTTAACCTCAACCAACAAGAAATAATAAGAGCCCAAGCAAATGCCTATCCCGAAGCATTTGTAAATTCTCAAATGTAAGTGTATCTAACTTTGGCCACACAACCAAATTAGATAGGGAGGTTAGTCCCGATAGATCTATCCATAATATTCGCGCTTACACAAAGTAATTAACGGTTCACGATAGTGGGCTAAAGCATCTAGGGATATCGCTACTTAGACATCATGTAGGCAAACGTATCAGTTTAAGGCACTTATGTTCATCCGTTAAAAACAAGCAATATTCTCACCCCAAAATAGTTAAAACAATGAAAAGTGGGGCTATGAAACTCACCTCGATTCAGTAGTGAAATGATCAACAAAGATAGCACGAAATATCAAGGCACGCAAAACAATGCGCAAACGATCTACTTGTAACCTAAGTAAAATATCCATACTTAGGCTAAATACAATAAATAATAACGTACAATGCACTTGGTTGATAAATAATACTTGCTCTTGATTTATAAAAATGTTTTCATACATTCTTCTCGTTCAACAAATTTAGTCACGGGGTCAACATTGGGTCTTGATAACTTGTTAAGTAATAGTCCGAAAAATAAACGGGTTCTTGTTATAAAAACTAGACCGCGAGCTCTTCGATATTTGCTAAATATCGCATTTTTATGAAGTCTTTAAGTCTAGTAAATAATTATGCAAAGTAGTTCACTCGTAAACAAAAATAAACAAGTGAAGTTCAATTATCTCCAAGTGCCAAACAAGCATTTTTGAAAATTAATTGCGGGTTCGATACTCAACTTTAAGACAAACCGAAAGTTGATTTGAAAACTAGGCTGCATCAAGTTTAATCAGGTATCTTCAGACTCTCGGGGCATGACCATTTAATTGGTTAAAAATAGGTGTAAAGTAAAGTGATCAGCCATATTTTACACACTATAATAGCTTGTCATTATCTTTGTTATGGAATATAGATCATGGTTTTTGGGTTCAAACTTTCTCTTACACGCCTCATCAACGCTCAACTCACTGCTATACATTTTGCTATTTAAATCAGGTCCTTTTATTCATACTAGTATACATGCCAACACATACATTAGGACATAATACAATGTTTGCTTTCATACTTGTTTTACTTTCATACTATAATTAGTAAACATTTAAAACCCTTTGTGTGCACTAGTTGTTTCACAACCTTAAGGAAATAATGGGGACCTATGTGTTTTAACTTTTTATCATACATGTGCACACATCATGGCATGACAATTTTTAAGCACATAGCATACATACATAATAACCAAAATGTTTTTGTTTCCTGCAACTTGTCTCCTGCCCACGCAGGCTACTAAAAAGAAGTGGTCCTTACTTTGTTCTTACTATCCACAATACATACATAGGCATAAACCATAATCTGTAAGAAAGAGACGGTTTGTTAAAGGTTTTTTACAGTTGGCGCATGCTGCCAAGGACAAGGGTACAAGTTATTTGCTTTTAAACTTTATTATACATGCATACATAAGCATACACATAGTCATATACACACCATGCTTCTATCCTGCCTTTTGTTCACTGTACGCAGCCTAAGACAAGAAGAAAGGGTCTTTTTTGCTTTTATCATACCAATGTATATAAATCATGGCAAACCTATTCCCACATACAAGTCACACATTCATACATCTCCTTTTGTTTTCTACGTGATATGTTCTTATCAGCAACCTTGTATGCAACTTGGTGATTAACACTTTTAAGCATAACAATATACATATACATGACGTTGCATACACACGACTCATTTTATACACAACTCTTTAGGTGACCAGTACTAGTTTACATGATTTTCAGCCCCTTTGTTCATACGCAAACAATGTCATCGTTTCTTGATTTATTTGGTTACAAACATACATGCAGCAAATAAGTTATCAAGGTTCATTCATGTTTCTTATTTACATGCATGCACGCCCTCTCCCTGCAACACACACACGCACCATCCATATATATTTACACTATTGATTGATAGTACAAAAGCTTCACACACTCACACACACGCTTATGAAAATACATTTTTAGTTTCTGGTGTGGGGCTTCCTGCTATTCACACACACAAAGTCTGGTTTTCAAAGAGTTTATATTTAATGTCTCTGTTTTGACAATGCATTGACACACACTCTAGTTTCCTCATGCAAGCAACATTCACACAGGCCATAGAGAAAGGATTCGTTGTTTCACTTAATTTTTATATCACACATACACAGTCATGTAAATATATGTTTATTTTGCAAGTTCACTCCTGGACTATAAATCAAGTAAGCATCGACAAGCATGAGTGTTTCTAGGTCTATAATTGGTTGACGTTTTACACTACACACGAGGCTTTAGTTGGTCTCTTACTTTCCTACTGTATTAGTCACACACGCACACAACGCACATTTTCCTTTGCTTTTGTATCCTTGTGATACACTCTAATTTACACTCTAACTTACCCCAGAGGTACTCACATACTCGAAAACGTGGCGTTATACTCACGGGGTTTCCTACCCACGACACATACATGAATCAAGTGATAGTTTCTGATGGTTTTTATTTCACATAAAATCATAGTTTTAAAACCCCAATTGGCGAGAGTACCTAACAAAGTTTGTAACATTTTTAACATGTAAACGGATTCTTCGTTTTACTTATTAATCTCACACGACATATCTTAGACCTACCCACTTAACACTATATCTCATGTCTCATTCATATGTTTGATGGCAAGGTCGACGATTCAAACCCACCCACGTTCCCCATGTAAACTCGCTTATAAGCATGCCTCGATTTTTCCCCATGACGTTTCTTTATTTCTTGTGTATAATAGCTTTAGGTGTTTCAAATTTCTTTGTGCAAGTATTTATATCAACTAAGGCTAGATTTGAAACAAGAGAGGAATATCTTACAAGTGGTCCTTGGTAATCGACGGGAAGATAGAGTGAGCACGAACTAATGCTTATAGCATCTACACTTGGAATTAAATCTACACTCTTTGGTTCTTTCTCTTTGGCAGCGGCAAACAACCACAGAGGCGCTTTTATTTGCTAAGAGGAAGTTTGTAAATGTGTTTTGTGGTGAGACCTTTGTTGGTATTTATAGAGAAGTTTAATAGTAATGGAATCTTTAGGACTTAGTTAGGGTTTATAAGGGATTCAGTTGGTTTCTAACTATCATAGCTAACAAAGTAAGTACTATGAGTTGGAGGGCAAGGGTTGGGAAGAACAATTGGTACATATGGGTTCGGCTATGGCAGCAAGAAAAGAGGATTGAGGTCTTCAATGTTTGACCTTATTAATGAAAGAAGATTGTACATGCCCAAGTCAAAGAAGCCATGGGGTCTTAGGGATATCCAACGGTTCGGTTGAGGAAGAGGGGGACCATAGTACTACTATTAATTAGATGGGTGAAGTACTAGCTAAAATTCAAAATGCATTGTGGAGTTGAATAAGACACGTAGGTTTTGCTAATATGGAGAGGGGGTCCGGTTTCTTTGTTTTGTGACAAGGAGTGCAAGACCTTTGTTTTTCTTTTTATTTTGATAACTAATAATGGTTGGGTGCAATCTTTTTATGAATTGTAGTAGAGATTTAAAGGTATTGTATTTAAGAATAATCAAGTAATAATAGTTTCTATAGATTTGGTAACAGGAGAATATGGAGAAGCTTCAAAGTGTATTGTAAATAAATTGGGTGAAATACTAATTCGCGTTGCGACTAAATTACGTGGTTGTAAATAAGTGTCGACTACTAACATAAAAATTCCTAGCACGTAACGTAACGAATAATAGTAAAAATTTTCATGATTCTCATTCATAAAAATTTAAATTCGTACTCAAAATGCGCGTAACCAATTGGGAACATCAATAGACACACAAGTCTAACCCGAACAATCGCGTTTCATGTAAATTAAATAGATCCAAAATTCACGTTTGTGACATAATGGACCCGAACCCATAAGCCGGGCCGGGCCATATTTATCCACTACTAAGATGGACTAAGCATGATAATAATAACAAATACATAAATATAATTCGGCTAATACTCTTCCGCAGT
Organism: Glebionis coronaria; assembly: GCA_025667525.1. Taxonomy (NCBI): domain Eukaryota; kingdom Viridiplantae; phylum Streptophyta; class Magnoliopsida; order Asterales; family Asteraceae; genus Glebionis; species Glebionis coronaria. The sequence continues at coordinate 622,861,353 of CM046877.1, forward strand.
TAGAACGGGAGGTCTTCGGACGTTTAAACTGGAACGAATCTATAGAAATAAAGCACTCGGGAGACCTTTGGTGAAGATATCTGCATATTGAAACCGAGACGGAACATGTAAAACACGCACTTGCCCAAAAGCCACATAATCACGAACAAAATGTATGTCTATCTTGATATGTTTAGTATGCTGATGTTGTACCGGATTAGTAGAAAGGTAAACGGCACTGACGTTTTCACAGTAAACAAGTGTAGCAGTATGCAATGGACCATGTAATTCCAACAGAAGATTACGAATCCAAGCAGTTTCAACAACAACATTAGCAACACCTTGATATTCAGCCTCTGCACTAGATCGAGAAATAGTAACCTGACGTTTAGAAGACCATGATAGTAGATTATCCCCAGGAAAAACACAATACCCAGAAGTGGATCTGCGGGTGACTGGGAAACCTGCCCAATCAACATCAGTGTATGCAGTGAGCTGAGTGGTAGTAGAAACATGTAGGTGAAGACCATAATCAAGAGTACCACGAACATACCGAAGAATCCTCTTTAAAGCGGCAAGATGAGGCTCACGGGGATCATGCATATTAGGACAAACTTGTTGAACAGCATAAGAAATATCTGGTCGCGTAAAAGTAAGATACTGAAGAGCACCTGCCAAGCTACGATACATAGTAGAATCAGAAACCGGGTCACCCTTAGGACCTAACTTGGATTCAGTATCAACCGGAGTCCTGCAAGGGTTGCACTGCTGCATATGAGCTTTCTCAAGAATCTCTTCAGGAAATTTGGACTGTGATAAAAATAAACCAGATGCATTCCGTAGAGCAGAAATACCAAGAAAATAATTAAGAGAGCCAAGATCTGTCATCATAAACTCGCCATGAAGAGAGCCAATAATGCGTTGTAGCAACGATGTAGATGACGCAGTAAGTATAATATCATCCACATATAATAACAGATAAGCAATGTCCGATCCAAAATGATAAAAAAATAAGGATGCATCTCTTTTACTCTGCTGAAAACCAATCCGTGTAACAAAGCTATCAAAACGCTGAAACCAAGCTCGAGGAGCCTGCTTAAGGCCATATAATGATTTCTTCAAGTGACATACATAATCAGGTCTAGCAAAATCAACAAACCCAGGAGGCTGGTGCATATACATCGTCTTAGATAAATGACCATGAAGAAAGGCATTCTTCACGTCAAGCTGATGAATAGGCCACTTACGAGAAACCGCGAGACTTAAAACTATCCGAATAGTAGCTGGTTTAACCGCCAGACTAAATGTCTCATCAGAATCAATACCCTGCAGTTGACTTCGTCCGTTGGCAACAAGACGAGCCTTGTACCTGCTTAATGAGCCATTTGCATGAAACTTATGTTTGAAAAGCCACATAGAACGAACAACGTTAACGTTAGCTGGCCGGGGCACAAGAACCCATGTTCCGTTAGGAATTAAAGCATTATCTTCATCTAACATAGCTTCTTTCCATTTAGGTTCCTGAAGAGCATGAACATGAGAACGAGGAAGCGGTGTAGGAGTAGTAACATTAAGACACATTTTTTCAAGAGGTTTTGAAATACCAGACTTTGCACGTGTAACCATGGGATGAACGTTCTGGACAGTTTCAGCTGAAGGTTGGTTCGCAGAAGGGACAACAACCGGGTTAGAGGTGGAGGTAGTTTGTTGTTGGGTTGTGGGTGAAGCGCGTGGTTGCGGGGTAGTTTGGGCTGCAGGGAAACCATTGGGTGGTGGACTATCATTGGTTTGGTGAGCTGGTGGTGTATGAGGGGGTGATGGGGTTGGAGTACTTGGTTGGGTCGGTTGGTTAACGGTTGTGTGATTGGGCATGGTATGTGAATGTGGGAGTAATGACGGAAGTAAGAAGTCATACGAAGGTTTAGTAGAAGACGTGACAGTCCCAAATGGGAAAACGTCTTCATCTAACCGTACATGTCTCGAGATGATTATCTTATTGGAGGATAAGTCGAGACATCGATAGCCACGGTGATTGGCAGGGTAACCTAGAAATATGCATCGTGTAGAACGGGGTTCAAGTTTGTGTGTAACATCAACATGAGGATAACAAAGGCATCCAAAAACACGTAGATGTTCATATGTGGGTGTTTGTTTGTATAGTTTCATGAATGGTATTTCGTTATTAATGGCAGTAGAAGGTAATATATTTAAAAGATGAGCGGACATATTAAGAGCTTCTACCCAATAAGAGGGAGGCATGTAAGCGTGAAATAGCAATGTACGGATTAGATTATTAATGGTGCGAAGCATACGTTCTGATTTTCCATTTTGTTGGGAAGTACGAGGGCATGAAAAGCGAAATTGTATGCCGTTTTGGCGAAAAAGGTCATGGAAATGAGTGTTGTCATATTCACCCCCATGGTCACACTTCAAAGCCTTAATATTTATATTAAACTGTTTATTGACATAAGCTCGAAAAGCAACACATGTAGCAAACAAATCGGATTTTTTTATGTAAAGACCCAAACAAAGTGCGAAAAGTGATCTAGAAAAATAGCATAATATATAATTGCACTTTCACTCGGAACTGGGGATGTCTATAAATCCGAGTGAATAATTTCAAAGACAGACTTAACAGAAGACTCAAAACTATAAAATGGAAGCTTAACATGTTTACCTAATTGACACACATGACATAAACCAGAAAACTTTGATTTATTACAGAAATTAAATTACTTGACACTAAGCGACGAAGCACATCGTCCCCGGGATGACCGAGGCATCTGTCCCATGTAGTGGAACTAAATGAAAGCAAAAAAACATGAGTTTGAAGCGAAGGTTGCTGAGTGACCGGGTAAAGGTCGCCCGTACTATCACAGCGAAGAAGAAGCCTTTGGGTTTGGTAATCTTTCATCGAAAAACCATAAGCATCAAATTCAACAGAAACATCATTTTCACGTGTAAATTGACGAACATAAATTAAATTCTTAATTATGTGAGGCTTGACAAGAATATGGTTTAAGTGAAGAGGCTTATGGGATGTATGCAAGAAGTTATGTCCAGTATGAGTGACATGAATGGAGTTACCATTGCCATCAAATACAGATGGATAAATGCTCGTATTACTAAAAGAAGTGAGTATACTGTTATCTCCGTCAAGTGAGAAGATGCTCTGGTGTCCATGTTCCAAATTGAATCTGAAGAAGTCATATTCCGAAATGCTTGCGGAAGCATAGTAGCTTGAAAAACTTGAGGCAGGATTATACTGGAATCGTGAACGTATGCCATGGTGGGTTGGTAAGTATTGGGCCTGGCATATAGCATTTTGGGCTGGAAAATAACTTGCAAACAGGGTAGGGTTTTGACCCGCTTGAGAATAATAGGGTACAGCTGACTGTCCCATTTATTTATCTTTGCAATAGGTAAACGAAAATAAAAAAAAAGAAAAAAAAGAAAAAAAGAAAAGTGCCGCAAGATCCAATCAATAAACAATACAATATTTTGAGACAACAAATGATGATCCAAAGCAATAAAGCAAGTGCGACGTGTAACAAATAAGCAATCTAATATTGAAAAATCAATATTAAACTATTAGGCAATAGCATGCTGGAACAAACAACATAATTTTTGGTTTAGCAGCGGTGAATTAGCCGCCGATATGTGTTTGGTGGTGGGTGTTTTAAAGCTCTTATTACCATATTAGATTAGGTAAAATCCCATGAAATCTCCAGTTTATTAATCAGGTATTTATAAAGTATAAATCCTGAAAACTCTAATGGACCTGAACCAACAAGCTGGGCCGGGCCATATTTATTCACTACTAAGATGAGATAAGCCCGATAATAATAACAAATGCATAAGTATAATTCGGCTAATAATTTCGACTTGTGGGCATAAATATAATTTGGCTAATATGTTAGGCGGATAGATTAGAGCCCGACCCGATTGTGGACTTGGTCTATTAGGGTTAAGATTGCTTATTGTTAAAGCTATGTATTTGTTATAAATACATATGCTATGTTATGTAATTGAGGCACTCGATCAATAAAACACTTTCATTATTTTTACATGGTATCAAGAGCAGGTTAGATCCACCAACAAAATTTGATATCTTCCGGTCATCGGTTTACATACCGATGATCCGGAGGAATCTTCGTTATTACTTGCTTTATTGTGTATCTGAGTTATTTTTTTTCTTGCTTTCAATTCATAACCCTAAACCCTAGCCGTAAAAAAAATTAAAAAATTATGTTGGTCATTTTTTTTCTTCATCATCTATTGTGTTCGTTGTCGAAGATTATTGTCGTTGACAACAAAAGGTTGATAATCAAATTGCCGCTCCCTTCTAAAAGGCAAAGCAAGCCACGGAAAAGGAGGATGCCACAAACAATAAGCAACTATGCTGCCAAAACAATTATACTTCAGCTACAACAAACAAAAAAAGAAGATGACGAAAAGAAGATGCTTTTACCGTTCAAACTGGCGGGAGTGTTAGACGGATAGATTAGAGCCCGACCCAATTGTGAGCTTGGTTCATTAAGGTTAAGATTGCTTATTGTTAAAGCTATGTATTTGTTATAAGTACATATGCTATTTTATGTAATTGAGGCACTCAATTAATAAAACACTTTCATTATTTTTACAATTCTAGTATACAAAAAGTAAGAAAAAATCAGTAATTAATACACTTTTTTTTAAAAATACTTTTTGTGAAAAGACAATAAGTTTAAAACAGAAAATATGTCTGAAATGTGCTATACATAATTCAAGATTACTAACATTCAAGATTTAATATCTTTTACGACATTATTTATGTTGTTTGACCTTATATTAATATACTGCTAGCTCTTTAAGAAACATATAATTCGTACAATAAATTAAACGATGAATTGACAATAAAGGTAACTCTAAGCTTTAATTAACAAACTAGAAATGAAGTATAAAAAGACATCAAGGCTTATTAGTTAACAGTAACACTAAAGGTAAAAAAAAAAGAGAACATGAAGGCACATTTCTTGTTACCTTTTGTTCTTGTTTTTGTTCTTCGTATTTGTGTGTGTAACTCGAGTTACATAAACTACGGCGAAGCTTTATCGAAATCAATATTGTATTATGAAGGTCAGCGTTCTGGTTTCTTACCAAAGGACCAGAGAATAAGGTGGCGAGGTGATTCGGGGCTAAACGATGGTGTGATGGGAGGTTATTATGATGCTGGAGACAATGTCAAGTATAATTTTCCCATGGCGTTTAGTACTACTATGCTGGCTTGGGGTGTTGTTGAATTTGGTGACATGATGCCGCCTGCCGAGTTGAGGAATGCTTTGATGGCGATTAGATGGTCAACCGACTATTTGCTTGAGTCTGTCTCCCATAGAGGAAAGATTGTTGTACAGGTACTAGTTTTATTTATGTGACAAGTTTTATGCGTGCAAGTTTAGAAAATGATAACGTGTCTCTTATATATATAGATATTTTAGATACCTAAAAACACGCTAATTTAAAACGCACTTTTGTAGGTTGGTGATCCATGGAAAGACCATGACTGCTGGGAACGGCCAGAGGACATGGACACAGCTAGGACCGTATACACAGTGCATGAACCAAAGGCTGCCTCAGATGTTGCTGGAGAGACGGCAGCAGCTCTAGCCGCTTCATCTATTGCATTCAGGCTGTCAGATCCCCAATATGCAGACAAGCTCTTAAAGACAGCCACAAGTGTTTTTGGTTATGCAGATACGTATAGGGGAGCATACAGTGATAACGCAGACATTAGGGGTGGTGTTTGTCCATTTTACTGTGACTTTAACGGATATCAGGCAAGCATATCTATATATACATGTATATATCTCGCATAGTTAGTGCTGGATTTATAAGTTAAATATATGTATCTTGGCAGGATGAATTATTATGGGGAGCAGCATGGTTACGACGAGCATGGAAATCAATAAGTAAATCACGTAGTGATAACTATTTGGATTATATACAAAAACACGGTAAAGAATTTGGTGCCGCTGATAATATTTACGAGTTTAGTTGGGATGATAAGCATGCTGGACTCAATGTTCTTGTTTCCCAGGTATATTGAACCAAATAGTTCTTTTTTTTCCATTGAAATTTTTGTTACGAACTATCTCTGATTCTGATTTTCAGGAAGTTTTGGAAGAAAATATGTCTGCTTTTGAATCTTACAAAGTTAACGCAGATAGCTTCATATGCGCATTAGTGCCAAACTCGTCTTACCCTCACATTAAGTACACTCCAGGAGGCCTAATATATCGTCGAGGTGGATGCAACTTACAGTATACTACTTCATTCACATATATCATGTTAGTTTACGCCAAGTACCTAGAAAAGTCATCAAAATCAGTAAACTGCGGCAGCATAAGTGTGTCGCCCAATGACATTCGCCAGATGGCCAAACGTCAAGTTGATTACATTTTAGGGGAGAACCCAAAAGGGATGTCATATATGGTAGGGTACAGCAATAAGTATCCTCAAAGGATTCATCATCGAGGCTCAGCCAACCCGTCCATTAAGGACCACCCTAAACCTATTAAGTGTAAAGACGGATACCTTTATTACAACTCTCCAAACCCCAATCCTAATCTTTTGGTTGGAGCGCTTGTTGGTGGTCCTGGAGAGGATGACGAGTTTGCAGATGATCGACATGACCCTTCAGCATCTGAACCTACAACGTACGTTAACGCACCATTTGTTGGTGCGTTAGCATACTTTGCTGCTAACCCACATACTACTTAAACATCTGAAAATTTAGGGGTTGATAGGTTAATTTTTAACTTATTTAAAGTCTCCGGTCTTATTTTATGACAAGAGGGTTGAGACATCTTTGCATTAGTTCGCTAGTGCAATATATGATTCCTATATGAGACATCAATATATGAGTTCTCTACTTAAATATCTGAAAATTTAGGGGTTGATAGGTTATAGTTTGTACTCACTACAATATTGTCAGTTGAGATCATCATATAACGAAAGTATAAAACTTGAGCTATTATTGAGTAATAACATTAAGATGTTATGAACTTAGCGTATGCAACCAGAGTTATACTACTCCAACATGAATGATGCGACGTAGCCTTTAATCAATACATTGGGAAGTAACAAACCTGTATAACCTAGAACATATATGATAACGGCAAGAGGCGCGCAACATCTATTCTATAATGAGAGGGTGTTTGGGATTGCTAACTTAACATCTCAGCATAATTTAGAAGCTAATGAGCTTATTTTCCCATAAAAGAAGATTTTGTGACTTGACACTTGCAAGACACAAATTGGATATGTTTTGATATCAAGTGTTCATTTAAGGTTTATATATGACATTAGAAATTAATGAAGGTACAAAATTGGATATGTTTTGATATTTTTTGTTTGATTTGGCATACTCGGGTTGAACATTCATTACACTGTCAACAATGTTAGGCTACTGGGATTGCAGTATCTGGTGGTCTGATATAATGATAGCCGTGCGATTTAACTGTATTAGACTTAGCAGCAACGTTTAAAAGATGGATTCTCAATGCTTAGTTCCATATGAGTTAGTAGTGATCATAGAAACAATCAACTTAGGAGTGTTTGTTAAATATAATTTTTTCGTCTTACGACTTACTAAACTTTTTAAAAGCTAACAAGCTTGTAAGCCATGATTAGCTCATGAGTCCTAAAATTTGAGCTTATTGACTTTTTATAAGTTCAATCAACTCTAAAATATGTATGTGTTATAGATAGTTAGCAAGTTGTCTTGGTGGTGTGGTGTAGGAAATAACTAGAATCGAAGGTGAACCTTTATTTTCTTGAGGTTGTATACCGATTTAGAATCATTGTTTTTTTTACCCGTTATGCAATCTTAACCTATATATTAGAGTATAATAAGCAAGCCTAAATGGCAATGATCCTAGAGATACCCAAGATGATAATTGGTTAAAAAGGTGTGTGTTAGCCTCAAAATATTGAATGAAACAAAAATGTTCGGTAATAAGTTTATTATGTATCGATTATTAGAACGTTGTTATAAGTAATAGAATAGTCGGGATTCACGGGCTTGACTTTAAGCTATTAAGTTCACATTTAAGGACCTAAAGCTCAAAAGAAAAGCCCGACCCATATAGACAAAGCCCAAACGCTACATGTAAGCTAAGGGTATAAGTATCACCTCCTAGCATGTTAAGAGTTGGCCAGTTCATTTTTTATTTCTCTCTAAAGATCTTGATGTTCACATCAATTCTCATGTAGGATATGAGGCGACATTGGGAATCAACTGCTTTAGCCAAACTGTAATACGACTGGAAGCTATAGTAAGATTCAGTGAGTCACTAGCAATGCTGAGACTATAAGTTACTAACTGCACTGCATGCCGTCAACTTTTAATCTAACTGATATGATGCCTACTTAAATCCTTATTTTTTTCTTTCTAGGTCAGACGCTGTGTATATATCTTTGTGCGGGGAAAGGGGGGGGGGGGGGGGGGGGGGGGGGGGGGGGGGGGTGCTAAGAAGTGGTGAAATAATTAACGAGAGAGTTAGTCCCTAAGGTATTTTACCATGATAAACTATATTATGCAAGGCATAGATGATAGAATAACTCAATACGAAAATGTATGTTTGGAATCAGTGACCAACACACAATTTGTTAAAAATCAGCTAACAAATGTATGTTATCGCATATTTTGAGGAAATGTTTTGCAAGAATCATTAATAACATCATTATTAATCTCCATGCACCGTGTCATCCATGAGCCGGAAGAATGGTACTACATGTATGATAATTAACGAGAAGTGGCTAAGAAGTGGTGAAATAATTAACGAGACAGTTAGTCCCTAAGGTATTTTACCATGATAAACTATATTATGCAAGGCATAGATGATAGATTAACTCAATACGAAAATGTATGTTAGGAATCAGTGACCAACACACAATTTGTTAAAAATAAGCTAACAAATGTATGTTATCGCATATTTTGAGAAATGTTTTGCAACAATCATTAATAACATTATTATTAATCTCCATGCACCGTGTCATCCATGAGCCAGAAGAATGGTACTACATGTATGATAAATTGATAATAACCCTTTGCTAATTCGATCAGGTGTTGAAATGTTTATATTAGCTAAAAAGCTGATAAAACTTGCATTATTACAGTCACTATAATAATTAGGGAGTGTTTGGATAAGATAATTCAACTGTTAAAATAAGTAATCACGAACGTTGGTCCTAAAGTTAGCTGTATAATCTTCTATTATGTAGTCCTTTAGTCCAACATGTTCTATACCATGAAAAAATTATTCAAAGTGCAGCAAATTGCTAAAGCTTTCTATGTAATGTAGCTTTTAAACAAGACGACTGCTTATCAAGTATCAAAAAGTGCTACTATGAACATTTTAACCTATGCTTTAGCTTAGACAGTTACACATACCCTGTGAACGTCGACCTAACAAACGATCATGATAGTTACCAATTATTTTTTTAGGTGCAAACTGATGTCCACTATATCAAAGAAGACCTTAGTTTGGTCGAGAAGCATATGATCGACTTATATAGAGCCAAATATGGTATATGTCGAAAATTAGGATGCATGGTAGTGAAGCACCAGAATCAATATCTTCGTCTTCATTATCAATAAAGACAATAGTGACCAGTTATATGCTAAGTTGAAGTGAAAATAAAAGCTACGCATTTTGTTGTGCAGAGTTGTTGTGATGTTTAGTCAGGTCCTGACCCGAGTTTGAAATCGCCTTGGCAAAGCTTGCTTAGTTTTTGTCACATTTGTAAGAGGAGTCATGTAGATGGTTGCCACGTTTTCATGTACAGGTTTGTCTGAAGTTTGATCATTTAGAAGTCATATAAGTGGGTTGATAGTAGATGCAAATGCGTATTTTTTTTTGGTTCTTCCACAAGTTTAAACTTGCAATAAAGTGCTTTCTTTTAAGTTATCACAAAAGTATTTCGCTTCAATCGTACACCCAGCTGCGATCCCAGTACATGAAAAGATCTACAATATTTCTGACTCGATAGGTGTAGCTGATGTCGATAAGAATTTTGATGAAGCAGCTTACACAAAAGACTTCCATAATAGCATTCAAACGTGGGTGTTGCTGATGTTATGATGAATTTAAGCTGGGTTGAAAGTTAGTGCTTTATTATCGCAAGATCAGTTGTTTCTTCCATAGGGCAATTTTCTCACAACATATAGAACACAGTGTGTGGATATGTTATCATTGATGTAAATTGAATTGTATAAATAGTTTTACGATTTTAAAAAGTTAGTAAGGAAACCGTCCATGGGGATAATGAACCTATAATGTACGTTAATTTATCGAAAAATCTTCCAAACATTAAAAATTCGTGGTTTTGTTTGTTTCGGCAGGAGAAGTCAGTAATCTGTGTTAAGTTAATATTTATTGAATGTGTAGCCCAATTACATAACACAACACATCTATTTAAATAGTACATACCTTTAAGAATAACATAAACCCTAAACACCCTAATGATTTAAGAATAAGCTAACATAAACCCTAAACACCCTAATGATTTAAGGATAAGCTAACATTTCTATTTAAATAGAACATACCTTTAAGAATACGCCAACATAAACCGTACACGCCGTTGATTCATTCATGAGGAACGATCTAGAATCCGGCTTGAGCCCATTACAATATGCTAACTTTTTATGGCAAATTCGCAAGTCTGTCCACGCGTCCTAATCATGTGTTTCTATTTCATACAAAGTTAATGGAGAACATAGTGAAGTGATCACACACTACACTACCATAACAGAGAGTTTCTAATACTGAGACAATTGGATTTTGTAGCACTTTAAAATGGTAAATCATCATTAAGAGAGTAATGTTTAATTTGATTAAATAAAGAAGCGTCTGTAGCTCAGTGGATAGAGCGTCTGTTTCCTAAGCAGAAAGTCGTAGGTTCGACACCTACCTGACGCGTTTTTTTTTTTATTTTGTTCTTTTACGTTTTTGTAATACTAATTGTTAAGACATCAAGGGGTGGTGGCGCAGTTGGCTAGCGCATAGGTCTCATTGCAAATGTTGAGTCATCCTGAGGTCGAGATATTCACAGTAAATCAAAGCTCACAGAAAGTCACTTGGGAGTGTGAATGAAAGAAGCTCCATTCTTAGTCGAGCAGATTGATTAGTTGGTGCCCTAAATATAATGCACGTAAGTTTTCGATTAGGCTTGGGCTTCATCTATCACGTAACACTTAGATGAGGTCCATTATCATCTACGTAACAATTTAGTGAGTGAGAAAACCGAAAGGCATACGAGTGTTCCCTTTCCTCTTTTAGCTCGTCGAATCTGGATTAAATGGTTAATGATACTAATATCATTAAACAAAAATGATTAATAACTGGAACTCGGTAATGTTATTTGAACTTTTGATACAATATTAGTTCATGAATTAAAATTTTAGTTTCTGTGATTACAACTTAATAAACTCAGAATTACAATTTAACTTGATGATGCCTCCTCAATGGCATCTCAAGCCATTGTAGATGTTGGCTGCATGATTTGTGGGTGGATTGAGTGACAAAATGTAGTCAAGAAGTTATGGTTTTTGGTGAATAGTAAAAGGTGAATTCAAGTCTCTTCTTCTCTGAAAATGGTCTATCTCTAGTGTTTAAGTATAGCATGTATTTGTATGATTTGTATTAGTTAAGAAGTGTAGACATGATTACTTTTTTTCATATTTTCTGTGAGTGATCTTTTGATTATATAAAAAATTCATCTTTTCACAAAAAAAAAAAAAATACATTGCATGTGGAAATCTACAACACAATACTAAAATTAGGACAAGAAAACCTCAAATTAAGCAAGGATATTTTTGTATAAAAATGATTGATACACTATTTTAACAACTAAATAGACTTGAGGTTTGATAAGGTATATATAAAGTACCAAAAAGAGAACATGAATTAACATTTATAGTTCCCTTTGTTTCTAGTTAGAATCTTCATCACGGTGCTTGTAATTTGAATTGCATAAACTATGTGAAGCAACATAGAGACCAATAATGTTTTCCTTCTTCACCTTTTACGCATCTCCCATTGCGCTTGTGCAGTAATATGCAAACGTTAAGGAATCCATGAAGTTTTTACCATTGAACTAAACCGCGACACATTGAACCGCCGTAAATTAACACCCACAAACTACCTCCTAACTGAACCACTTTACAGATTCATACCTTAAAACAACTCTAAGAAGAACCATACCAAAGAATAGACAACTCAAAACCATGTGTAACAAGTAAAGTACCGGAGGAATGACCTTGAACACCAGCCAAAGCCGACGGCCCGAGAAAGAAAAAGAACCATGAAAACCTACTAAAGAATTTTATCAAATATTAGATGATTAGATTATGGTTGGGCCATTAGGTTTATGGTTTACATTGCTTGTTCAATAACTTATAAATGTTTGGAACACACGGCGGCCTTTTAGGCTTATATGAGATAAGATTTTAGGAGATGTAACTTTTATTACTAGACTTTGGTACTTTTTTATACTTGTTACAAAATGTCTACGAGTCCTCCTATTTATACTAGACCATCAAAGATTCTAGATACAAGATATTTTCATTGTTTTCTAGATAATTCCTACTACATCCTTATCTAGTCTCTAGATATTTCTTATTAAATATTTTTCCATACTGTAGGCCTACCTAATCCTTGAATTATCCTAACTTTGGATTGATTACAAGAGAGAGAAAGAGATAGATGAAAAACTAAAGAGAGAGAGTAGAGAGGTTGTAGAGAATAAAGAGAAAATGTAATATTAGATTATGAAATATGTGAACTAACCTCTCCTAACATGTTAGGAGGGGGTATATATAGCCCACCCTACATGTGGGCTTTGTAGGTTATATGTTAACTCACTAGATCACAAGCCCATACTAGATGTATCTCGTTGGAGTGACCGATCTTTCCTAAATACGTAAAAACGTAAGTCCAACAATTCCCCCTAAGGGAGGTCGCTCCAAGTGACAAAGTCCTAAATAGTTTATAGCTCGTGATCCTTAGCTAGCTACGCTAACTGTGATGTGACCGGCACTTTCTTAAGAATTTCGTATTCCCAACAATCTCCCCCTAAGGGAGGTCCCACTGATAACGCTCAGATCCAACATGTTTTCTTGAGCGTTATCCGTATATTTTGCATGGTTTTTGGTTATACTAACGAGCTATTTAGCTCATATATGTGTGAAGTTGTGTTTAGTGTTGCTAGTTAGCCAAGATCAAGGAAAGTGAAGAAAAGACAAAGAAAGAAAGAAAGAAAAGATGATGCATGCATATATAAAGGAATCCCGACTAGCTACAAGCCTTTGAAGATCAATTCCGGATGAAAGAACAAGTGTTTTCAAGAAATATACAAGTCACTTATCATGGAAGTTTCCACCGGTAGAATCTAAAGTTGCCACCAACATTTCTGAAAGTTGCCACTAGCGAAATCCAAAGTTGCCACCAACCTTTCAGAAAGTTGCCACCTACTTTCATGTTGGCAGATTTTTGACTACATACATGCAACATACAAGAATACACATGAAGCTTCTATTGGGACTTCTAGAACTACTTTGGCACCAAGCATACACCTTTGACTTCAAGTATTTTGCTTTGGCTCCAAGACAAATATTGATGACTATGGCTACAATTCCACCATAAATAAGACCCATGGGGTCATTGTAACATACCACTTCATTACTTTCATTACCACCATTATAATTCAGCAAGAAAACTCTCCCAACCTTGATGAAAATCTCCAATCCCGGATTTAATATTGGTGTGCCAAAAAGTGCGTTTTTGAAGCTCCAATCATCAAAATAACATTGCCAAACTCTAAGGGATCATTACCCTTACCATTGGTAGTGTTTCTTGATACTTAAATCACCACCAATCTTCAGCAAACCTCTCCTAAACCACCATCAATCTCAAATACGAATTTCATAAAATACATAACCCAAAAGACCACAAACTCCTACCATTGGTTTGAAACTTGTAGTCAATTGGAGGCTTAAGAATTGCTATAGATTCTTCCATTCCATTTACTTATTATAATCATACTTTGGGTAAACTTTTGTTACTTTCATGATGTTGAACTCTATATCATATGTTTAATGTTTGTTCTTTCTTAATATGATTATAGAGTAGTTTTCTTATACTTGTTTGGAATAATGTAAACATAGATATGGAGTGTTTATTATTTTGCAATATTGAATTATGATTTTGTTAATAAGTTTGTTTGAATTGATATGAGTCTTGATAACTTGTTGGTAAACCATAATCGGGTCTAAAGTTCTAAAGGATTCCTTGTTATGTTTTGTTCCAAATGTTAATGCGCATATATGTTTGGTGTATCATGATTGAAAACCATGATTAAACAAGTTAAATGGATTTATAAAGGTTTAATCTCGAGTATAGGTCGAAAGAGCTCTAATGAACAAGTTGGCTAAAATCATACTTCTCACAAACGGATTTTATTTATCGGTTTGTAATATTTAGCATAGATCGAAAGGGTTCTTTATTCTAAACCGTGTCATGTGTAATTCCATGATATTACCCATTGACTTTGAATTGTATATTTATAATTTGTATGCTATTGCTTAAATATCTACCCGATAATCCATTCACTCCATTGAAATGAATACTAGTTTCAAACAAGTATCTTTAATATTATTGTTCTCATCTTATTAGCTTAATCATGGTACTTGTTACTTATTTACTTATTTACTTATTGTTACTTACATGGTAATTTTGGGAGTATCAACCATTCTTACCACTAACGTTACATTGTTACAAAGACTCCTTACAACCGAAAACATTGTAACGTGAACTGTGTTGCGTAAACTTCTTATAATGGCTTGGTGGTCTTAGTTTCATTTCTTCAGTGATCTTTTCCGTTCATGCATTATCCGTTTATCACTCAATCTGCTACTCTCAATACATATTTTATGCAATGTCTTTAACCACGTACCTATTTTGCCCGTGTTGAACACGGGTTATGAGCTAGTTGTAACATTGTATTTGAGACTTCTCCTCTTTGAGATTTGTAGCATCTTCCATGACCTCTCCTATTTAGAGACCAGTGGTTCTCATCTTCCTTGTTAACATCTTCTATTCCTTTTCCTCGTCCTCGTCCTCGTCCTTGGAATCCTCCACGACCTCAAAAAGTATCGCGTCCTCGTCTTTGCTCCCGTTAATGCAAAAAACTCTTTTCTCTTTCTTTGAAAGAGACCTTTGAGTATAGAGATTTCTCCAAGGGTTCTTTTCCCCCTGCTTTTCTTCAAATTATCTTCATGTGCTTGTAAAGATCCCATGAGTTGATCGACGGTCACAGAGTCAATGTAAAGGGCGAAGAATCTTTTCTATCACCCTTGTGCAATCAAGCATTCACCATTTATTTTAATCTCATTTGAAATGGTCAAGACATGAGTGAAATAATCCAGAATGGTTTCGGATTCCTCCATTTGGAGTTTTTCGAACTCTCCTCTAAGAGTTTGAAGACGTACCTTCTTCTCTTTATCGAAACCTTTGAAAGCATTTTGAATGATCTTTCACGCTTCCTTAGAAGTGGTTGCATTTGAAACATTCTCAAATATTGCATCATCAAGAGATTGATATATGAGAGTAAGAGCACTTTGATCCTTCTTTCTTGCCTTCTTCAGATCTACCCTTTAGTCATAGAGTCAATGTCTTTTAACTCCTCCCCACAACAATGTAATCGAAGCTTGGTGGCAAAGAGCGAAGAATCTTTTCTATCACCATTGTGTCAGTCAAGCTTTCACCATTTCTGTTAATCTCATTTGAAATAGTCAAGACACAGGTGAAATAATCCAAAATGGTTTCAGATTCATCTATTTGGAGTTTTTCAAACTATCCTCTTAGATTTTAAAGGCGTACCTTCTTCACTTTATCGATACCTTTGAAACCATTTTGAAGGATCCCTCGCGCTTTCTTAGAAGTGGTTATATATGCAACCTTTTCAAACGTCACATTATCAAGACATTGATATATGAGAGTGAGAGCACTTTGACCCTTCTTTCTTGCCTTCTGCAGATCTACCCTTTGGGCAGCACTCAACGAGTTTCATCTTCAAATTTCTCAATACCTTTCTCCATTATCTCCCACACATCATGTGAGCCGAGTAACACCTTCATTCGAATACACAAACTACCATAGTTATCTATGGTAAGACGAGGAAATTGGAACATAGTTCATTGACAAGTTCATTATTTGATTAAAACTAAAGATGAAGTTGGTTTTTTTATTGAAAGTTTTATTGAATTGATTAATACTCAGTTTAATAAAAAAGTTAAGGGTTTCATTCACGTAGTGGGACAGAGTTTGTAAATCCAAAACTTGTTGTGTTTTTTAAAACTAAAGGTATTATTCATCAAACTTCTTGTGCTCATACTCCTAAGCAAAATGGTATATCAAAAAATAAACATAGACATTTATTAAAAGTTGTTAGGGGTCTTATGTTTTAGGGGGTTCCTCTTAATATGTGGCCTGAGGGTATTTCAACTACTATTTATTTGATTAACATGCTTATTTCATCTGTCTTGTCTAGATTGTCCCCATATAAGTTAGTGTATGGTGAACCTAGTCTTTCTCATGTAAGGTGTTTTGGTTGTCTGTTTTATTCTGTTATTCTTAATAATCATGATAAATTCAATTCTAGGTCTGAGAAGTATGTTTAATTGGTTATTCTTTTGTTAAAAAGGCTTATAAGTTGTATAGTCTTGAAACCAAAAACTTTTTTTTATTCTATAAATGTTTTTTATGTAAATGTTTTTCCTTTTAAATGAAGTTTGTTTCATTATAAATTTTTAAATCAAGTAATTTAGAGTTCGAACTGGATTAGTTAAACTTTTTTGGTAACATGGATGATCATAGTGATGAAAATGAATGTGTTGGTTCTAGTTCTGATACTTATCATAGTGATACTACTTATAATGGGATGGACCCACAAGATCGTTTAAAAGTTGCTCGGTATTAATTAGAGTTCATAGCCAAGGCATAACTTATTGAAGCGGGATGCGAAGATTGGCGAGTCCGAAAAGGCCTTAACAAGGCATGAGGGCTACATTTTGTTGCTAAAGATCCAAAAGTGATGTGAAGAATCAGTTATTGAAAATCAATATGAAGGATCGAGACACACGACGAAAAGAAAATACTCCCCTAAAGATCATGGAGAAGTCTATCCAAAAAGGCCCTAACAAGGTATGGGGATAAATAGATCCAAGTCCTAAAAGGAGGCGGATCGCTGTATATCAAAGTCCAAAATAAAGATTGGAGAAAAATGAAGAAGTCGTGGTCCAAATATGAAGAATCTCTCAAAAACTTCAAGTGAAGAAATTCCTGTTATGAAGAGAAGACCATAATTTCAAGATCGTCTCTCAAAGATTTGAAGTATGAAGTCGCTGCCAAATATCGGTCCGAGAAAGGTCTCAAATCGTGAAGCGAGTTATGCCAAGATATGAACTTTATGAGGTCCCGAGAAGCAGTTTTAAAAGATTTTGTCCTTTAGCTAACTATTGATTAAATCGTCCCACTTTATTTTCAGCTTAAATAATTATCGAAATTATCCTCGTGATCATTCAAGACAAAAATAAAATATAAGAGATACACCTAGGAATAAGGGAGTCTAAGTAAATAATTGGGCCACATGAATTCGTGTTAGTTTGCTAACTTATAATAACAATGATCTCGTTTTTAAGCTTGGTATGGGGAACGTGAAACTTGAAGATGATGAACATTCATGACAGCCTAAACCCCAATGCAAGTCTTTGATTTCTTTACTTGTTTTGTACATATTTCTATCTTTTTAGTTTCCTTAAAGTTTAGTGTTTAATAAAGGTCAAGGTGGGTTATTTATGATGAGAAATGTAATATGTGCTTTGAAATTAATGCATTGCATGAGGGCATTGCAATGATCAAGTGTAGGGGATTCAATAAGTGTGAAAACACTTATCCTTTTACTACTTATTTACAATAATAACAAGACCAAAACGTGTATTTTATGTCGTAAAAGTCAGAATTATGTTTGGTTTGTGTTTTTATTGTGTTTTAGGACCAAAAGATGAAAAAGGAAGAAAACATGGGCTATCACGGGCTTTTATCGAAGAAAAAGACAAAAGACGAAGTCAAAAGATCGAGAATGCTAAAAGAACGGAAGTCCAAGGCCTATTCTGAAGATTTATCGAAGAAAAAGTCTAAAGACGGAAGTTTAATGAAGTCGAAGAACTCAAGTCTAATAGAAGAAGAAAATTATAAGACAAGTTAAATTCGTATCGACAAATCCCGAAACGACGTTGAGAAAGACAAAGCATTTAAAATCGAGTCGAGAAGAAAGAAAGAAGGAAGCAACACATGCACCTTCCCACCTCCTATAAATACCCTCCTAATGACACATTAGGAGGGTGTTAGTTAATTAGTTCATTTTCAATTTTAGTTTTTAGAGAGAGAAAGTGTTTAACTTTCTCTCACTAGGAAAGTTTCATCTTTTTATTCCTTTCTTGTTGAATCAAATCTTTACTTTTGAGAGTTTAATCTTGTTTTTGATCTTAATCCTCTTCTACCTTTCTTATTTTTAATTTTGATCTTGATTAGTGATAATCTTTGATTTTGCTTAATCTTGATGTTTGATTGATTAAAAGGTTTACCTTTTTATCAATCTTTAAGTTTTTATACAACTTAAGCTTTGAGCTTGACATGCTTATTGGCTTATTTTGTATTTAGATTATTTGTTTCAAAGTTTTCTTAAAGTATTCGTCTTTTTATAGTTTGATCTAAAAGTTTGCTTATTTAAAGTTTTGAAAAGTTATTATTCGTGTTTATTTAGTTTGTTTCATTATAGATTCGATCAAGTTTTGGATTGAGCTTATTAAAAATAGCTTAATACTTGGCTTATTTGCGAATACATACCATCGGAAAGGGTAAAACCCCTTTCCGATTAATCATTCCGATTTGGGCTCTTTATTCCGATCTGGATCATTTGTATTTCGATCACTGGATCGGATTAGGGTTTAGCATATTCCGATTAAGGTTCCTTGTATTCCGATCAGGGATCAGAAAAGGGTTTTGTTTATTCCGATTGGGATTCCTTTTGTATTCCGATAGGACCTGTTTTTCACTTATTCTGATATCCTTGCCTTGCCATTATTCTGACTGTATTCCGATTTGGCCTAAGTCCGACCATACATTCCGATTGTAGCATTTTTTTAGACATTCCGATTGGACTTCCCGACCAGCTTTCCGATCATATTCCGATTAGAACATTCTGATGGGATTAATTTCTTATTTTTACAAAGTTTTCAAGTTTTAGATTCATTACGTTTTAATTTCTAAAATTGCACGCTTCCCGAAATCTCTGTTTTTACCAAGTGTTTTTCTAGTAATTTTTAGTTTAATTTTAAAAGCTTTTATTTTACTCAACACCATTTTTATATTTACTTGTAGTTTAAAATAGATAACCAAACCATTTTATTTTCCACCAAGAAAGACTGAGTCACACTAATTAACGGTAATCAATTCGAGAAGATCGGTTTAACGAGCTTTCATAACTAAGTGAAAACCCTAGTTATTAAGTGTCTACATAAGTTCTTTACCATGAAGGTCCATTATTGTTCATACATGAAATATTGAAATATAAACCCTTTGAAAATTCAGTTAAAACTATTAGACATGTCTAATCAATTTACGACAACGGGAAAGAGTGATTCGATTTCATTTGGAACGAATAATTACTTTTATCAAATGTTTCCATTCAGAATTTCAAGTTCACATGATTAGACATATGGTTCATAAAGAAATCAACACAAGTAAAAGTACATAAACAAAAAACCATCTCTTCACGACGGCGCCACGGCGGGTTCAAACGCCACCATCATTTTTAGATTCTTTTAGATCGTGATCTGTTAGGCATCATTCATTTATTAGCAAACCATATCGTAACCTTCATCGTGATGTTTTGATTTCGCTGCTAATTAGTTGTGAGAGATATAGGCTTGTGATTTCGATCCCCCTATATTTTTCTGTGATCAATTAGTTTACCGGAGATCAAAATAGATCCTTGATTTGTGTTTTCGTATGTTTTACTAATAGATTCGACATGTCCTTTAGATCTGCGATTTAGACGGATTTTTTGGGTATTTTCTTAGATCTCCCTTCAATCCAAATGGCTCCTTCTAAATCCAAGGAGGACGAACTTGCAAAAATCTATGTTTCGATTTTTGTTACAAATTTCCCAGATTCCTTCTTGGCTAAAGATCTTTTCCACACTTGTAGAACATATGGTCACGTGGTGGACTCATTTATCCCAGTAAAAAAACTAAAGGAGGTAAAAGGTTCGGTTTCGTTCGTTTTATTAATGTTCTTAATGTCAATCGTTTGGTTCAAAATCTCTGCACAATTTGGGTAGACCGTCTTAAGATTCATGCTAACGTAGCTCGGTTTCAACGATCCCCTATTAATACCGTTAAGACCCAGGGTGTTAATGATAGACCCACCAATGCCAATGGTGTCAAAACCGGTCCAATGTAGGGGTTAGGACTCAGGGAACCTATGGTGGTTCAAACAATAATATTACGCACCGTTCCTTTGCTAATGTTGTTAATGGTGATGCTATTGTGGATTCTACCCCTAGCATTTTATTAGATGATGAATGTCTTAATCAACAAGACTTATCCCTCTCCCTGATTGGAAGGGTGAAAACATTCTCATCCCTCCCTAATCTACCCAACGTGTTTAATAATGAGGGTTTTGCTGATGTTTCCATTCGATTCATGGGAGAACAATGGGTCATGATGGTCTTTTCCAACAATGACACTAAAGAAGCGTTCTAGAACATTATTGGGATCAATTCCTGGTTCTCAGTGTTACAGGAAGCGACAACTGATTTCTTCACAGCCGGGAGAATTGCCTGGTTAGACATTGATGGGTTCCCATTTAAACTTTGGTCAAATGCCACTTTCAAAAGGATTGCAAATAAATGGGGAGATAGATTAGACATTGATGATCAAGAAAACTCTTGTTATCACACCAAGAGACTTTACATCATGACCAAGTTAAAATCTAATATCTTTGAAAGTTTCAAAGTCATCTTTCGTGGAAAAATATATTGGATCAGGGCTAAAGAAGTCCCCGGCTGGGTCCCTGATTTCACGTACGAGTCAGACGATGAAAGCTCCATTAATGATGAGGTTCTAGTTCAGAATAGCGACATTCCAGTTGAAAGAGAGGGTGGTGAGCAATGTGAACCAGATACTGTCGCCGAAACAGTCTTTGATAAGCTAGAGTAACCGAACAAGGTTCAATCTGAAGATCCTTTCGACCTATATAATCTCCTTGAAAAGGAGAAACAACAACCTCAAGTTACGGAAACTGGAAGCAGTAGTCGTCCTTTTCCTCTAGGTTACACTCCCCCCGTGCAAGACGGTTTACAGGATGCTAATCATATTGAGAAAGTTGAAGAGAACAATACCACACAGAAAGTGGTTGTAGATGCTGAGGACAATGGGTCTGCTGACATTCTGAATGTTAACTCCTCCAAGTCTCGACGTTCGGTTAATTTTAAAACCGCTAGTGTTCCAATAACAGGTGGTTCGTTTTTGGAAAGCCTAGAAGACCTAATCAAAGTAGGCCAAACTATAGGGTTTAAAATGGATGAGTGTGAGAACGACATCATGAAGATTATAGCATCACAAGGAGAGGATACGGTTAATAAATGAATTTTTTTACACTTAACATCCAAGGCCTTGCTTCAAAGGCAAAAAGAGATTGGATTCGGGAGTTATGTAATAAACATGGAGTTAACGTTCTTGCTTTATGAAAGTCCCAAAATACAACAATTGTTGAAACTAAGACACGAAAACAATAACACACAATAGATATACTTTTCAAACGAGTAATCCTTTATTAACTATTATCAACAAAGTATTACAAAGTGTTATGAATACACCTGTTGAATAACAACAAGAAATGAACCCTAGAACAAGTAAACTTGATTCGAGACTCAAGTTTACAAGTGAACCAACGAGTCGCTGATGGACAGCTGAGGCCTCAGTGGTTCAAGTGGGAGAAAGAACTTAGATAAAGATTCCAAGCACAAGGGTTGAATCTTAACTTCTTTCTCATCCCCTATTTATAGTGGTACGAGGTTGTATCCTTAGTGGGGGTAGTTGATACGTGTCATCTTCTGAATGGAAGAGTACAACGTATTAAATGCATGTCCAAATCGAGACATGCCTTTAACTACTTTAGGTAAACAGTTCTGCCAACTGTTCACCTTTGTCCCACTAGGTCGTACTAGGCATTGACTTTGAATCTCTTGTTTTGTCCCGCTCAAAACACTTGTAAGATTCTCCCGCCTAAACTATAAGGGGTTGGATAAGCTTTGCTTGATCCAAGTCTCTAGGGTTCTTAAGTGATCTCTGAGTGTTGTCAACTCAGAGATCCTTGAACACCAGTGCATTCCTTTGACATCCCAGCTATCCATAATCGCTGGTGAGTCTGACTTCAGATTGTCTTCGACTTCTCTGACGTTGTCTTTGACTTGAATGATCCTGGTGTGCCAGCTGAGGCTTTGCCTTCCACTGGTCTAGTCTCTGTCGCTGGTCCTCTCAGCGACCTTTCAACACTTAGTCTAATTTAAACAAATCTAGACAGGGCCATAGTTAAAACTTTCATTGGCCCAACACTTTACATGAAACAAAAATGGAAAAAATGGAGGTCTTCATGGTCAAATCTTGTTGGGGTAATTTTGGGTTTGACTTTGTCCATAGTGATTCTGTTGGGAACTCGGACGGGATCCTTTGTGCATGGAATCCGAACTACTTCATTAAAAAAGACTCTACTTCCTAAGATTATTTTGTTATGGTAGAAGGAATCTGTCTTCAGTCCAACACTCACATTCTTCTTGTAGTTGTATATGCTCCCAATGATAACCGTGAGAGACGTATGTTGTGGGATCACTTACGTACTGTTGTCAATCATTGGTAAGGGAACGTTCTTATGATGGGAGACTTTAACGAAGTTCGCCTTCAATCGGAGAGATTTGGTTCCACTTTTTATGCTAAGGATGTTGATTTATGCAACTCTTTCATTCTCAACTCCGGGATGCACGAAATTCCCTTAGGTGGCTGCAATTTCACTTGGTGTCATAAATCCGCCCAAAAAATGAGTAAACTAGATCGGTTTCTTATTTCAGAAAACCTGTGGATCTCGAAGCCTAACTTCAATGCTATAACGTTGTATCTCCTTCATTCCGATCACTGCCCTATCTTACTCCGAGAGTGTACTAACGATTATGGCCCATCTCCTTTTCTCTATTATCATCATTGGATTAATATGGATGGTTTCAGGGAATTAGTCGAGAATACATGGCGTTCAGCTACTGGCGATAACTCAAATGACATGCGTAACCTTGTTAGTAAGCTGAAATTCCTCAAAAATAAAATCAAAGAATGGAACGCCAATCAGAAGGGTAGGACATCCGATGACCTTAATCATCTGCATAAAGATCTCTGCTTAAAAGATAAGGAAATTGATATTGGTAATGGTTCTGATGATATCGTCGTTAAAAGGATGGAGATTATTAACTCCACTCTATTAATAGTAATCGTGCTACAGAAGCTCTCCAAAAAGCTAAGTTAAAATGGTCTATTGAGGGGGATGAGAATTCTCGATTCTTTCATGGATTAATCAATAAACGACGTAAACAAATGAGTATAAGGGGCATTTTGAAAGACGGCATATGGATTGATCAACCATCATTGGTAAAAGAAGAATTTCTGAATCACTTCAGGAACAGATTTGCAAAGCCGGTGGACCGTTGCCTTTCTCTTGATATCGACTTTCCTACCTCTCTAACTCATGAACAACAATCTGACCTTGAATTAGAGATCACCAGGAGGGAGCTCAAGGTAGCAGTTTGGGATTGTGGTATTGACAAATCCCCCGGACCAGATGGATTTACATTCGGTTTTTACAGACAGTTCTGGGATCTTATAGAAGAAGACGTGTTCAGGGCCGTCAACTATTTTTTTGTTAGCGGAGTTTTTCCCCGGGTTGTAACTCCTCATTCATCGCTCTTATTCCTATAATTCCTAATACTAATTCGGTTAGTGACGTTCGACCAATTAGCCTTATAGGTAGTCTTTACAAGATCATCACTAAAATATTATCCAATTGCCTTGTACATGTCATTGACTCCCTCATTCTTGAAGTCCAATCAGCATTTGTTACTGGAAGACTAATCATGGACGGCCCATTCATCCTAAATGAGATCATGCAATGGTGCTCGTCAAAGAATAAACAAGCCTGAATTTTTAAGGTAGACATTGAACACTTAGTCTAATTTAAACAAATCTAGACAGGGCCATAGTTAAAACTTTCATTGGCCCAACAATCTCCCCCTATTTGTTTATAAATTATACTAAGTCTAAAATTATTGTAAGTGAGTACACAGCTTCTTCTTACACATAATTTAACAAACATACCTCAAAGTTTTATTAAACAGAATGAACCTAGTCTATTACAATAGCACCCTAAGGTGAAAACATAAACAAAAATAAATAGGTTCTTCAGCGATCAAGACCTTGATCACAGATTCTCTGGGCTTCGACTTTGTCACTCCTAGAGTTAATGACAAGTTCAATTTCAAAATCGAACTCATCAGCTTCTTTGCAATTCCTTAGGATGCCCTGCTTGAGTCTGATTAGCTGAATGGTTGATGCCAGAGGTAGCTCATTCAAACGCTGAAAAGCATAATCACAGTTACCATTCATAAATACCATACCTACCTCTGGCTCAGTGTAAACTTGGCCTTCTATGGGTTTGGTGATTTCCTTGGGAAGGACCAAGTTTCTGAGCATCCCATCGACCACTACATCTTCAGTGACCAACCTTTCAGTCAGAGGCCCCATTGGTGTTTTCCTTTTTCTTTGCACCTGAGAAGATGATTGAGAGGAAAGCTGTGGAGGTAGGGGTACCTTCAGCTTCTTTGCAGTATCTCTTACCCAATTGAGTTTTGCTTGAATGTTTTTCATCATTTGGGCAGGACCAGGCCCAGTCTTCTTTTGGGCAAGAGATAGTATTTCCAACCACTCAGAGAGGCTCAGATCTCTGAGTTTGAAGTCGCTGGAGACTTTATAATTCTGCATGTCATTTTCCCTATAAATAGTCATTACCACCTTTTTGTCTTTGTTGGTGAAGCATGTGTACTTGGTGATACGACCGGGTTCAGATCTCTGGTTGACCAGTCTTTGATATTCTGTTAGGAGGTTGTTCCTCTTAACCTCCAGTTCCTTGAGTTTAGCTAGTTGAGCTTTCTTAGCAGAGGGAGAGAGCTTGTCCAGAGCTTCTTTGCTCCTTAGTTCAGCAGCCCTGATATTTGCTAACCTTTGATGTTCAAGGATTTGGGCTTTAGCTTGCTCTGGGGTGAGTGGTGGTTCATCAGCGCTTTTGAATTTGTTGAGGTCAGAGTTTTTGGAGGGTTTGGCTGTGGATCCACCTTCAGCTTGAAGGGAGTGTAAGGTTATTTCTGGTTGCTCAACAGCAATTCCTTTTCCCTTATCTTTCGCAGTTTCAGCAGCGGATTTGAAAGATCTCAGTGGTTTGGGTGTTGGAATTTCAGCTGTGAGTTCATCTTCTTCAGAGGAGGAGGCAGAATTCTCCCCCTCAGGCATAGCCCCAGCAGGTGTTGTGCCTGAACCTGCCTTATTAAAGCGAAGGAACTCATTGTGAACAAATATGCAAATTTCCTTAAGTTCACCTTGGAGAAGTTCCTGAAGAAGACGTCTTGAGGGTTCAGCAGCCTGAGCTATAGCTGCAACATTTGCCTTTACCGCTGAGGTTAGAACAGATGGTATGTACGTCTGAAGACTCTGGCTGATTAGGTCAGGTAGTTGTGCCTTCAGAGCGTTGTTTAGCAGCTGCGGAAGCATTGCGGTCATGGAGGACTCCACTGATGAAGTTAGTGATGTTTCTAAGTTTGTAGTAAGCTCTTCAGCAGCATGAGTCAGGGTCTGGATTTCAGAGAGAAGAGCTTCGTTTGTGACTTTGGGTTTAGTGATGCTGATATCCCCTCTCTTTTCCCATAAAGCTTCAGCAGCCAGTTCCTGTACATCTTTCATTCGAGGGACTTGTGCTGACTTGCGTGAGAGTAGGTATTCCAGGTGTTGCTTAGCCCCCAGCTCCATGACACTTGGCAAGGTGGGAAATGGAACAGGTGTAGGGGAGCTAAGTCTCTGTTCCCATAGCCTTTTGGCAGCTAGTTCTTGAACATTAGGAAGGGAGGGGACAGAGACCGGTGTCAGCTCAATGGAGGACAGGTTGTAGTCATCAGTGCTCATTTCCTCAAAGTCAGAGGTGAAGGGGCCTTCCTCTATAATAAGAACTTCATCATCAGGCAGAGATTCAAAGTCTGAGAGGGCATCAAGATCAATTGTGGCACCTTCAGCGGAATTGTCATCAGCAATCAAGTAATCATCATTGTTAAGTTGTTCCTGATGAAGATTGTGAGCCTGTGATAAGAGTTATTAGTAACCAGTTGTGAAAAATAATGCAGTTATAGATCGCCAGTCGCTGCCCCTAGGAAAGCTGGGTGTGATTATCCAGCCCCCCCTAAGGATTTCTCCTTGGGACTCTTTTAAGTGTGAAATAGGTATGTTAAGGATCGCCATTCGCTGCCCCTAGGATAGCTGGGTGTGATTATCCAGCTCCCCCTGAAGGATTGCTCCTTGGGACTCTTTTAATGTGAAATAAAAGTGTTGAAGGATCGCCATTCGCTGCCCCTAGGATAGCTGGGTGTGATTATCCAGCTCCCCCTGAAGGATTTCTCCTTGGGACTCTTTTATTTGTGAAACATGATATGGGAATGGTCGCCTTTCTCTGCCCCTGGGATAGCTGGGTGTGATTATCCAGCTCCCCCTGAGGGATTACTCCCTGGGACTCTTTTGATTATGAATTAATATGAGGGTGATGGTCGCCTTTTATCGCTTCCCCTAGAAAGACTGAGGGTGATGATTCAGCCTTTCCAAAAGAATAAATTCTTTGGGACTCTTTTATTAATGATGGGGACCCAGAGTCAGTGAGAAGTGCAGAGACTCTGGGTCGGGACTTATATGTGCTCAGGTTGTTGTTTGCCAAGAGCACAGTCCAGAGGTTGAAGGATCATCGGGGTGCGTTAGAAGCACAAGTGAATCATTTCCTAGTGAAGACAGAGTGTACAGAGAGTCCTAAAGGTCTAGGTGCTGACACAGACACGCTAAGAGTTGAGGCAAACTCTAAAATACATCACTCTCTCCTACAGATAATGAGAGTGAATGTATGTGGACCTCTGAGAGGAAAAATAAAGGTCAGACTAATACTTGAGTGATATCAGCGTGGAGAGGGATCTTAGTTGTCTTCGCTGACATGGAGACACTAGACTCTGGTTGTTTGTCAGCAATGGGCTCTTCTACCACATCCACCAGAGAAGGGGATGGGTTCTTCTTCGTCTTTGTCTTCTTTGAAGGATTAACAGAAGAGGTTTCAGAGGAAAGGGGGATGTCTTTCCTCTTCTTCTTCTTTTCCTTAAGCACCTTGGGCTGAGAAGTAGATTGCACAGAGGTCTTGGACAGAGACTTATCAATCGTGCTTTCAGCATTCACCTCAGGTTGAGGGATCAAGGGCTCATCATCCTCAGCAAGTAGTCCAGCAACTTTCATCATATGCCTGGTAAGAGGCACTTCATCTTCAGTTGGAGCTTTCAGTGATGCAGCGGTGATATGATGAGAGGGAAAGGAGCGTAGAGTGTCATCAGTGTATAAGTCACCAAGAATATTTTCCAAGACAAGAGAGAGATATCTGGTGTAGCAGATGGTGGCCCCACGGTTCTTCTTCCCTTTGTTTTCCAACTTAGCAATGAGATCGGTGTAAAGAATGTGAGCGATCCCTATGTCCAAACCCCAGATTAAGTTGTAGGCAATGGCCAGTTGGGAGCCATTCAGTTGGTCGTGAGAGCCAGTGTTCCCTCCCAGACATTTGACAATGTACAGCATCAGCGTTCTCCATGTGGGAGAGAAGTAATTGACCTTAATGAGGGATTTGCTTTGGAAGCCAGCAGCAGTGAAAGGATTTTCCTGATCATCATGAGGCTGAAGGGTGGCCAGAGCTTTTCTCACTGTGGCACTGGTGGGTAAAGCTGATATATTGTTGTTGTAAGGGAGTCCAATGGCTGTGGCAAAGGTTGTGAAATCAAAGGTGAGAGGTTGAGGATGGGTGGAAAGGTTGAAGGTGATTTGGGAAGAGGATGGATCGACTTCAGCGCTGTACCAGAACTCTCGAAGGTATTGATAGTAACAAGTGGAGGGTTCCTTGGTGATAGCTTCGCCAATGGTGGAGTTCTTGAGGAATTGGAACAACGGATGGTAGAGTGGGTTGTTGTGTTCGAGAAGGG
Source organism: Glebionis coronaria (assembly GCA_025667525.1). NCBI lineage: Eukaryota > Viridiplantae > Streptophyta > Magnoliopsida > Asterales > Asteraceae > Glebionis > Glebionis coronaria. The sequence goes on from CM046877.1 coordinate 622,889,793, forward strand.
CCACACAGTTATTTAAAGCAATCTTGCCATCTGAGATCTCGAAATCAACGTTTGTGGCGGCTTGTACAACGAAGGTTTGGTTTGGTGAAGAAGACGCCATTGTTGTGAGTTTGAAGGTGGTGAGAGAATGGAGAAGATGAGAAGGAATGTGTGAGAGAAGATTTTCAAAGTGACAAAAAATAATTTTGGGTCAAGGGTTTTGAAAGGTTTAGCCGTTTTCCAATAAGAGCATTAAATGCAAAGATTAACCTTTTTCAGAAACTTGTGGGTCCCCTTGACCTTTCATGGTATACTTGTCCCCTTGGAAAGCGGGAAAGTTGGTGACATAAAGAGATAATCATTTGAATTTAATATCTGATTAAAAACATTCCCATTGAAATGTAACTACCTCGTTACATTCAATTCCCTTAAATGCCCAGAGACAGCGGTCAACAACAGATTTACTTCCCAATATTGAGCATTCCCAGCTCAGCGACCAGCCTAGTAAAGCTTGGCTCAGCCAGCGGCTTGGTGAAAATGTCAGCGAGCTGGTACTCAGTGGGTATGAAATGTAGCTCAATATCACCTTTTAGAATATGGTCTCTGATAAAGTGATACCTGATGTCAATATGTTTGGTTCTGGAATGAAGTACCGGATTATTGGAGATGGCTATGGCACTGGTGTTGTCACAGAATATAGGAACCTGCTCATAGTTAATTCCATAGTCAGCCAGCTGACTTTTCATCCAGAGAACTTGTGCACAGCAACCAGCGGCCGCAACATATTCAGCCTCAGCTGATGACATAGCCACAGAGTTTTGCTTCTTAGCACTCCAGCATACCAACTTTCCTCCAAGGATTTGACAGCTACCAGAGGTGCTTTTTCTGTCAAGGCAGCACCCAGCGTAATCTGAGTCGGAGTAAGCTTTGAGGTCGAAGCCTGAACCATTTGGGTACCAGAGACCCAATGAGGGAGATCCTTTCAAGTACCTGAAAATTCTTTTGACAGCTACAAGGTGGGATTCCTTAGGGTTAGCTTGGTACCTAGCACAGAGACAAGTGGAGAATTGTATGTCTGGTCTGCTTGCTGTGAGATACATCAGTGACCCAATCATGCCTCTATATAAGGTCTCATTAACAGAGACCCCTGAGTCATCAGCTCCCAAATTGTTGGGAGGAAGCATGGGGCATTTCACTGATGCACAATCAGACAGATCATACTTCTTGAGCAAATCTCTAACATACTTTTCTTGACAAATAGAAATTCCTTTTGAATTTTGTTTGATTTGAAAACCCAAGAAAAAGGTTAGTTCCCCCATCATGCTCATTTCATATTTTTTGGTCATAAGTTTGGCAAATTGTTTGCTCAAGTTAACATTGGTTGAACCAAAAATTATGTCATCCACATAAATCTGTACTAATATGACGTCACCCTTGGACCTATAGGTGAACAAGGTTTGGTCAATGGTACCTCTGACAAATTTATTTTCAAGAAGGAATTTTGAGAGAGTTTCATACCAGGCTCTGGGCGCTTGTTTCAGCCCATAGAGTGCTTTGTGAAGTCTGCAGACATGATTTGGGAAGTCACTGTTTTCAAACCCTGGGGGTTGACCGACATATACTTCCTCTGCAAGTTTCCCATTGAGAAAGGCACTCTTCACATCCATCTGATAAACCATGAAACCCATATAAGCTGCAAAGGCTAGGAAGATTCTGATGGCTTCCAATCTGGCCACTGGTGCGAAGGTTTCATCATAATCAATTCCTTCAGATTGGTTATATCCCAGCACCACGAGCCTAGCCTTGTTTTTTACAATCATACCAGCTTCATCCCTTTTATTTCTGTAGACCCATTTTGTTCCAACCACTTGCTTACCAGCTGGAGCTTTAACCAGAGTCCACACCTTGTTTCTCTTGATCTGATTGAGTTCATCTTGCATGGCAACAACCCAGCCTTCATCAAGCAGAGCAGCAGCCACGTTCTTAGGTTCATCCTCAGAGAGAAAATTTGCAAACAGGCATTCATTTGCAGAGGCGGTTTCCAGAGTTTTTAATTTTCCTCTGGTGGTGACTCCCTCAGAGGGTTCTCCAAGAATATTAACTAGAAGAATATCTTGGTTCCTACTCCATTTGGATTGTGGAGCAGGACTCTCTGTGGGATCAGGAGTCACTTCAAGTTCAGGGAGTGATGGAGGTTCATCACATGTAATCTCTTCGTCCATGATCTCTTCATCTGATTGAATATCCAAAGTGACAGGATCAGCATTTTCTTCAGAGATTTGAGTAAGAGATTCAACACCAACAGTCTCTGGAGTGATGTCAGAGATGGAGTGAGGATCAAAAGCTTGAACATATGGGAGATCCTTGTGACGACTTTGAGATGATTCCTTGGGATTTGAGAAATCATCTTTGGGATAAGATTTAACTTCGTTGAAGTCAATGTCACAATCCTCTGAGTTGGTGTGTGTTATGACAGCGTCAGCTTCATTAAAGGTGACATGAATGGACTCTTCTAGTTCTTGCCTGCGAATATTGAATACTCTGAAAGATCTGGAGGTGGGAGAGTATCCAAGGAAGAATCCATCATCTGATTTTTCATCAAATTTACCCAGGTGATCTTTGTAATTGTGAATGAAAACAGGGCAACCAAAGACATGGAAGTATCTTACATCAGGGGCTCTCTTCCTATACACTTCATAAGCGGTCTTGCCATGTCTCTTCACAATAATGGATCTATTTTGTGTGTAACATGCTGTGTACACAGCCTCACCCCAGAATTGTTTAGGAAGTCTAGATTCGCTGAGCATCGTTCTGGCAGCTTCAATGAGTGTTCTGTTTCTTCTTTCAGCGACACCGTTTTGTTCAGGGGTTCCTGGGTTTGAGAAGTTCTGTGATATACCCTTTTCATCACAAAAGGCTTCCATGGCATGGTTTTTGAATTCTGTGCCATTGTCGCTTCTGATAGCCTTTACCCTGCAGTCATTGAGGTTTTCTATTTCTCTGATGAAGGACATGATTCTTTCAGCAACATCACTCTTTCTCTTAAGAAAGAATACCCATGTGTATCTGGAGAATTCATCTACAATTACCAAGGTGTATTTGTTGTGATTGAGGGATTGAGGTTTAACTGGTCCAAACAAGTCCATGTGAAGAAGATGAAGGCACTTGTTAATGGAGAATGATTGTTTTGTTTTGAATGAAGCCCTGTGATGCTTCCCTTTCTCGCAGGCTGAGCAGGGTCTGTCCTTGCTGAAGGTCAGAGAGGGAAGTCCAGCTACCAAGTCATTCTTTGCCAGTTTGTTGATGTTTTTGAAGTTGAGATGGGAGAGTCTCTTATGCCAGAGCCAGTTTTCGCTATCAGATGCTTTGGCAAAGAGACAGGTGTTCTCTCCTTCAGGGGATGATGTCATGTCAATGACATAAACATCCCTTCTTCTGGGTGCAATTAGAACGACATCATTGTTCTGATTGAAGATAGTTCCTTGGGTCTTAGAGAACAGAACCTTGAACCCAGCATCGCAGAGTTGACTAATGCTGATTAGGTTGTGCTTCAAACCATTTACATAAGCGACCCTTGTGAAGGTTAATCCATTGCAATCCACTGAGCCATATCCTTCAGTGGCCCCTGAGGAGTCATCCCCAAAGACTACTTTTGGACCAGGCTCCTTCTTATATCTATGCAGATATTGTTTAATTCCTGTCATGTGTCTGGAGCACCCGCTATCCAAATACCAAACAGATTTCTTTAGGTATGCCTGCATAGATATAACAAACCAGATTAGTTTCTATGATGAACCCACTTTCCAGTGGGTCCATGCTGTCGCTGACTGGCGACATTGGGTCTTCTGGGCCTTTCTCCCCCTCTTTGGTTGCAATCCCTGGTTTCATGTCGCATTCTGCCACAGATGTCACAACCAGGGTAATGTTCACACTCATCAGAGTGGTGGTCATAGAAGCCACAATATTTGCAGGGAGGATTAGGCCTGTATCCCTGAGAACTTTCTCTGGATTTTGGTTGCTCAGGTCTTCTAGAGGGCCTGTGAGGGGTCTTAGATCTAAGCTGTGTTCGAGTTCTCTGAACAGCGATGATCTCCTCATGCTCTCTAGAAGAGTGTTCAGTGGACTCACATGTGATACACTTGGGTCTCTTGGAACAATCATCTGAGGAATGATTTTTGAACCCACAGTGTTTGCAAGGCCTGAATAGCGTTCTCCCCTTAGAGCTGCTGGAGCTTTCACCAAGGGAGTTAACAGAAGGACTGTTATCCTTGGGGTTGATTTTTTCTTTCAACCCTTTTACCTCTTCCATCAGGGTGAGGAGAAGTTTCTTGGTGGGAGATAACTCTTCGGGGGAAGAAGTGGGTATGTCAGTGTTTTTGGCCACATAAACCTTTTTGTGTGCTTTATCAGCAACTTTGGAAGTGAGGTTCCCAGAGGTTTTGAGAACTGGTTTTGGGCCAAGCAAGGAATCTGATGGGTTAGCACCAGCAAGCTTGGGAGTAGCTGATGCGTCAGATTCTTTGTCAGAGTCCTTCTCAACCACAGAGGTGGAGTGAGGAGAAGTGACTTCTGATGGGACAAATTTAACACTGGGCACAGGAATGTGGTTTTTGAACCTACCCTTACCCCCTATGGCTTGAACCACATTACCTGGAATGGTTTCAGCAACTATTTCTTCCACAGTGGACTGGCCAAGGTTCCATTTTTTAATGGTTTTTCTCAAATCAGCGTTTTCATCAGTCAAAGATTCATTTTTAATGGACAACTTGTTGACCTCATTTTGAAGTTGATTAGCCATGTTCACAAAAGGTTTAAGATTAGCTAGTTCAGATTGACAAAGATTCAGTTCTGTTTTAAGATTTAGAAACTTATTTAACAGATTTTTTCTTTGTTCTTCAACAAAATGGAGGTCAACAAAAGTATAGTCACTGACATGGTCTCTGTCAGGACCTTCAGGCATAGAAAGTAATCTTTGTACCTTTTTCATGGTGATATCCACCCATTGGCCTGATCTTGCCTCACTTTTACCGATTGCTGGTTCTTCATCAGCAACAGCCATGAAGGCTCTGACGGTAGTGGTTCCTTCATCCTCAGAGGTGAGGGGTTCATCATCCCAGTCAAAAGAAGCAGCTATCAGACCTTTTTCAGTCTTTTTGTTATCTTTCTTCTTGGCTGCATCATCAGCTTTCTGGTTGAGTTTGATGAGCTCAGCTTTCAAGGCCTTGTATTTTACCTTGTAGTCTTTTTTACCCTCAGAGTCACTGAGAGAGGATTGCTTGAAAGGTGAGGAAGAGAACTTCTTTTTGCTGTTGGTTTTGCTGGATGATGGAAAGCTGGGAGAAGATGTCTTGTTTGACCAGCAGTCCTTTTGGAAATGACCAGCCTTTCCACAAGTGTAACATAACACTTTGGATTTGTCAATCTTGGCAGCACCAACTCTCCCAGATCTTTTGTAGTATCTCTTCTGGTCAGCTAAAAGGGCTCTGTCATGGAATTCAGCATGCAATTCATCAAGGAATTCTTGACTGCTTCTTGTGTCTTCTTCCACGTCAGAGTCACTATCCTGAAAGGAGTGGTTAGCAACAAGAGCTTTTGACCCAGATATAGGAGAAGTAAACCTATCAGTCTCTGATTTGTAAATAGAGTCAATCAGTCCTTCTTCATAATTGAATCTGCCAAAAAGTTGAGCAAGAGTATCATTTTTTATGGCATTATTTGCTCTCAGGGTTTGGTTAAGACTAAGCCATTTCCTAGGCAGACTATTGACAAATGTGGCATTAACCTCAGCCTTGGGTAGAACAACACCATTGTTACCTAAATCATTCAGCAAGATCTTAAGTCTAGTGTAAGTTTGAGAAACAGTCTCAGTTTCTAGGGCTTTAAAGGCGTTAAACTTAAGTCTTAATGCTTGGATTTTGGTCTCTTTGGTCTCTTCTGGTCCTTCATACCCTAGAACCAACTCAGTCCACATTTCTTGTGCGGTATTGCATTTGATAATGGACTTCATGATGTTCTTGGGTAGGCAAGAGACTATGATACTCTTAAGTCTCTTGTCCTGGTTGGCCAAACGTCTATCAGCTGGAGACCATTGCTTAACAGGTTTCTTAATGGGTCTTTCTGGTGTAGAGGTAATAGCCAGTGGTACGTAAGGACCATTTTCTAAGATTTCAAACAAGAAGGGTTCTAAGCCATCTAAGTATATAAGAAATTCACTTTTCCAACTTGAGAAATCTTCTTCATCAAACGCTGGCACATTAGACACATGTGACCCTCCACGATTATCAAGAAGCTGTGGAAGATCATCCTCATTCACACCAGTGCTTACAACAGGTGTAGGCATGGTAGTGGATGTGGTGGCTGGCGCGTTTGTGGAGGTATTTGCTTGGTTTGATTGACCAAATGGTGGTGGGATGGGTGGCATAGTTTCAGTCATATTTGGATCTTGATTTTAAAAACAAGAACGGTTTTTAGAAAAGTTTTATAAATCAAACCGCTCTGATACCAATTGAAAGTCCCAAAATACAACAATTGTTGAAACTAAGACACAAAAACAATAACACACAATAGATATACTTTTCAAACGAGTAATCCTTTATTAACTATTATCAACAAAGTATTACAAAGTGTTATGAATACACCTGTTGAATAACAACAAGAAATGAACCCTAGAACAAGTAAACTTGATTCGAGACTCAAGTTTACAAGTGAACCAACGAGTTGCTGATGGACAGCTGAGGCCTCAGTGGTTCAAGTGGGAGAAAGAACTTAGATAAAGATTCCAAGCACAAGGGTTGAATCTTAACTTCTTTCTCATCCCCTATTTATAGTGGTACGAGGTTGTATCCTTAGTGGGGGTAGTTGATACGTGTCATCTTCTGAATGGAAGAGTACAACGTATTAAATGCATGTCCAAATCGAGACATGCCTTTAACTACTTTAGGTAAACAGTTCTGCCAACTGTTCACCTTTGTCCCACTAGGTCGTACTAGGCATTGACTTTGAATCTCTTGTTTTGTCCCGCTCAAAACACTTGTAAGATTCTCCCGCCTAAACTATAAGGGGTTGGATAAGCTTTGCTTGATCCAAGTCTCTAGGGTTCTTAAGTGATCTCTGAGTGTTGTCAACTCAGAGATCCTTGAACACCAGTGCATTCCTTTGACATCCCAGCTATCCATAATCGCTGGTGAGTCTGACTTCAGATTGTCTTCGACTTCTCTGACGTTGTCTTTGACTTGAATGATCCTGGTGTGCCAGCTGAGGCTTTGCCTTCCACTGGTCTAGTCTCTGTCGCTGGTCCTCTCAGCGACCTTTCAACACTTAGTCTAATTTAAACAAATCTAGACAGGGCCATAGTTAAAACTTTCATTGGCCCAACACTTTACATGAAACAAAAATGGAAAAAATGGAGGTCTTCATGGTCAAATCTTGTTGGGGTAATTTTGGGTTTGACTTTGTCCATAGTGATTCTGTTGGGAACTCGGACGGGATCCTTTGTGCATGGAATCCGAACTACTTCATTAAAAAAGACTCTACTTCCTAAGATTATTTTGTTATGGTAGAAGGAATCTGTCTTCAGTCCAACACTCACATTCTTCTTGTAGTTGTATATGCTCCCAATGATAACCGTGAGAGACGTATGTTGTGGGATCACTTACGTACTGTTGTCAATCATTGGTAAGGGAACGTTCTTATGATGGGAGACTTTAACAAAGTTCGCCTTCAATCGGAGAGATTTGGTTCCACTTTTTATGCTAAGGATGCTGATTTATGCAACTCTTTCATTCTCAACTCCGGGATGCACGAAATTCCCTTAGGTGGCTGCAATTTCACTTGGTGTCATAAATCCGCCCAAAAAATGAGTAAACTGGATCGCTTTCTTATTTCAGAAAACCTGTGGATCTCGAAGCCTAACTTCAATGCTATAACGTTGTATCTCCTTCATTCCGATCACTGCCCTATCTTACTCCGAGAGTGTACTAACGATTATGGCCCATCTCCTTTTCTCTATTATCATCATTGGATTAATATGGATGGTTTCAGGGAATTAGTCGAGAATACATGGCGTTCAGCTACTGGCGATAACTCAAATGACATGCGTAACCTTGTTAGTAAGCTGAAATTCCTCAAAAATAAAATCAAAGAATGGAACGCCAATCAGAAGGGTAGGACATCCGATGACCTTAATCATCTGCATAAAGATCTCTGCTTAAAAGATAAGGAAATTGATATTGGTAATGGTTCTGATGATATCGTCGTTAAAAGGATGGAGATTATTAACTCCACTCTATTAATAGTAATCGTGCTACAGAAGCTCTCCAAAAAGCTAAGTTAAAATGGTCTATTGAGGGGGATGAGAATTCTCGATTCTTTCATGGATTGATCAATAAACGACGTAAACAAATGAGTATAAGGGGCATTTTGAAAGACGGCATATGGATTGATCAACCATCATTGGTAAAAGAAGAATTTCTGAATCACTTCAGGAACAGATTTGCAAAGCCGGTGGACCGTTGCCTTTCTCTTGATATCGACTTTCCTACCTCTCTAACTCATGAACAACAATCTGACCTTGAATTAGAGATCACCAGGAGGGAGCTCAAGGTAGCAGTTTGGGATTGTGGTATTGACAAATCCCCCGGACCAGATGGATTTACATTCGGTTTTTACAGACAGTTCTGGGATCTTATAGAAGAAGACGTGTTCAGGGCCGTCAACTATTTTTTTGTTAGCGGAGTTTTTTCCCCGGGTTGTAACTCCTCATTCATCGCTCTTATTCCTATAATTCCTAATACTAATTCGGTTAGTGACGTTCGACCAATTAGCCTTATAGGTAGTCTTTACAAGATCATCACTAAAATATTATCCAATTGCCTTGTACATGTCATTGACTCCCTCATTCTTGAAGTCCAATCAGCATTTGTTACTGGAAGACTAATCATGGACGGCCCATTCATCCTAAATGAGATCATGCAATGGTGCTCGTCAAAGAATAAACAAGCCTGAATTTTTAAGGTAGACATTGAAAAAGCTTTCGATTCGGTGAGGTGGGATTTTTTGTATCAAGATTTAGCGAAATTTGGCTTCGGGGACAGATGGTGCAGGTGGATCCAAAGTTGCCTTAACTCATCGAAAGGGTCCATTCTAGTAAACGGCAGCCTCACATCGGAATTTCAATTCTACAAAGGCTTGAAGCAAGGTGATTCTCTCTCGCCTTTCTTGTTCATTCTCGTTATGGAAACTTTACACATCTTTTTCCAGCGAGTTGTGGAGGCAGGTATATTTACTGGTCTTAAATTCAGTAACTCATTGACCATTTCTGATCTTTTTTCGCTGGTGATGCTGTCTTCATTGGTAAGTGGAATGACAATAATATTCGTACCATTATCAATGTTCTGGAGTGTTTCCATCGGGCTTCTGGTTTAAAGATCAATCTGAGCAAAAGTAAACTCCTCGGGGTCCATGTAAGTAAAGATAAGATCACTCAGGCTGCATTCAAACTTGGGTGCAAGGTTTTAAGAGCTCCCTTTAAATATTTGGGCACTCAGGTTGGAGGCAGCATGCATAGGGTCAACGTTTGGCAAGATATGACTGATAAAGTTAAATGTCGCCTATCCAAATGGAAGATGAATACCCTTTCTATTGGTGGAAGACTTACCTTATTGAAATCGGTAATGACTTCTATCCCTATTTTTCATATGTCACTCTAAAGTTCCCATACAGGTTCTTAAGGAAGTTGAAACTCTTAGAAGAGAGTTTTTTCACGGTCACACTCATAAAAGAAAAAAAGCAAGTTGGATCAAATGGAGTTCGGTTGTTACTGCTAAAGAGGATGGAGGTCTCGGCGTGCCAAGCCTATATGCTTTAAACCGGGCTCTTATGTTAAAATGGGTTTGGAGATTTATTGTTCACAAAAATTCCTTATGGGCGCGTCTAATCCGTGCTATATATAGTGATGACGGAACCCTTTACTCTACCCCGCTGAAAGGTAAGCGCACCTGCTGGCTAAGCATCGTGAACGAATGCAAAATCCTTAAAGACCAGGGCATTAATTTTTTTGAGTTTCTGAACCTAAAAGTGGGAGACGGCAACTTAACAAGTTTTTGGAGATGAGTGGTGTGATCTTGGGGTTTTGAAGCACAAATTCCCTCGCATCTTTGCTCTAGACACTCTCGAAGAGGTTAGTGTTCGTTCTAAAATTGAAGCTGCTTGTTTGTCTCACTCTTTTCGTTGACAGGCTCGGGGAGGTGTCGAACAAACCCAACTCGCTGATCTCACTACGTCCATGGCAAATATCAGTTTTGTTCCTCAGCAGGATAGACATATATGGACCTTAGAAAAGGACGAGAAGTATTCTGTGGTTTCTCTTAGGAAAATCATAGATAAACAACGATCGACACAAGTGTCGTCTAAGACGAGATGGTTAAACTGCATACCTTTAAAGGTAAACATTCTTGCATGGAAAATCAAACTTGATGGTTTACCGTCCAGGTTTAATCTTTCAAGACGAGGCATCGACATTAATTCTATTGCGTGCCCTTTATGTGACGAGGGTGTGGAGACTACTACACATTTGTTCTTCAGCTGTAACTTAGCTACTCAGCTTTATGACAAAGTTTCGAGATGGTGGCATATTCCATGTGTTGATTTCAACTCCTACAATGATTGGTGGACCTGGATAGTTTCGATTCATCTACCGGCCAAACTTAAAGAAGTGTTAGAAGGCGTATTCTATACTATGTGGTGGATGCTCTGGAATTTCCGCAACAAGACACTATTTGAGAACAGCAAACCTTCAAAGGCGATTCTTTTTTATAATATTGTTTATGTTTCTTTTATTTGGTGTAAAAATAGATGTAAACCGTCATTCAATTGAAATGACTGGTTGAAAAACCCACACCTTATGGTTTTGTAATTCTAGCTTCTTACTAGTGTTTTTAATAATATCGCCGTTCAAAAAAAAAGTTATTTACCATGAACCATACTCTTTGAACCAATATCTCTTGAATTTATAATTATGATTCATGTACCTATCATCGATAAGAGACGAGGAATATGCAAGAACTATAACATTACAATTTGCAGGTTTTAGATAAAGCAAACTCCTTATTTGTTTATTTCTCGATAAATTGGAACCTCAAATCTAGCCTAATACATTTGGTTACAAGCTTATCCAAACACCGCAATAGAATTTTTAAGCTTATAACCTGAAATAACCAAAAAATTCTATTGCGGTGTTTGGATAAGCTTGTAACCTCGTGCTTTTAAGCTAAGTAAGTCTATAAAATTTCTTTCGCCTTCTTTTACAATAAGTAATCCAAACACTAAACGTAACCTTTTATAAGCGTATTCATCATAAACCACAACCACTTATTGGATATAAGCTTAAGCGCAATAATCAAGCTTAAACAAGGACTCGCTACCTAGTACTTTCTAAGGTTATGTGCTGATAGAAGCAACCGTAAACACAATGTAACATAATTTTTTCACTAAATCTATATAATGAAAAAATATAGGCTAATATGTTACATCCTAGACGTGGGGCTTTATGCTCTTTAGAACACAAGATCCGTTAAATCTCGGGCTAGTGTTCCTGTCTTGATCTTTGTTTCCTTTCGAATTGGCGCGCCGTTCAGAGTTTTTTCGGGTCGACTCGTCCGGATATATGGCCTTTCGGACATATACACAAACACTGTGCCAACAATTTATTTGTATCTTAATTATATTTATCGGGTCTAGCAACCGTTTAAACTACTTGACGAGTAATCGTGCATAGCAACGGGATTTAAAGTGTACAAGTTATAAACAATAGTTAATAAAAGTTTGAGAATTTGGGGATTAAATAAAATGTTTTGAAACCTGGTTCGACGCGACCGGTTCAAACAATTAAACTGGTTCTGCTTGATAAAACCGTTCAAATTAAACCATCTTTTATATTTTGAAACCCAGTTAGACTCGTCGTATTTGAAGTGACCCGGGATAACCCATTATATAAAATAAAAAAAATAAAAAACTGTGTGGAAGACCGTGTTGACTTGTTGGTCAAACGGTTAATCCGATAACACGACCCATTGACCCGATTGTGTAACCAGTGACTTGTGATTGAAATGGGGAGTATTAAATAAATAAATGTAGAAAATGTTTTGACTAGATGGTACATACCTTAAATAGTTTATTGTATTTGAATGATTCAATAGTTTCCATTAGATTACGTTTTGCTATAGATAGTTCGTGATGCATTTCATTTCACAACATATTATTACTTACTTATTTCGTCTCAAATTCTTTTTTTCCTTTTTGGATGTTATAATTTAATTGTTTATTATATTATTTGTATTTGAAAGTACTATTACAAATTAAAAAAAAAATTAATGCATTAATTAATGGAAAAAAATATCATTATATTAAAAGGTAAGAAAAAGAAGTCATTATACACTTCTTTAAAACTGTATATGCTTTTTTGGAAAGCAATAATTCTAAAACGGAAAGTGTAATATTTCTGTGCTGGGAAACAGGCTAATCTAAAACTTGCTTTTGTAGGTTGGTGATCCATGGAATGACCATGACTGCTGGGAACGGCCAGAGGACATGGACACAGCTAGGACCGTATACACAGTGCATGAACCAAATGCTGCCTCAGATGTTGCTGGAGAGATGGCAGCAGCTCTAGCCGCTTCATCTATTGCATTCAGGCCGTCAGATCCCCAATATGCAGACAAGCTCTTAAAGACAGCCACAAGAGTTTTTCGTTATGCAGATACTTATAGGGGGGCTTACAGTGATAACGAAGACATTAGGGGTGGTGTTTGTCCATTTTACTGTGATTATAACGGATATCAGGCAAGCATATCGCTATATATACAGTATATAATCTCGTGTAGTTAGTGCTCAATTTATAAGTTAAATATATGTATCTTGGCAGGATGAATTATTATGGGGAGCCGCTTGGTTACGACGAGCATGGAATTCAATAAGTAAATCACGTAGTGATCACTATTTGGATTATATACAACAACACGGTAAAGAATTTGGTGCTGCTAATAATTTTTACGAGTTTGGTTGGGATGATAAGCATGCTGGCCTCAATGTTCTTGTTTCCCAGGTATAGTAAATGAAATAGTTCATTTTTTCTGTTGAAATTTTTGTAACGAACTATCTTTGATTCTGATTTTCAGGATGTTTTGGAAGAAAATTTTTCTGCTTTTGAATCTTACAAAGTTAACGCAGATAGCTTCATATGCGCATTAGTGCCAAACTCGTCTTACCCTCACATTAAGTACACTCCAGGAGGCCTAATATATGGTCAAGGTGGATGCAACTTGCAGTATACTACTTCAATCACATATATCATGTTAGTTTACGCCAAGTACCTAGAACAGTCATCAAAATCAGTAAACTGCGGTAGCATAAGTGTGTGGCCGGATGACATTCGCCAGATGGCCAAACGTCAAGTTGATTACATCTTAGGGGATAACCCAAAAGGAATGTCATATATGGTAGGGTACAGCGATATGTATCCTCAAAGGATTCATCATCGAGGCTCAGCCAACCCTTCCATTGAGGACAACCCTACACCTATGGAGTGTAAAGAAGGATCCCTTTATTACAACTCGCCAAACCCGAATCCTAATCTTTTAGTTGGAGCTCTTGTTGGAGGTCCTGGAGAGGAAGATGAGTTTGCAGATGATCGACATGACCATTCAGCATCTGAACCTACAACGTACATTAACGCACCATTTGTTGGTGTGTTAGCATACTTTGCCGCTAACCCACAGACTACTTAAACATATGAAATTTAGGGGTTGATAGGTTAATGTTTGACTTGTTTTAAAGTCTCCCATCTTATTTTATGACAAGAGGGATGAGACATCTTTGCATATGCAACTAGAGTTGAGATTATCATATAATGAAAGAATGAAACTTGAGCTATTATTGAGTAACAACATTAAGATGTCATCAGATTAGCATATGCAACTAGAGTTATAATAAACATGACGACGCCGCCTTAATCAACATATGCTCGCCAAGTAACAAACTTGTATAACCTGGTACACATATGATAACTGGCAGAATCGCGCAACATCTAAACCACATAAGGCAAAATCTGACATGTTGGCTTCTCCTTAAACTCCGGCTTCTTTGTTACAAAGTAAACAAAAGGTAATAGAAAATCACCCACATTCTACAGCAAATAACCGCGACGAGATATTTATTCTTTAGACTGCCCACCAAGTATTGAAAAGAAAATCAAACCATTTAAAAAAACATAGTAATACTTTTTATCTTTGATTCTTCATATTACAATAATGGTTTGATGAAATGCCTCATTGAAATAATTAAGTGTAGATTTCTTGAAAGGTTTTTAGATTATGCTGATAGTCCCAAACCCATAAGGAGCCGAGTGCTTTGCTATTTACTTAAGTTGTTTGAATAAGCGATCACAGGTTGGTCCCGGCTTATATATTCAAGCAGACAGATAGTTCAAAATAAGACACCCCCTAAAGTGCTTATTATAAGCAGTTTTATCCATCATACTTAGTTTTTTTAAGATAAAGCGGCAACTATGTACCTGTTATCATGAGTTGAAAGTATACATGATTTCTTTCTTTCTTTTTTCATAGATGTTTTGGGTAAATCAAAATGCTGGAATTTTTCTTTTTTATCAGCGTGGCAGCTTGCAAGTTAATTTGGTTGTAGTTTAATCATTGCGGGTATTCATTGTTATAGTTAAAGGCTGTTTGGTATTGCTTATTAAACTTGGAAAAATATTTAGTTAAATGAGTAGATTTGTGTGTTTAGCCGAAACTGGTCAAATAAGGGATATAATGTATGTCAATGTCGTAAGTTCTGATTAGTTATAATACTTGTAGTTAAACTGTCGTGACAAATTGTTGGCTACGAGATACAGGGTGTTTGTGATTGCTAACTTAACATCTCAGCATAATTTAGAAGCTAATGAGCTTACACTTGGGTATTTAGCGATTTTTTAATTTTATCAGGTGTTCATTTAAGTTTTATGACATTAGAAATTAATGAAGGTACAAATTAGATATGTTTTTGATATTTTACGCTTGATAGCCATGTGACTAAACTGTATTGGACTTAGAAGCAATGTTTAGAAGATGGATTCTCAATGCTTAGTTTTATATGAGTTAGTAGTAAACATAAATATAACTTTTTTCGTCTTACGACTTATTGAACATATTAAAAGCTAACAAGCTTAAGAGCTTGTAAGCCATATGCACAATTATCAAGATTAGCTCATGAGCCCTAAATTTGAGCTTGTAACCTATATATATTAGAGGATAATATGCAAGCCAACATTGCAATGATCCTAGAGATACCCAAGATGATAATTGGTTAAAAAGGTCTGGCATTTGAAAATATAAATCTGTCATCTTATTATCAAGGTTAGATTGGCACAAAAGGTGAAGTATAATGTAAATCTTTCTTTAAACGTATATCCAGTACTATCGGCCATAACTCGACCTTGCCTGTGAGAAAATACAGTCAAATTGTTGCACGAGTCTTATTCTTAAATCAGTAGGGTGTTTAGGGTTTATTTTAGCTTATTCTTAAATCATTATGGTGTTTACATGTTGAATGAATTAATGTTTTTGTTAGTTGTCTTATGTTTTACATGCCTTTATTTTTTTTGGTTCTTCAACAAGTTTAAACTTGCAATAAAGCTTTGTTGCAAGTTATCACAAAAGTATTTTGGTTCAATCTGTACGCCCAGCTGCGATCCCAGGACATGAATAGAATTACAATATTTCTGACTCGGTAGGTGTTGCTGATGTCGATACGAATTTTTATGAAGCAGCTTACACAAAAGACTTCCATAATAGCATTTGAAGGTGGGTGTTGCTGATGTTCCGATGAATTTTATTTAAGCTGGCTTAAAAGTTAGTGCTATATCTTCGCAAGTTAGGTTGTTTCTTCCATAGGGCAATTTTCTCATAACGTAGAACAAAGTGTGTGGATATGTTATCATTGATGTAAATTGAATTGTATAAATAGTTTTACAATTTTAATAAGTTAGTAAGGACACCGGACGGGATAAAGAACCTAGTATGTACGTTAATTTATGGAAAAATCTTCCAAACATTCAAAATTCGTGGTTTGTTAGTTTCGGCAGAAGTCAGTAATCTGTGTTAAGTTAATATTGATAATTGAATGTGTAGCCAATTACATAACATAACACACCTATTTAAATAGAACATAGATTTAAGAATAAGCTGACATAAACCCTAAACACCCTAATGATTTAGGAATAAGCTAACATGTCTATTTAAATAGAACATAGATATAAGAATAAGCTAACATAAACCTTAAACACCCTAATGATTTAAGAATAAGCTAACATGTCTATTTAAATAGAACATAGATTTAAGAATAAGCTAACATAAACCCTAAACACCCTAATGATTTAAGAATAAGCTAACATATACCCTAAACACCCTAATGATTTAAGGATAAGATAACATAAACCCTAAACACCCTAATGATTTAAGAATAAGCTAACATAAACCCTAAACACCCTAATGATTTAAGGATAAGCTAACATTTCTATTTAAATAGAACATACCTTTAAGAATACGCCAACATAAACTGTAAACGCCTTTGATTCATTCATGAGGAACGATCTAGAATCCGGCTTGAGCCCATTACAATATGCTAACTTTTTATGGCAAATTCGCAAGTCTGTCCACGCGTCCTAATCATGTGTTTCTATTTCATACAAAGTTAATGGAGAACATAGTGAAGTGATCACACACTACACTACCATAACAGAGAGTTTCTAATACTGAGACAATTGGATTTTGTAGCACTTTAAAATGGTAAATCATCATTAAGAGAGTAATTTTTAATCTGATTAAACAAGGAAGCGTCTGTAGCTCAGTGGATAGTGCGTCTGTTTCCTAAGCAGAAAGTCGTATGTTCGACCCCTACCTGACGCGCTTATTATTTTATTTTGTTTTTTTATGTTTTTGTAATTGTTAAGACATCAAGGGGTGGTGGCGCAGTTGGCTAGTGCATAGGTCTCATAGCAAATGTTGAGTCATCCTGAGGTAGAAATATTTACACCAAGATAAGTTATCCATTCTTAGTCGTGCAGATTGATTAGTTGGTGCCCTAAACACAATGGACCTAAGTTTTCGATTAGGCTTGGGCTTAACCTATCACGTAACACTTAGCTGAGGTCCATTATCATCTACGCAACAATTTAGTGAGTGAGAAAACTGAAAGGCATACGAGTGTTCACTTTCCTCTTTTAGCTTGTCGAATCTGGATTAAACGGTTAATGATACTAATATCATTAAACATAAATGATTAATAACTGGAACTCGGTAATGTTATTTGAACTTTTGATACAATATTAGTTCATGAATTAAAATTTTATTTTCTGTTGATTACAACTTAATAAACTCAGAATTACAATTTAACTTGATGATGATGCCTCTTCAATGGCATCTCAAGCCATTGTAGATGTTGGCTGCATGATTTGTGGGTGGATTGAGTGACAAAATGTAGTCAAGAAGTTATGGTTTTTGGTGAATAGTATAAGGTGAATTCAAGTCTCTTCTTCT
The DNA here is from genome assembly GCA_025667525.1 of Glebionis coronaria. Lineage (NCBI taxonomy): Eukaryota > Viridiplantae > Streptophyta > Magnoliopsida > Asterales > Asteraceae > Glebionis > Glebionis coronaria. Next base: position 622,907,360 of record CM046877.1, read on the forward strand.
CTGAAAATGGACTATCTCTAATGTTTAAGTATAGCATGTATTTGTATGATTTGTATTAGTTAAGAAGTGTAGACATGTTTACTTTTTTAAATATTTTATGTAAGTGATCTTTTGATTATATAAAAAATTCATCTTTTCACAAAAAAAAAATACATTGCATGTGGAAATCTAGAACATAATACTAAAATTAGGACAAGAAAACCTCAAATTAAGCAAGGATATATTTGTATAAAAATGATTGATACACTATTTTAACAACTAAATAGACTTGAGGTTTGATAAGGTATATATAAAGTACCAAAAAGAGAACATGAATTTACATTTATAGTTCCCTTTGTTTCTAGTTAGAATCTGCATCTCTGTGCTTGTAATTTGAGTTGTATAAAGGGGAAAGACTGAATTTATGTAACATTTTTGTTTAAATTAACTAATATACGCAACATACTTTTTTTATTCCATATCTACGCAACACACTTTCATATACTTACTAATATACGCAATATTGACCAAAATGTGACTTGTTTGACCTGTTACCAATTAGAAAAGTTACAGTTTGGTCCTTTGGTCTACATGGACTTCCCCCGTTAGCCCTTTCACATTTTTTTCGTTAAAAACCTAGTAATAATACTTTGACTTTAATACACACATTTTTATCCATGATTTTATACACACTTTTTTATACGTGCAATTATATACACGTTTTATACACGAGAAAATTTGAACTTTGACAGACGATTTTAGCGTCAAAATTGATCCCGTGGACTCTGAAAATCTCGCGCTAAGTCAATGTATACGTTCTCTACAACTTGCATGTTTTATGTTTTTCATAAAAAGATATTTAGATGGTCGAAACCTCGAATTAAAACCGTGACAACAATACTAGTATTTTTAGTAATTAAGTAAATTCGGATTTCGACGATCTCGTTTAGTGCTAATAACTTACTTTTAAGTCTCTAAACCTATCAGTGACTAAATATAGACAGTCTATATATAAAATATTATTAAATAAACTTTAAAACTTATAACGATAGTAGTATGATAAAAAAATGGAAAATTAATAAGCGCATATCGATTCCATTACGTATCTGAAAAATATAACAGTGAAAAGAAATTGCTCAAAAACTTCCCGTTTAAAGTTAAACTCAAACACATAACATGTCTAAAAATATAACAGTGAAAAGAAATTGAGTTTAATTTTAAACGAGAAGTTTTTCGAGCAATTTCTTTTCACAGGTTTTTTAGATACATAATGGAATCAATCTGGTGCACTTATTAAATTTTCTATTTTTATCATACTACTATTTTTGTAAGTTTTACACTTTGTTTTATAATATTTTACGTATAGAATGTCTATATTTAGTCATTGACATGTTTAGAGAATTCAAAGTAAGTATTTAGCACTAACCGAGACCGTCGAAATTCGGATTTACTTAATTACCGAAAATACTAGTAGTGCTGTCATAGTTTTATATCGGGGTTTCGACCATATAAATGTTTTTTCATGAAAAACATAAAATATGAAAGTTGTAAAGAACGTATACATTGACTTAACGTGAGTTTTTCGGAGTTTACGAGATAAGTTTTGACGTTGAAATCGTCTGTCAAAGATTAGAATTTCTCGCATATAAAACTTGAATATATTAACACGTATTAAAAGTGTGTATAAAAACGTGTATAAAAATACGTGTATTAAAGTCAAGGTATCATTACTAAGTTTTCTAATGAAAAAAATGTCAAATGACTAACGGTGGAAGTCCACGCAGACCAAAGGACCAAACTGTAACTTTTCTAAGTGGTAACCGGTCAAACATGCCACATTTTGGTCAATATTACGTATATTAGTAAGTATTTGAAAGTATGTTGCGTAGATCCGAAATAAAAAAAATATCTTACGTACATTAGTTAATTTGAACAAATACGTTACATAAATTCAGTCTTTCCCCTTGCATAAACTATGTGAAGCAACATAGAGACCAATAATGTTTTCCTTCTTCACCTTTTACGCATCTCCCATTGGGCTTGTGTAATAACATGCAAACGTTAAGGAATCCATTAAGTTTTTACCATTCTTTAGGCACGTTAGTAAACACCTTTCCACTATATCAAGATATTCTGCAGCAAAATGGGTCACAAGCTGGCCAATGCTGAAATATGGGTCATAAGATAAGACGACAGTTGGTCAACCAAACTGCATCGAAGGCAATCATTCTACCAGTAACATGCTAGGAATTACAAGAACCTTATAATCTTGATTAACGACTCTAGTACCTGCTTGCTCAAACGACCCTTCAGCTATAATAACCTCAAAGACCCAAAACTTACAATGATACAGAACTAAACCACGACACATTGAACCGCCGTAAATTAACACCCACAAACTACCTCCTAACTAAACAACCTTACAGATCCATACCTTAAAACAACTCTAAAAAGAACCATACCAAAGAACAGACAACTCAAAACCATGTGTAACAAGTAAAGTACCGGAAGAATGACCTTGAACGCCGGCCAAAGCCGAAGGCCAGAGAAAGAAAAAGAACCATGAAAACCTACTAAATAATTTTATCAAATATTAGATGATTAGATTATGGTTGGGCGATTAGGTTTAGGGTTTACATTTCTTATTCAATAAGTTATAAATGTTGGGAACTCACGGCGGCCTTTTAGGCTTATATGAGATACGGTTTTAGGAGATGTAACTTTTTTTACTCGACTTTTGCACTTTTTGATACTTGTTACAAAATGCTTACAAGTCCTCCTATTTATACTAGACCATGGAAGAGTTTAGATACAAGATATTTTCATTGTTTTCTAGATAATTCCTACCACATCCTTATCTAATCACTAGATATGTCTTATTAAATATCTTTCCATACTGTAGGCCTACGTAATCTTTGGATTATCCTAACCTTGGAATGATTACAAATGAGAGAGATAGATGAAGAACTAGAGAGAGAAAGTAGAGAGAGGTTAGAGAGAATAAAGAGAAAATGTAATATTAGATTATGAAATGTGTGGACCAATCCCTCCTAACATGCTAGGAGGGATATATATAGCTCACCCTACATGTGGGCTTTGAGGGTTATATGTTAACTTACTAGATCATGAGCCCAACTAGATTTATCGCGTTGGAGTGACCGATCCTTCTTAAATACGTAAAAATGTATTTCCAACAATCTCCCCCTAAGGGAGATCGCTCCAAGTGACAAAGTCCTAAATAGTTTATAACTCTTGATCCTTAGCTAGCTACGCTAACTATGATGTGACCGAAATTTTTTAGGGATTTCGTATTCTGAACAATCTCCCTCTAAAGGAGGTCATACATTTTTACAAAATCTTAAGCCTAGCATACTATGCTTGAGTCTTCGATCTTATTCTTGTGAATATGCTGATGGATCTTTGACATTAGTCTTGATCATGTTTCCTTGCCTTGACCTTTTGCATTCATCACTTGTGATATGCGCCTCCTTGTGACTTCATGTTCTACATACTTATACCTTTATAAATTGTTGAAAGCTTCAGAGTTTGATACAGCGGAAGACTTGTTTTTAGGCTTTCTTGAATTTGTTAAAGTATTAAGTGAAGAAAGTATAAGCATGCGGGGACGACTTCTTCTCGGACACCGCAATGCCACTGTCTTGTTACGCTGCATAAGACAGTTAGCAACAAAACATAGACACGGATGAAAAGGCATTGAACATTTCAACCTAACTAGGTAGCATTTTACCTCCGGTCGGTAAAGACCGTTGGACGATATTAAATATCTGTGGCAGGTAGTTTCAATTAAAAACCTCCTTTACAAGATTTCGCGGGTAAACCCGTTCTCTTTATTCGACCGTCCAAAGCTGACTGCGAACATAGAGTGAATCATTTGGATAATATTATCCGCATGATTGAAGCCGTCAATTTCGATTCCTGGAACAAGTTTGATTCATTTAAGAATCGCACCATCGTTGCTTTCCTATTGTCACGGGCTTGATTCGTATACTTGCAAGTTACCTACCAAGTGTTGTTTGATGTTAACACTGAAAGTCTATGGACTTATATTTAATTGTCGTGTGTTAGGAATGAACTTGAGATTAAGGGATTGCACACAATATGTAAAGAGTTAATTTATTTAATAAATATATTTATTGTATTTTATTAATATTTAATAAATATATATTTATGTATTTATTAAATTAAACTGACACATAACTTTAACGATCGTTAAATAATTAAGAGTTAAGTATTAACGAGTGTTAAATAAATTTATAGTAAGTAAGTAAAACAGAAAGAATGTTAGAAGACTCCGGAACACCCCATAAGGGGTGTTAGCCGTCGGTTATGGAGGAGAAAAAGGAAGGGGAAAAACTTTCCTTTTATTTGTTTTTGGTTACAAGTTTAGGCCTATATAAACAAACCCTCTCCTCATTATTTAATACACAAAAAGTCTCTCCCTCCCCTCTCTCTTGTTGCGATCGTAAGGTAAACCCACAAAGGGGGTTTGGTTGGTTTTCTTATTTGATCAATTTTATTTATTATCTAGTCCTAGCCCCTCTCTAGGGTTGTTGGGTACATTTATTACAAGCGTTATAGATCGGTTTACACGTGTTAGAATCACGGTTAGCTCGTTGTATTACGTGTGTTCAAGATCGTAATATAGTCTTACTTTAGACTATATCTTGGTGATATACGGTATAAACCCGAATTGGTGATTCGTTCTTCGTCTTGTAGATTTGATTTAGCGTAAAGGTATGTAACCCTAATTTGATTAATTATAATTGTGTTATTATTATGATCTTGTTAAATCGCTTCCGCTATGTGTGCTTTGATCTCGTTTAGGGTTTTATATAATTGTTATGATGTTTATAAACCTTCAGTGGCATCGAGAGCCGTTTTAACATGTTACAATTATCGAAAATCTAAAGTTTTGTAACTAATAATTGTTTTGAGTTGAAACTACATGTTTTTTAGGTTTTCTTAAAATTAGGGTTTTGTTTTTTAAAAATTAGGGTTTTTTGCCGAATTTTTATATAAAAAAAAATTGTTTTGAAACCCTAAATTGCATGTGGGATAATTTTAGATTAAATTTCATGATTAATTGTTATGTCATGTATGGTTACGATCCGTAGAGATTTAATTGTTAAGATTTGTGGGAGGATCCATGATAACGTCATGTTTTCATGGATTATAAAATTATATGTTTATATAATTTTATGTGCTACGTGATTATTTGATTCAATAAATCTTGAATTAGGGAAGACTTTTATATGAATATAAAAACCTAGATTTGATGATTATTGAATAAATCGTATACATGTGGCTATTTTTGATTTATTTATTGCACATATAAATTGTTATTATGTGTTTATGATTTAGTTTTTTTACTTGTTTATATTAAAAAATTGTTGAAATGTTGTAAACAAGGGTTTTTTTGAAAAGAAATAATATGGACTAAATCATATTTAAATAAAGATTTGTTAATGATCTAAATTACATAAGATTACGTTGATTGGTGAATTGAAATAATAATCTAACGCCCTACTCCTTTTAACAAACTATAAAGTGGGTTTAACGCACCGCTGGTCATGTACCCGGTTAATGAAAGGGGTGTTATGCCATTAGTCGCTGACCAATTCCCGGCTCGCCTGTGCGTCAAATTGAAATTACCTACGATTATTAATTGAATTATACCTTAAGGGTGATTTACCACAAATACACATCCGAAACACAATGAATAAGGGTATTGTTTTATGTGTAGCCGAGTTCTAGCAAAAGTACATTGTGAATAGTTGTGGGTAAATTCTTTAATTGGTTTAACCAATACCTCAACATAATTTATGTAAAAATTTAGTCTCGTGAAAAAGTTTACTAAATGTTTTATTAAACTTATGCTATGGTGTTGTATGCATGCTTCTCCATACATTGATTTTGACATCAAAATTATACCCTTAAAATTTAAGTCGAATGCTCCTAATTGGCGAACACTTGAAACTACTACGTCGTCAAATGAGATTTTTGGATGATGTTGTGATGGAGAGAAAGCTTTCATAGAATGAGAATTTGTATGGTAGTTTTACGTTACTCATATTAGACGACTTAATTAAGTTACTCAGTGAGATCTGGAAACTTAAGGCATTCAGAAGGGATGAAACATGTTTACAATGCAAAATGTTTTTTTGGCAATGTAAATCCCTTAAAAAAACTAGTAATTGAAAATTGTTTGTCAACTGAATTGTTCGACAAGTCGCTATGTTGAGTACATTCATTACTAGCAGATCAACTGATGTAATGGATCTATGTCAATGTAGTTCTAGAATTCAAGGAAAATACTATGGTTTTATACTGGGGTAATTTTAATTTCTTGAAAGTATTTTAATATCGAAAATACTAATATTTGAACCTATTTATGTAGAAATGGCTCAACCCGACAATAACACTATAAGTTCTGCGTTCAAAAAGTTTTATGATCGACCTGAACTTACTGGCCCAAACTTCAATGATTGGTACCGCTCGCTAAGAATTGTCTTGAGAGTAGCGGGTACTATTGATATCTTGACTACTCCCTATCCGGAGGATCTTGCTGAAGGAGCTTATGAAGCACAAAGGTTTGAACATGCTGTAAATGTTAAGAAGCACTCGGAGGTGGCTTGCTTAATGTTAGGGAAAATGTCCCCTCCACTTCAAAAGAAGTATGAGTTATTTTCGCCTAAGCTAATGCTTGATGAACTTAAGGCTATGTTCGAAAAGCCGCAAGCTGTGGAAATCTACGACTTAGTAGATGCTTTACATAGCTGCAAGCAAGCTCCTAGAAAGTATGTTAGTGCCCATTATATGAAGATGCAGGGTTATATGGAACAACTAATTGCACTAGGACAACCCTATGATCATAATATGGCTATCAACTTGATCAATAGGTCCCTTAACAAGGAATTAAATGATTTTGTTCGAAACTATAATATGCATTGCAAGGGGAAATCAGTTAATGATTTGCATGCAATGCTCATTGACTATGAAAAGGGGTTAAAAGACAAGGCATCTACTTCTACTCCTTATGTACTAACCATACAGAAGGGTAGAGTGAGTAAGCTAAAACCGCAAGCGAACAAGAAGAAAGGCAAAGGCAACGGTGATAAGGGCAAGCAAGTTGTGACTTATTCGAAACCCTAAGCAGAACTTTGTCAAGAAGAATCAATCTTAGAAGGATGAGACTTGTCACCATTGCAAGGCAAGTGGTCACTGGAAGAGGAATTTCCCTCTTTATCTCGAAGAGTTGCTAGAAATAAAGAAGAAGTCTGAGCAGAGCGCTGCAGCTTCAGGTACTTTATTTATAATTGAATTGTTCAATTTAATATACAAATTAAATTCCTAGGTATATGATACGGGATGCAGTATTAACATTTGTAATACGCTGTAGGGATTTAATCTGGAAAGGAAGCTTTCCTATGGGGAACAATTTCTACAAGTGGGTGATGGCGCACAAGCAGCAGTTGAAACTATAGAAACATTTAATTTAGTTTTACCTTCGGGTTTAGTACTGATTTTAAATGATTGTCATTATGCACCTACAATTATTAGGGGTGTTATTTCCTTTTCTCATTTGTTAAATAATGGATCTGTTCACACGATTGATAATAATGGAATTCATGTTTGGAAAAATGGTATTTTCTATTTTAATGCAATTTCTGTGAATGGTGTGTTTGAAATAGACATGCATGATAATGAATCCAAGAATAATAATAATTCTTTCTTTAGCATGCACAAGAAGAGAAAGTTTGACAAGAACTCTTCTTATCTTTGGCATTGTAGACTTGCCCATATTGGAAAGACTCGTATACAAAAGCTTCAACGTAAAGGTCTTTTGGAAAATATCAATGATGAATCATTTGATAAATGTGAGTCTTGTATCTCTGGAAAGATGACCAAGAAACCTTTTAATAGCAATATTGAAAGATCTACTGATCTACTTGGTTTAATACATACTGATGTGTGCGGGCTACTTAGACATTTGTCAAGGAAAGGTGCTAGCTACTTCTTAACATTTACAGATGATTATAGTCGTTATGGTTATGTTTATTTACTTAAGCATAAACATGAGGTATTTGAAAAATTCAAAGTGTTTAAAGCAGAAGTATAAATGCAACTAGAAAGGAAGATTAAAGCTCTTCCTTCTGATAGAGGTGGTGAATATTTAAGTCAAGAGTTTATAGAATATCTAAGGGAGAATGGAATTTTTCTGCATCTTACTTCTCCTTATACTCCACAAAAAAATGGTGTATCTGAACAGAGAAACCGTACATTATTAGATATGGTGCGGTCTATGTTAAATCTTACAACTTTACCTTTATCCTTTTGGGATTATGCTTTAGAGTCTGTTGTTCACATTTTAAATATGGTTCCCACGAAGAAGGTTGATAAGACACCATATGAACTATGGCATGGCAAGAAGTCATATTTGTCTTATTTAAAGGTCTGGGGTTGCGAGGCGTATGTGAAATGTGACTCGGGCGATAAACTCCAACAACGATCTATAAAATGTATCTTTGTAGGATACCCTAAGGAAACTATGGGTTACTACAATTATAATCCACCTGAGAACAACGTAATTGCTCCTAGGTATGGAGACTTCCTTGAATCTGATCTTGTAAATCAATAATTCAGTGGGATAAATTATGATCTTGAAGAGAGTCATATAGATACTGACCTTCTGAAAACACTACCGATATAGTTCCTGTAGAACCAGAAAGTCTGGTGGTTCCACCAGAATTAGTTCCTCTGCGTAGATCCACAAGGATTAAAAACGCAAATAGCAATATATGTGTTAACATAGAGGTTGATGATGAAGTAGGGGATCTTGGAGAACCTGCTAATTATAAATCCGCCATACTTGATCCTGAAAAGGATAAGTGGATGGTTGCTATGGATGAAGAAATGAAATCCATGAAAGTTAATGATGTTTGGATTCTTGTAGAGCCACCACCAAATGCTAAACTAGTGAGACATAAGTGGATATACAAAAAAAATACCGACATGGACGGAAAAGTACAATCCTATAAAGCTCGTTTAGTAGCTAAATGTTTTACTCAAACTTTGGTGTAGACTACGAGGAGACATTTTCTCCTGTAGCAGACTTAAGAGCTATTAGGATTCTCATAGCTATAGCAACATACTACGACTATGAGATATGGTAAATGGATGTTAAAACCTCCTTCTTGAACGGTCTCTTGGATGAAGACCTCTATATGCAGCAACCAGAAGGGTATGTTGATCTTGAGAATCCAGGACACGTGTGCAAGCTTCAAAGATCCATTTATGGATTGAAGCAAGCATCACGTCAATGGAACAAGCGATTTGATGAACAAATCAAAAACTTTGGATTTATTCAAAATCGTGATGAGCCATGTTTAGATCGCAAAGCTAGTGGGAGTGATGTAGTATTTCTACTCATATATGTTGATGACATATTAATCATGGGAAGTAACATTCCAAGACTTAAAGCTTTTAAGGATTATCTTGGTAAATGTTTTTCTATAAAGGATTTAAGAGAACTGCATACATTCTGGGAATTAAGATCTATCAGGATAGGAAAAGACGGTTAATAGGTCTAAGCCAAGATGCTTATATAGATAAGATATTGAAGAAGTATAATATGCATAATTCCAAGAAAGGTTTTCAACCTATGGAAGTTAAGCATAATCTGAGTCATGAGATAGATGCATCAACTCCTGAAGAGGAGGCATACATGCAGAAGGTGCCTTACGCTTTGGCTGTAGGATCTATTTTGTATGTTGTAAGATGCACAAGGCCTGATGTGGCATTTGCTCAGAACATAGTCAGTAGATACTAACAAAATCTAGGGAAGCTCCACTGGACTGTTGTAAAACATATTCTTAAGTATTTGAGGAGTATGAAAGATATATTTTGGTATTTAGCGGGAAACCAGACACATAACTGAATGTGACAGGTTTTTGTGATGCGTCCTGGAAATGTGATAAAGACGATACGAAGTCTCGGACGGGTTACGTTTTTGTTATCAATGGAGGAGCAGTTGACTGGAAGAGCAAGAAGCAGACAATAATTGTAATGCATGCTACTCAATCTGAGTACATGGCTGCTTCAGAAGCTGCAATGGAAGCTGTTTGGATTAGGAAGTTTATTGGAGATCTTGGAGTGATGCCCTTAATAGAAAAACCTATTGATATATATTGCGACAATTCTGCTGCAATTATATTCGCCAATGATTCTGGAGTCATGAAAGGCGCCAAACACTTTAAGTGTAGACATCACTACGTCCGAGAACAAGTTGAAGCTCATGAAATCAAATTAATAAAAGTTCACACAGATGATAACGTAGCTGATCCTTTAACTAAGGCTTTGCCTATACCAAAGGTAGTTAAGCATGCCAAGGCGATTGGGCTGCAACTAGCTAGCAAACTCATGTAATAAATCTTTGATTAGTATTTGGATAAGGATGTTAAGACATTATTATTTAATAAAATAAATATTGGGTTTCGTTTATTCTTATTACTTAATTTTGTAGCCTATTTTACATGTTTTAATCCATGAATAAATGCTATGCTAAATGTCTGTTGTAGATTAATAATATGGGAATATTATTAAACTAAGACAAATCAAAATAACGATAAAGTATACTTGAAAGTATATTGATCGATTTTGGATGATATTCGATGAATTGAATATTGGATTTATCCCAACTATATGATTTTACTTTGTGGATCTTTTTCATCAAGTAAATCATAAATAGTTATCCTTAGACTTGAAATACCAAAAAACTGTTATGAGTCTAGTGCATCACTGTGGATAAATCTGACGCTAAATGTAACTGGAAGCTATAAGGATTATTTTCAGAAGTGTTGCAAAATTCATAAGTTTTGCTCGTAGTTAATATGGGATTTATTTCCTCCAATTTCGTTTTGGATTTTAATACAGTTGGGCCCCTCGTGTGATTAGTAAGATGTTTGTGTGGCCGCACCCAAATTTGTTTTGGTAATCTTGTTGAATCTTTGAACGAGAAACAGAATGATAAATGAAAGGAATGACTGAGATACATATCCTTATTAACGTTGTATTAGAAATAAAAGGATAATAATAATGATGAATCATTAAAAGGTTTTATCCAGTAGACCTTACTCAAGTTGTACTAGTGACATTGCTAGTGTAACTAGACGCTAGTCAATGTAATCACGATATTTGAAATATGTCCAAGTGGGAGCTGAAAGTTTATGGACTTATATTTAATAGTCGTGTTATTGGAACGAACTTGAGATTACGGGATTGACACAATACGTAAAGAGTTAATTTAATTAATAAATATATTTATTATATTTATTAATATTTAATAAATATATATTTATGTATTTATTAAATTATACCGAGACATAACTTTAACGGTCGTTAAATAATTGAGAGTTAAGTATTAACGAGTGTTAAATAAATTTATAGTAAGTAAGTAAAATAGAAAGAAGGTTGGAAGATTCCGGAACACCCCATAAGGGGTGTTAGCCGTCGGTTATGGAGGAGAAAAAGGAAGGGGAAAAACTTTCATTTTATTTATTTTTGGTTACAAGTTTAGGCGTATATAAACAAACCCTCTCCTCATAATTCAATACATAAAAAATCTCTCCCTCCCCTCTCTCTTGTTCAGATCGCAAGGTAAACCCACAAAGAGGTTTTGGTTGGTTTTCTTGTTTGATCAATTTTACTTATTATCTAGTCCTAGCCCCTCTCTAGGGTTTTGGGTAGATTTATTACAAGTGTTATAGCTCGGTTTACACGTGATAGAATTACGGTTAGCTCGTTGTATTACGTGTGTACAAGACCGTAATATAGTCTTACTTTAGACTATATCTTGGTGATATACGATATAAACCCGAATTGGTGATTCGTTCTTCGTCTTGTGGATTTGATTTAGCGTAAAGGTATGTAACCCTAATTCGGTTAATTATAATTGTGTGTTATTATTATGATCTTGTTAAATCGCTTCTGCTATGTGTGCTTTGATCTCGTTTAGGGTTTTATATAATTTTATGATGTTTATAAACCTTCAAACACTAGAATGATTTCCACTTATCATTGTAAACACTTAAGAATGTCACTCTGAGTGTTCTGGCAAGATCACTAAGATATTGTGTAGAGGCCTAGAACGTGTTTAAATTAAATTAAGTGTTAAACCACTGTTGCTTTCAAGTTATCACAAGTTTGACTCATAAAGAATCGCACAAGTCACCTACCATGAGATTTTTTATGTTCGCTCAAGAAGGATTTCCATCTTCATTGTAGATACTTGCGTATTACTTGGGTGTTCAGCAAGATCATGAAGATTTTGCGTAGAACTATTAATATCTTTCTTACTTTTCACAAAGTGTGAAGAAGCAAGGAAATATGGAAATGTGTCCTAATGAGATATTTGATGATCTCAACAGGCTCTAGACTCGATCGTGCATTTTGGATTTTAGTGATCGGAGGCTGGATAGGAGTGCCACCATTTCAATACCTATTTATTTGGAGTGAATAAATCGATAGATAACGTGTTGATCTCCGTGTGATTAAAAAAATACCTTTTAAGAGATATTTGAGTTAGTTGGGATCGGTTGTGCATTACATCACTGGGTCCATGATGTGTATCTTCAATAACATATAATTTGACCTGGTTTATGCCTAAGGTTGTAAGGAGGGCTTCTTTCTTTACACCATTAAACTTTACAATTCTTTTACATTCTTCAACCCCTTCAATGCTTACCAATACGTCATAACTAGCACCTTGTTGTGATTGTTCTAGTGCTAACTTAATTACTTGGACGACATTCAACTACGTTCACAATCTTTCTCCATCTTTCCTAAGGACTACTATTTCTAGCTATGGAATGTCCTTGGGAAGATTCCTTCAGTTTTGGAAGAATCATTGGACTTTATCCTACCATCCTTATGTCACCACAATCGTCATCGTCATGAAATAAATGGGTTGTAGTTAGTTATATGTCACCATGAAATATATTTTGATATCCAACTCCATTTTGCTCCCCGTTAACATATGTCATGATATTTGAAAACATTTCGCACACGTTGGGATGAGCCATCACATTATGTCAAACCATTATTGATCTCAATATTAAATCACATTTTCTCCCTTATATTAAAAATATTAACCCAACCGATGTTATTAATATCAATTGATTTAATGAAATATTAAGAAAATTTTGGCAAGACATATGCATATCCAATTATCTGCATGATTTTCACAAGCTCTCCCTCAAATTAATGAAGGTGTACTTGAAACGTAAATTAAATACCTTATAAACACAAGTGTAAGGTACTTATCATGTGCAAAGATCATATATGATAATGTATTCACAAGATTAGTAATTTACGAGGTTGGACCTGAATGATGAGAACATCATATGATAGAATCACGTGGTTCTTGTTGGCGAATGTTGGTCTCCCCCGTAACGTCTGAAGTTATCTCTTGATACCACATATACGATTGGTATCGGTGTCTTGATATCAATTGTGAACTTGGTGATGACGTCTTGACACTAATTAAAGGATGAATACTTCGTCTTAGCACCAATAGTTGACACCGGTAATTCACAGAGAATCGATATCGAAGAATTTGAATGCTTGAAAATTGCTCCGCCTCAATAGTTGACCCATGTTCTATCTAAATAGTTGTAGTCGCCATTTGAGTAGTCGCGTTGTCAAGTATGTAGATACCAAATCGTTAAGAACTTCGATTAGTAGAGATGGTAACTTCATAAAAACAAGATTTTTCTCGTTTAAACAAATATATGCACCGATGCGTACATATATTCGTGTTAGATTGTGTTATTACATAAACGCAATCCCCTTACATGGTTATAAAATAAACCATGCCCGAGAAAATTAATTCTCGTTGTTGAGTCAAACATTTCCGGTGAAATGCTTGACTTGAATATGAAAAGCGGGTTACTATCTGAAATAATAGCAAGCCATTTTGAGCATGTTTTAAAACATTTAAACTTCTGCTCGAACTTTATTTACAAATCCGTTTTATTATTAAACGACATTTCTAGGATCATAAATATTATCGATTTCAGAAGACATGCTTTTTTTTATCAAAACATTGAGTTACAGTCTGAAATTTAACTGTAAGTCCTTTTGCATGAGCTTAAAAACTTCTAATGTTTTTATATAAGCCCATGCCCGAAAAATTGATTTCTCATTGTGAGGATAAGTTATCATCGGTGATAAACTTTCCTTTGTTTGAAGTTCGGGGCATAATCTGAGATATAAATATACGCCGTATACACGAGCTTAAAACCTTTGAATAGTTTTAATGTAAGCTCCTTTCCGAGAAAATTTAATTTCTCGTTTTGGGGGTAAGTTATCGTTGAATTATTAAAATTCCCTTTATTTGAAGTCTGGGTCACAATCTTTAATATGACTGCGAGCCACTGTTGTGAGCTTAACCGCAAATCCCCTGAGACACTTGATTCGTAGATATCAATTTCTTCTACGGCCGAGGTTTGGAATGGTATACAATAAGACTACTGCCTCGTTTTTGTTGATCCTTGATCTCGGTACCTGCACTTGCATCAATAATTTGCATACTTCCACATGGGTTAGCGATATCTATTTTAGAGCCATATGGGGTTTCACAGTCAATCTTGGTAGTGCTAGAGGGAAACATTCTTCATGTAGGAACCCATTGTAGATTAACCGACTTGAAAATCCTACATGTGGGTTGCCACCTTAGATTGGATCTAAGCGACATAGTTTTCTTATGCATAGCGGAAGACTTAGCGGTAGAAAACCTATTTCCTTTAGGCTTCCCTCTTTTAGCACGGGAGTTTAACTCCTTCAAGACTTTAGTTACACAAGTCGCATGATTCGTCGTGAAGACAGTCTTCATGCATACAGAACAAACACCGTGTTTGTGGTCCGAGTGAGATCTAGAAATCCTAGTTCTTGCTTGTGTCCTTTTCTTAGGTTCCATAGTGATTATTAGGCATGGTATTCGACCTATGTTGTGGCATTGTATTATAATTATCCCTAGAATCACTAGTAGCAGTCTTGTTTTGAGGTTTTTTAAAGGCTGATTTAATCACATTGGGACTAGGTAGTGGAGTGACTAGTCAAGGAAAATGAACCATATCAACTTGGGAGACAAACCATGGTCTCGAGGATTTAATTCGCTCGGATCTAAATGCAGTCGATTGTCTAACGGACTGATTTTTAGGCGGTTTCCCCAAGATTGATGATTTTTTAAGCTTTGTGTCCACAGTAGTTCCTTTAATTTTCCTCAGCTCGTTTTTCAACGCAGCTATTGCGAAAACCTTTTTTTGAAACTGAGCCTTTAAATAAGCATTTTCAGTAGTTAACACGGTCGTCAGCTCTAGAGTTTTAAGATCTCGTGTTCCTTTTGTAAGATGTCGTGGGATGCCAACTTAGATTCTAGCAAATTAATTTGTTTCAAAAAGTTATCTTTTTCGGCTTTAGAATCTTGAATTTTTTAAATTTAATTTTCATTCAAGAACAACGTTTGAACTTTCATGTTTTTCAAAATACTTTTCAAATTTATCCGTTTTCTTCAAAAATTCAATTTTGGCATCCTCAAGATCTTTAGATTGCTGAGCTAAAATCATTTCAAGCTCTTTAATCTTAGAATTAGAATCGGTTAACGAAGCAGTCATAAAGCATTTAGCATACTGAACAATCTCTCCCCCACTATCACTCACATCGGATGAATCAGAAGTGGTATAACTATCACCCTTTTCCATCCCATGTTTGTCATAAACAAGTTCGGAATGCTCAACATGCTGTATATCATTGATACATTCATCAGATACAACATTCAATTGGACCTCAATCATTTCCGCTGTAACAGTTTCTGACTTACTGATTAGTTCATGCTTTCCTTCTAATTCCATGCTCTTACAATCTTTAGTCTCCAAATTGTGAACCTTATGACCATTCTTCTCTTGCATCTTCATCGTAGATTCTTGCACTTCATTATCATACGCTAGTTGAAGTTGTGATCTTTTATAAATCAAAGATGAAACTGATGTCATGTATTTCAAAAGTATACCATCGAAAACGTGAACCTCAGTATTTGTGTCTCAAAGAAATGACTTGCAGATCACTGAATTTTCAGACATAACGATGTTGAATTGGAAGAAGTGCATAAGTTGTCTCTCGAGAGCTTTATATGCAAGTGCCAATGCAGAGTGATGAAATTCTTCTTTGTAGATATGCTCTTGTAGTTGATTCAAGTTGAGAAAGATTAAAATGATGTATGCATTACGAACTTGACCAAGAGTGCCACAAATTCTCGTCCTACCTTGAGCTTTGTAGTAGTCATAAGTGAAATTTCAGTAGACCAAATGATTTTTTGCCAGTTTCTCTAGCTTTGTATTGAAATTGATGCAATTCTTCCTCTTGATCGTCGAATTCAAAGGTTCTATTGAAGTTCGATGTGAAGGTGAATGTAAGGATTACTTATCGATCGAGCAGTGAAAGAAAGAAATTGTGTTTGTTGTTGAAAGTACGGAGTTTTACTAATCGTGGAGAAACCGAGAAATAAGTTCGTGGTATTTTACAAACCACCGATTAAAACGTAAATAATCCAAGTTCGTGTGTTGAAGACTAGTAACGTTGTTGAAATCCCCGAACAATGTGTTCTTGAGAAACTAAAAAATTTCAAAATCACGTTGTTTAAAAATTTTCCAAATTCGTAATATGTTGAAGAAATTCTCAATATTACACTGGGTTCACAATATTACACTGAGTTCGCAATATTACACTGAATTCGCAATATTACACTAAGTTCACAATATTACACTAAGTTCGCAATGTTACACTGAGTTCGCAATATTACAATGAGTTCGCAATATTACACTGAATTCACATTATTACACTAAGTTCACAATATTACACTGAGTTCACAATATTACACTGAGTTCGGAGTTTCTAGGGTTTCTAAGTTCGGAAAAAGCTGATATTCGTGGGTTTTTACAAAAAATGAACCAAACTCCAAAAAAATGTGTTTTTGACAAAAGTAATAAACCTAAATCACTACCACAACTATATAAATGATTTATAGAAAGATTTAGACCACAAAAACACGAAAAAATTTGAGATGCTGGTTGTTCATCTAAAGAACTACATGAACACCAAATGAAACCAAGAACAACACAAACCAAAACTCTATTTCACTTCATGGCTCTTGATACCAATTGTAGGCCTACGTAATTCTTGGATTATCCTAACCTTTGAATGATTACAAGAGAGAGATAGATGAAGAACTAGAAAGAGAAATTAGAGAGAGGTTGGAGAGAATATAGAAAAAATGTATTATTAGATTATTAAATGTATGAACCAACCCCTCCTAACATGCTAGGAGGGGGTATATATAGCCCACCCTACATGTGGGTCTTTGTGGCTTGTATGTTAACTTACTAGATCACAAGTGCATACTAGATGTATCTCGTTGGAGTGACCAATCCTTCCTAAATACGTAAAAAAGTATTTCTAACACATACTTCTCTACATATTTCTACATATTTCTGTATATTTTCTATGGTTCTTCTTCGATATTCTAGAACCTTCAGTGTATGAGTTCCAGCCTTCATCGACCAAATCAAGTTTATGGTCTAACACCCTCCTTTAAACATGATTTCTAGAATCCGAGCATCATCCTTTGTCTTGAAAAATCTCATTTGTCGAGCGGCTAAGTGAAGATATCGACAACTTCATCTTTGGACCTCGTATCTATCACTCGGCCATCCTTCCTTGTGATGCATTCTAGAATAAAGTGATAACGAGTGTTTATATTCTTACTTCGATCATTGTAGGTAGACTGGATTTTTCGCTAAGTCGATAGCCGACTTGTTATCCACGTAGATCACAAGCGCATCCCCTTGCTCCATGTGAAACTCCTTCAGCATTCTTTTGAGCCAAATTACGTGACACACACACGATGTTGCAGCTACGTACTGATGATCCCAAACTTAGATCGATTTAGCTTTATGTATACGAGATTAGATCAAGTAATACACTTAGAGAAACCTTTGTATATGTTTATGACAATCTAAGTGTTATGCGGAATTAACACTTAAACAAGAACACACAAGATATAAACAAACTTTCACTTTGATTAATGATATCAAACTTGCTTACAATGAAAGTAGCTTACGAATGAAAACTTATATTAAACATTAACCTAAAGGTATTCTTTTATAGACATAAGAAGCCTTGTACAATAATCTACGTATCAGCTATTCTAGATAAAGATAAATATAGAAAATACATTGTTGTTCCTATCTTTACTAGAAGTAATATAGAATACAATAAACGCGTAGAGTATATCTTCCCATCAGTGCTTGTCTTCAATGTATCAACGCTTGACTTTATCTTGTCAACGCTTGAGCTGGCAGCGTTTATTTTACTCCTGTCAACGCTTGATTTACTCTTGTCAGCGCTCAAGTGATCTGGCCATAATTTATTCCCAACACGTACTCTACTTCACAGCTGGACAAGGTAACAATAAGAATCCTGATGTGCTTCTTCCATCGTCTTTGTTTCCAGCCCAGTCACTATCGTTATATCCAACTAGCTTGAAGTCTTCACTTGTTGAATAAAACATACCATAGTCTATAGTACCTTTGATATAACGGAGGATCCTTTTCGCAATCTCCAAATGTTCTGTCGTAGGATATTCTATAAAACGACTAATTAATCCGACAACATAGAGTATGCCGGGTCTTCTACATGTCAAGTAACGCAAACTTCCAACGTGAACCTTGAATAGAGTTGATTTTACTGCTTCTCCTCTGTCGTGCTTAGAAGGCTTTGCCATATGTTTAATGGGGGTGCCAACGAGTTTGTACTTTTCCATGCCGAACTTCTTCAATATCTCCTTGGCATATCTTTCTTGACATATGAATATTCCTTCATTTGTTTGCTTCACTTTGATGCCAAGATAGTAAGACATAAGTCCTATGTGTGTCATCTCGAACTCTCTCGTCGTTGACTTCTTGAGCTCATCCATCATACTTTAGGAATTTCATGCGAATATTAAATCATCCACGTAAAGCAGGTGAGCAATATACTTAAATTTTCAAATTTCACTTAAAGTACATATTCACTTGGGCATTTTGTAAAACAGTGACCTTGGAAATACTTGTCAATTCTAGTATTCTAAGCATGTGGTACCTACTTTAGACCATATTATGTCTTCTTCAACCTTAACACTTTACCTTCTTGCCTTTGGCGAACATATCCCTCTCGCTGCTCTACATAAACTTCTTCCTCTAGAACTCTAATTAGGGATTTTGACTTCACATCCATTTGGTGGATTTTCCACCTATATTGAGCAGCAATAGCAATAATCATTCATATAGTTTCTAAGCGAGCAACATGATCCAATACCTCTTCGTAGTCTATCACATGCTTCTGCTTGTAGCCTTTTACCACAAGTCTTGCCTTGTACTACTCCACTTCACCTTTAGCCTTCTTCTTGGCCTTGTATACCCACTTGACTCCAATAGCCTTTTGGCCTTTCGAAAGAATTATCAACTCCCATGTATCATTCTTTCTATTGACTTTATCTCCTCGTCCATGGCTTATCTCCATTTCTTGCTTTTCATGGCCTCTTAAAAACCTAAAGGTTCACAGTCAGCGTATAAAAAAAGAAGGGTATCTCTTCAGTTACCTCGTATAGCTCATGTAAAATTTTGTCTTTTGCTCTCCTTCACTTGAACTTACTGGCGAACCTTGGGTTGGAGTTAGAGTTGGACTATTAGGTGGTTAGACTTCTCCACCTGAATCACATGTCTCTTCTTTGTTAGTCATAGGAAGAAAGTCAAACCTTTCAGTTTCCTTAATGCTCCAATCCATGAACCTTCTTCATTAAACCCCACGTCTCCACTCACTACTACCTTCCTTGTGATCGGGTTATAAAGCTTGTATCCTTTTGACTCCTTGTCGTAACCAACGAACACATGTTTCTCACTTCTATCATCAAGCTTGATTCGCCTTTGGTTCAAACGTGGAAATACGCTATACTCCTGAATATCCTTAGATGATACACGGTATGCTTCATCACATTCAATGCTTCTTGTGGAGTCTTGTTGTCAAAACTCTTTGACGGACACCGGTTCAATAGATACACCGCGCAATCAACCTATTTAGCCCAAAACTCCTTTGGCGTCTTCTTACTTTTCAACATGCTTCAGACCATGTTGAGAATGGTTCTATTCTTTCTCTCTGCCACTCTATTTTGTTGTAGGGAGTAAGGAGCTGTTAAAAATCTCTGGATCCCATTATCCTCATAAAATTTGCAAAATTCTTTTGATAAGAATTATCTACCTATATCCGACCTCATGGATTTAATCTTTAAACCTTTCTCCTTTTCAACCATATCTTAAAATCTTCAAAGGATTGGGGTTTTTCTTTTAGAAAATAGACCCAAGTCTTTCTAAAATAATCATCAATAAAAAGCATAAAGTATAGATTCATACCATGAGAAGGTGGAGTAATAGGTCCGCATAAATCTTTGTGAATTAGTTGTAGAGGCTCCTTAGCTCTTGACGCCGCTTCCTTTGGAAATGGACTCCTTGCATGATTCCAAGAAGACATCCTTCACTCACTTGATTGGGATAATCAATTTGATCTATCCCTTTCACCATTCCTTTAGAATATAACAACTTTAAGTCACCAAAGTTTAAGTGTCCGTACCTCATGTGCCAAAGCCACGAATGGTCCTTCAAACAACTCTTTAAGCACTTAACTTTATCATGTTGAATGTTCATAATGAACATTCGATTTTTAGTCATAGGCACTTTTGCTCTGAGCTTTCCTTCTAGGTTTCTTATTGTAGCACTACGATCTTTAAAAAGAATATCGTCGTTTTTCCCAATACTTGCCCCACGCTTAAAATGTTACTTTTAAGGTTGGGTATATTGTATACGTCTGAAATATATTGGTGACTTCTATCTGTAGCTCAGATAAGTATTTTACCTTTTTCCTTTCACTAGTGCCTTTGACTCGTCTCAGAAGGTTACATTTCCTTTACTTTGCTCAATCTCCACGTACAAGGCTTCTTTACCTGTAATATAGTTGATGGCAGCAGAATCTATATGTCTTGGCTCTGACCTCTCTTGTTGTTTGCCATGTCTCGCCATTAGTAAAGTAATCTCATCTACGTCTTCTACCTCCACAATATTGTCCTTTTCTTCAACTTGTCTTGAACTAGTTCTCCTCTTTCTTGTTAACATCTTCTATTCCTCTTCCTCGTCCTCGTCCTTGGAATCCTCCACGACCTCAAAATGTAACGAGTCCTCGTCCTTGCTCTCGTTAATGTAAAAAAAATTTGTTCTCTTTCTTTGAAAGAGACCTTTGAGTATAGAGCTTGCTCCAAGGGTTATTTCCCCTTGCTTTTCTTTAACTTCTTTTCATGTGCTTGTAAAGATCCCATGAGTTGATCGACGGTCATAGAGTCGATGTAAAGTGCAAAGAATATTTTCTATCACCCATGTGCAGTCAAGCATTCACCATTTCTCTAAATCTCATTTGAAATGCTCAAGACACGAGTGAAATAATCCAAAATGGTTTCGGATTCCTCCATTTGGAGTTTTTCGAAGTCTCCTCTAAGAGTTTGAAGACGTACCTTCTTCTCTTTATCGAAACCTTTGAAAACATTTGAAACTTTCTCAAACATCGCATCATCAAGAGATTGATAGATGAGAGTAAGAGCACTTTGATGCTCAGTTTAATAAAAAGGTTAAGGTTTTTAGTCAGATAGTGGGACAGAGTTTGTAAATCCAAAACTTGTTGTGTTTTTTAAAACTAAAGGTATTATTTATCAAACTTCTTGTGCTCATACTTCTCAACAAAATGGTACAGCAGAAAAGAAACATAGACATTTATTAAAATTTGTTAGGGGTCTTATGTTTTAGGGGGTTCCTCTTAATATGTGGCATGAGGGTACTTTAACTACTATTTATTTGATTAACATGGTACTTCATTTGTCTTATCTGGATTGTCCCCTTATAAGTTAGTGTATGGTGAACCTAGTCTTTCTCATTTAAGGTGTTTTGATTGTCTATGTTATTCTATTGTTCTTAATAATCATGATAAATTCAATTCTAGGTCTGAGAAGTGTGTTTTACTGGTTGTTCTTCAATTAAAAAGGCTTATAAGTTGTATAGTCTTGAAAATCGAACTTTTTTTTATTCTAGAGATGTTTTTTATGAAAATGTTTTTCCTTTTAAATGAAGTATGTTTCATTAGAAAGTTTTAAATCAAGCCAATTGGAGTCTGAAATGGATTTATTAAACTTTTTTTGTAACATGGATGATCATAGTGATAAAAATGAATGTGTTGGTTCTAGTTCTGGTACTTATCATAGTGATACTACTTATAATAGGGTAGACCCACAAACTGTTAGGAAGTCTGCCAGAGTTAGAAATGTACCTTCTAAGTTTAATGATTTTGTTATGCCTAGTGGTAAAAAATATGGAATTCAGAAGCATGTTAGTTATGTGAATCTTTCTTCTGTGAACTTGTGTTTTTCTACTAATCTTAATAAAACTACTAAGCCTAAAAATTATTATGAGGCCTCTCTTGATTAAAATTGGATAGAGGCTATGAATAGTGAAATAGAGGCTATGAATAGTGAAATAGAGGCTTTACTTGGGTTTAATACTTAGATCTTGGTAGATTTACGTGTTAATAGAAAAACTATTCCCTGTAAATGACTATAGAGAATTAAATACAAGTCTATTGGTGATATTAAGAGGTATAAAGCTAGGTTGGTTCCTAAAGGGTTTTAGTCAAAGAGAAAGTATTGACTATGAGGAAACTTTTAATCTTGTTATGAAAATGGTGATTGTGAGATGTGTTATTAGTCTTGTTGTTTATAATAATTGACCTCTGTATCAACTTGATGTTAACAATACTTTTTTGTATGGTGATTTACATGAGGAATTTTACATGGATTTGCCTCCTGGGTACTATGATTAGTTCTGACACCAAAGTTTATAAACTGGTAAGTCTCTTTATGGAATGAGAAGTTGACAAGTGCTTTGGTTGAAAATGGTTTTTAAAAGAGCATTAATGAGTATTCTTTATATGTTAAAGTTGATAATGGTGTGTTTTTTGTGTTAGTTGTTTATGTGGATGATATTGTTATGACTGGTAATAACAAATCTGAGATTGATAAATTCAAACTATTTCTTTCTAGTAAATTTAAAAATAAATATTTGGGAACCCTAAACTATTTTCTTAGGATTGAGGTGGTTGAAAATAAATCTAGATTGTGTCTTTCTCAAAGAAAGTATTTTATGGAGTTGCTTAGTGAGTATGGATTATTAGGTTGTAAGCCTGCTACTACTCCTATGCAGCAATGTGAGTTTGAGTCATGTTGAGACTAAGGATGATAACAAGACTATGAATTTAACTTCCAATGAGAAGCTTGTTGGTAAATTGATTTACTATTTATTTCTAGACATGATATTTCTTATATTGTATATTATTTGTTTCAACACATGCATTCACCTTTGTAGTCTCACTTTACTACTGGATTAAGAGTGTTGAGATATTCAACACAAAGTCCTCGTCTTTCAATTTTATCATGGAAAAAGGTTGAGTCTGCATGCTTTTTCTAATGCACATTGGGTAAAATGTTTGTTGACTTAGAAATATGTTTATGGGTTCAGTGTGTATTTTTGTAGTAACTTGGTTTCTTGGAAAAGTAAGAAACAAGCAACCATCTCAAGGTCTTCAGCTGAAGCTGGGTATAGATGCATGGCATCTACTACTTGTGAGATTATTTAGATATCTCAGCTGCGAAAGAACTTGGGAGTGGAAGGCTTGTTTCCTGTTTCATTGTATTGTGATAACACTTTTGTTTTTCAGATTGCAGCCAATCCTGTGTTTCATGAGAAAACTAAACATTTTGAGATTGATGTGTATTTCGTTAGAGAGAATGTTGCTTCAGGTGTGATAATCACTATAAAGGTAAATTCAGCTAATAATGTAGCTGTTATCTTAACTAATAGATTGAGCATTGCTCAACATAGAAATTTATGTTCTATGTTGAATATGACAGACATTTGAGGTATGAGTTTGTGAAGGGGTATTGAAAAGTATGTGTTGGTTGTGTACAAACTCATACTTAAGGGGTTGTTTATGTAAATATTTCTTTTATATTTTACTTTGGTCTGATTTTGTGTGGTTTACATTATGTAGGGACTTAAGTGCAATTGTGAGCTGTTATTTAAGGAGTTAGGGTTGATCATTTGTTCATTCTTCCGTTTTACAACACACATAAATCAAATTTGTTAGTCTGTTTATTAGTTTGTTATATAAATCTTGATCATCTTGATCAAGATTGTCTAGTATTGATCTTGTTATTTGAGAGTTGTAGTGATGTTACTTGTAGTGTAGATCTGTATAGAGATCACATCTATTAGAGGGACGGTATGGTTTTCTTTGTATGTTGATAAGCACACGACTGTGGACTTATCTGGATTGTGTTCATTAACAAGAAGTACGTGGGAAGGTTGGTTAAGTGCTTCAATCGTGTGTTGAGTATTGATTCATTAGTTTTTACATGATAAAATCAAAGTCAGATGTTAGGCAGCTAAAATATATAAATCATATACATAAATCATATACACCAAAATATATAGTAGATTAGATGCTAGGTGCTCTTGATATGTTTGGTCAATTTTTATGTGTTTAAATTTCTATGTTAGGATTAAAAATTTTGAGATTAAAACTGAAATTTGAGTGCAACTTTTGTAAGTCCAACGAGAGAATCTCATTTGCATCTTGCATAAAGTAGACTTTAACATCTTAGGCAGAGGTTATATACATTTAAAAAAGACTACGACATAGGCTCGTTCCCTTTAAATAAATTTCGAAGAAACACAACCCATAGCAGCGTACTTGTAAAGATTGTACCTTGAGCAACTTAGATTAAACTCTTAAGCATTAAGAGAATGGCTATTGCGACATTCGGAACACACCGGTAGTAACATAATAGTGTCTATATAAGTTCTTTACCATGAACCATACTCTTTGAACCTATATCTCTTGAATTTATAATTATGATTCATGTACCTATCATCGATAAGAGAAGAGGAAAATACAAGAACTATAATATTACAATTTGTAGGTTTTAGATCAAGCAAACTCCTTATTTGTTTATTTCGCGTTAAATTGGAACCTCAAATCTAGCCTAATACAAGGGTGTTTGTTTTTAGCTTTTTTTTAAGCTTATAACCCGACATAACCAAAAAAAATCTATTGCGGTGTTTGGATAAGTTTGTAACCTTGGGATTTTATGTTAAGTAAGTCTATAAAATTTCTTTCGCCTTCTTTTACCATAAGTTAATCCAAACACTAACGTAACCTTTTATAAGCGTATTCATCATAAACCACAAACCACTTATTAGATATAAGCTTTAGCGCAATAATCAAGCTTAAACAAGGACTCGCTACCTAGTACTTTCTAAGGTTCTCTGCTAATAGAAGCAACCCTAAACACAATGTAACATATTGTTTTCACTAAATCTATATAATGAAAAAATATAGGCTAATCTTTTACATCCTAGACGTGGGGCTTTATGCTCTTTAGGATACAAGACCCCTTAAATCCCGGGCTAGTGTTCTTGTCTTGATCTTTGTTTCCTTTCGAATTGGCGTGCCGTTCGGACTTTTCTGGGTCACTCGTCCGGATATAAGGCCTTTCGGACATATACACAAACACTGTGCAAACAATTTATTTGTATGTTAATTATATTTATCGGGTCTAGCAACCGTTTAAACTACTAGACGAGTACTCGTGCATAGCAACGGGATTTAAAGTGTACAAGTTATAAACAATAGATAATGAAATTTTCAGAATTTGGGGATTAAATAAAAATGTTTTGAAACCTGGTTCGACGCCACCGGTTTAAACAATTAAACTGGTTCTGCTTGATAAAACCGTTCAAATTAAATCATCTTTTATATTTTGAAACCCAGTTAGACTCGTCGTATTCGAAGTGACCAGGGATAACCCATTATATATAAAAAAAACTTTGTGGAAGACCGGGTTGACTTGTTGGTCAAACGGGTAATCCGATAACATGACCGATTGACCCGATTGTGTAACCAGTGACTTGTGATTGAAATGGAGAGTATTAAATAAATTAATGTAGAAAAAGTGTTTACTAGATGGTACATACCTTAAATAGTTTATTGTATTTAAAAAGTGTTTTCGTCTCAAATTCTTTTTTTTCTTTTTGGATGTTATAATTATTGTTTATTATATTATTTTTATTTGAAAGTATTATTACAAATTAAAAAAAATTAATGCATTAATTAATGGAAAAAAATTATCATTATATTAAAAGGTAAGAAAAAGAAGTCATTATACACTTCTTTAAAACTGTATATGTTTTTTTGGAAAGCAATAATTCTAAAACGGAAAGTGTAATATTTCTGAAATGTGCTATACAATTTCAAGATTACAAACATTTAATATTTGATATACTCTTTTAATAAATTACTTATGTTGTTTGGCCTTGTATTAATACTCTGCTAGCTCTTTAAGAAACATATTATTCGTACAAACTAGAAATGAAGTATAAAAAGACATCAAGACATATTAGTTAACAGTAACACTAAAGGTGAAAAAAAAAGAGAGCATGAAGGCACATTTCTTGTTACCTTTTGTTCTTGTTTTGGTTCTTCATATTTGTGTGTGTAAATCGAGTTATATAAACTATGGCGAAGCGTTATGGAAATCAATATTGTTTTTCGAAGGTCAGCGTTCTGGTTTCTTACCAAATGATCAGAGAATGAGTTGGCGAGGTGATTCTGGGCTAAACGATGGTGTGATGGGAGGTTATTATGATGCGGGAGACAATGTCAAGTATAATTTTCCTATGGCGTTTAGTACTACTATGCTGGCTTGGGGTTTGGTTGAGTTTGGTGATATGATGCCTCCTGCGGAGCTGAGGAATGCTTTGATGGCGATTAGATGGTCCACCGACTATTTGCTTAAGTCTGTCGCCCACAGAGGAGAGATTGTTGTACAGGTATAGTACTAGTTTTGTTTACGTGACAAGTTTTATGCGCACAAGTATAGAAATGATAATGTATCTCTTATATATATAGATGTTTTAGATAGCTAAAAACAGGCTAATCTAAAACTTGCTTTTGTAGGTTGGTGATCCATGGAATGACCATGACTGCTGGGAACGGCCAGAGGACATGGACACAGCTAGGACCGTATACACAGTGCATGAACCAAATGCTGCCTCAGATGTTGCTGGAGAGATGGCAGCAGCTCTAGCAACTTCATCTATTGCATTCAGGCCGTCAGATCCCCAATATGCAGACAAGCTCTTAAAGACAGCCACAAGAGTTTTTCGTTATGCAGATACTTATAGGGGGGCTTACAGTGATAACGAAGACATTAGGGGTGGTGTTTGTCCATTTTACTGTGATTATAACGGATATCAGGCAAGCATATCTCTATATATACAGTATATAATCTCGTGTAGTTAGTGCTCAATTTATAAGTTAAATATATGTATCTTGGCAGGATGAATTATTATGGGGAGCCGCTTGGTTACGACGAGCATGGAATTCAATAAGTAAATCACGTAGTGATCACTATTTGGATTATATACAACAACACGGTAAAGAATTTGGTGCTGCTAATAATTTTTACGAGTTTGGTTGGGATGATAAGCATGCTGGCCTCAATGTTCTTGTTTC
The DNA here is from genome assembly GCA_025667525.1 of Glebionis coronaria. Taxonomy (NCBI): domain Eukaryota; kingdom Viridiplantae; phylum Streptophyta; class Magnoliopsida; order Asterales; family Asteraceae; genus Glebionis; species Glebionis coronaria. Next base: position 622,935,113 of record CM046877.1, read on the forward strand.
CCAGGTATAGTAAATGAAATAGTTCATTTTTTCTGTTGAAATTTTTGTAACGAACTATCTTTGATTCTGATTTTCAGGATGTTTTGGAAGAAAAATTTTCTGCTTTTGAATCTTACAAAGTTAACGCAGATAGCTTCATATGCGCATTAGTGCCAAACTCGTCTTACCCTCACATTAAGTACACTCCAGGAGGCCTAATATATCGTCAAGGTGGATGCAACTTGCAGTATACTACTTCAATCACATATATCATGTTAGTTTACGCCAAGTACCTAGAACAGTCATCAAAATCAGTAAACTGCGGTAGCATAAGTGTGGGGCCGGATGACATTCGCCAGATGGCCAAACGTCAAGTTGATTACATCTTAGGGGATAACCCAAAAGGAATGTCATATATGGTAGGGTACAGCGATAAGTATCCTCAAAGGATTCATCATCGAGGCTCAGCCAACCCTTCCATTGAGGACAACCCTACACCTATGGAGTGTAAAGAAGGATCCCTTTATTACAACTCGCCAAACCCGAATCCTAATCTTTTAGTTGGAGCTCTTGTTGGAGGTCCTGGAGAGGAAGATGAGTTTGCAGATGATCGACATGACCATTCAGCATCTGAACCTACAACGTACATTAACGCACCATTTGTTGGTGTGTTAGCATACTTTGCCGCTAACCCACAGACTACTTAAACATATGAAATTTAGGGGTTGATAGGTTAATGTTTGACTTGTTTTAAAGTCTCCCATCTTATTTTATGACAAGAGGGATGAGACATCTTTGCATATGCAACTAGAGTTGAGATTATCATATAATGAAAGAATGAAACTTGAGCTATTATTGAGTAACAACATTAAGATGTCATCAGATTAGCATATGAAACTAGAGTTATAATAAACATGACGACGCCGCCTTAATCAACATATGCTCGCCAAGTAACCAACCTGTATAACCTGGTACACATATGATAACTGGCAGAATCGCGCAACATCTAAACCACATAAAGCAAAATCTGACATGTTGGCTTCTCCTTAAACTCCGGCTTCTTTGTTACAAAGTAAACAAAAGGTAATAGAAAATCACCCACATTCTACAGCAAATAACCGCGACGAGATATTTATTCTTTAGACTGCCCACCAAGTATTGAAAAGAAAATCAAACCATTTAAAAAAACATAGTAATACTTTTTATCTTTGATTCTTCATATTACAATAATGGTTTGATGAAATGCCTCATTGAAATAATTAAGTGTAGATTTCTTGAAAGGTTTTTAGATTATGCTGATAGTCGCAAACCCATAAGGAGCCGAGTGCTTTGCTATTTACTTAAGTTGGTTGAATAAGCGATCACAGGTTGGTCCCGGCTTATATATTCAAGCAGACAGATAGTTCAAAATAAGACACCCCCTAAAGTGCTTATTATAAGCAGTTTTATCCATCATACTTAGTTTTTTTAAGATAAAGCGGCAACTATGTACCTGTTTTCATGAGTTGAAAGTATACATGATTTCTTTCTTTCTTTTTTCATAGATGTTTTGGGTAAATCATAATGCTGGAATTTTTCTTTTTTATCAGCGAGGCAGCTTGCAAGTTAGTTTGGTTGTAGTATAATCATTGCGGGTATTCATTGTTATAGTTAAAGGCTGTTTGGTATTGCTTGTTAAACTTGGAAAAATATTTAGTTAAATGAGTAGATTTGTGTGTTTAGCCGAAACTGGTCAAATAAGGGATATTATGTATGTCAATGTCGTAAGTTCTGATTAGTTATAATACTTGTAGTTAAACTGTCGTGACAAATTGTTGACTACGAGATACAGGGTGTTTGGGATTGCTAACTTAACATCTCAGCATAATTTAGAAGCTAATGAGCTTACACTTGGGTATTTAGCGATTTTTTAATTTTATCAGGTGTTCATTTAAGTTTTATGACATTAGAAATTAATGAAGGTACAAATTAGATATGTTTTTGATATTTTACGCTTGATAGCCATGTGACTAAACTGTATTGGACTTAAGCAATGTTTAGAAGATGGATTCTCAATGCTTAGTTTTATATGAGTTAGTAGTAAACATAAATATAACTTTTTTCGTCTTACGACTTATTGAACATATTAAAAGCTAACAAGCTTAAGAGCTTGTAAGCCATATGCACAATTATCAAGATTAGCTCATGAGCCCTAAATTTGAGCTTGTAACCTATATATATTAGAGGATAATATGCAAGCCAACATTGCAATGATCCTAGAGATACCCAAGATGATAATTGGTTAAAAAGGTTTGGCATTTGAAAATATAAATCTGTCATCTTATTATCAAGGTTAGATTGGCACAAAAGGTGAAGTATAATGTAAATCTTTCTTTAAACGTATATCCAGTACTATCGGCCATAACTCGACCTTGCCTGTGAGAAAATACAGTCAAATTGTTGCACAGAGTCTTATTCTTAAATCATTAGGGTGTTTAGGGTTTATTTTAGCTTATTCTTAAATCATTATGGTGTTTACATGTTGAATGAATTAATGTTTTTGTTAGTTGTCTTATGTTTTACATGCCTTTATTTTTTTTTTGTTCTTCAACAAGTTTAAACTTGCAATAAAGCTTTGTTGCAAGTTATCACAAAAGTATTTTGGTTCAATCTGTACACCCAGCTGCGATCCCAGGACATGAAAAGAATTACAATATTTCTGACTCGGTAGGTGTTGCTGATGTCGATACGAATTTTTATGAAGCAGCTTACACAAAAGACTTCCATACTAGCATTTGAAGGTGGGTGTTGCTGATGTTACGATGATTTTTATTTAAGCTGGGTTAAAAGTTAGTGCTTTATCTTCGCAAGTTGGGTTGTTTCTTCCATAGGGCAATTTTCTCATAACGTATAACAAAGTGTGTGGATATGTTATCATTGATGTAAATTGAATTGTATAAATAGTTTTACAATTTTAATAAGTTAGTAAGGACACCGGACGGGATAATGAACCTAGTATGTACGTTAATTTATGGAAAAATCTTCCAAACATTCAAAATTCGTGGTTTGTTAGTTTCGGCAGAAGTCAGTAATCTGTGTTCAGTTAATATTGATAATTGAATGTGTAGCCAATTACATAACATAACACACCTATTTAAATAGAACATAGATTTAAGAATAAGCTAACATAA